>JAJHSJ010000008.1:21865151-21904227 GCA_021015155.1 Magnolia officinalis
GCGGTACCTATAATGGAAAGTCCAGATACATAAGTTTGAGACATGACTATGTACAACAATTGATTCAAGATGGAATCATTGCGATCTCATATGTAAAGTCAGTAATAACTTGGCTGATCTTTTTACTAAACCTCTAATGAGAGAGGTAGTAAGGATAACATCAAGAGGAATGGGGTTGAAACTCTTTACTCAAAGTTTCACCAGTGAAAGAAACCCAACCCTAAATTAGAAAATCTCTAAATATTGGGTTTAATGGGTAACAACAATTCACTGATAAGTGAAAAGTTTCAGCGCTAAATAAATTAATAACCTCATACAGGATGATAGTGCTGGCCGTTATAAAAGAGGGATGAGTATTAAACTCTTAATGAAGTCCAGTCAAACAGGACAAGTGTTTTTAACGAAAACACTGGAAGGATTTCACTTATGTGAACGTAGAAGTGGTGCCGCTTCTCATGAGACTTAGAGTTATCTCGGGATCATTCATGAAACAGGATAAGCATATATATGGCCATTAAAAGTGCTAAGCGAGATTATAAAGTAACACTTAATGCAGGATAGCTATTATGTATGTGTATTTTCGGTTATATCATATAGGATAACTGGTTCAATGCTGTGGCAATCATGGGAATTTCGAAATAACTTTAAAGTACTTACACTAAAGAAAGATTCAAATCGCAAGATATATTTTTTTATGCATTATAACTGTTATTATTCTGACAGAGTTTTCATTATTTAAAACCAGTGGGGATTGTTGAAAATTAGTGGATTTTAACAATAATAAAAAATAAAATTTGAATTTTTAAAATTTCAGGATTTTTCTACTAAAACAATTTTGAATTTTTTGAATTAAAAGTGCGGTGTGTGTGCTTTTTATCCCACATCGGAAATGCAAAAGATTTTTTGTGGTTTATATGAGATGTTGAGAAGGGTATTCTTACTTGGAGCTTTTTGGAGGAGATGAAACACGAGTTGCGTGTTCCGTGGGAAGCACTGGAACACACGCACGCATGCACGCGCGCGCGCTCCCGCTCAGGCTCGTCCTCGGGCTCACACGGGCACGGGGACGGGCGTGGGCGTGGGCGAGGGCGTGGGCGTGGGCAGTGTAGCTGTAGTGGCTCTAGATGACGCACTTTGCACTTCGCACGTCTGCATCGTGTCGCAGAGGAGTCGCTCCTCGCGACCTTACGCGAGATTGTGACCTCGGTGCGATCGCGGTGCGATGGGTCTAGTGCGATGAGTCTGGTTAGAGCCTTAGGGCAGTGTGGATCTGAAATGTGCCTGGGTTTTTATAGGTGACTGAGAACGGTCGGATCTAGAATTTGAAACGTCCAGCCGTTTCTAAAAACGGCTCTCTACCTTGAAAGCCAAACGGTTTAAAAACGGACGAGCCAGGATGATCCAACGGTCAGATCTTCTGATCTAATGACTAGAAACGTCTAAGATTAATGGACAACGGCAAGAAACGTTTTTCAAACGTTCTGGACCATTGAATACCACATAGCAACGGGTATAAACCTGAGGCCTATATAAACTGGACCATTCCAGTCCGATTTCATCATCTCAACACATCATCTCTCCCATCAAATCAGATACAGTCCATAACTCCATTTTAGAATACTGTGATCATCTCTACCTTCTAAATCTGTCAGAAGAAATCTACTGCGTTAAAACTGTTCCAAAGTGGACCTATCGTGATTGTTGCACGCTGGATCCAGATAAGGCTTGTCTTATCCCAGAAGCAATTCGCCTGTAACCCATCAGCAGTGATAAGGGGACGAATCATGCTTTAAGGATAGCATATTTTATACGTGATTCAGCCTAGTGAAATTGTTATTTTTTCAATTATTTATTTTTTATATTTTCGGTGTATCCATTCAAATTTCCTAACAAGCATCACCCAGCTGACTTCAGAGGCTTTTAGGAGTTCTGACCATACTTGATGCACGAATAGACAATGCAGGAATATGTGATCGATTGATTCCACTTCACCCATACAGAGGCTATATTTGTTGGGGATGATCATGCCCTTTTTTGAAGGTTGTCAACCGTGAAAATGTGCCTCCTCCTTCCCAACCATGCAAATGAGGCGACTTTTGGCACCATACGACCAGAAAGTGTGGAAAAAAGCGTGATCTCCCATGGTTGCTTCTGCAGGAATTATGTAGTATAACAACTTAGCCGAGAACATGCCCGACAGGGAAGCCAACCAAATCCAAGAATCTACATGATTGGGTATATGATGAAATGGATGTAACCGATCCAACAGTCTTGAGAATTCTTGTGCCTCTTAATCGGTAAGGCCTCTACGACATGGGGGGCACCATACTCCCCTTCCACCCTTCCATCTTCAAATGAGAAGCACGACGCCACTGATATGTTTCTCGATGGGGATAGGCAAACCAGATTTGGGAAATCCTCCGCAAGAGAATTATTGCCGCACCACCTATCTTACCAAAACAAATTTTAGAGCCATCTCCGAGAGGAATTTCTAACCAGATTTCACCTTATAAGAAACTGAGGAGACGGATTTCCATATGCCGGATGCCCTATATAAAGATGACTTTTTGACCTCCACCGTCCAGCTTCTTAGCCGTTCTTAGCAACTAAAACTTCCCTCCATAATTTCCTTGATTCGAATCTGAACCTCCAAATCCACTTTCCAAGGAGGGCCTTGTTCATATCTTCTAGAACTCTGATTCCAGCTTCTCCTTTGGCAAAAGGTTTAGACTTCATCCCACTTGAGTAGATGGAATTTGAATTTTTCTCAATTTCTCTAGTGTGTCTAAAACAGATTCTAGACATTTGTACAGGGACATGTAATATACTAGGAGGTTTGAGAGCGCCTCCTTGATTAGAGTAATTTGACCTGCCAAAGACAAGTGCCGGTGTTTTCATTTAGATAACTTCCATTGAAATCTCTATATTATCTTGTTCCACAAGTTCTTTGGAGGTCTACCCAAACATAGTGTAAACCCCAAGTAGATAGATGGAAAGGAACATGTTCAATTGTCCCCAATCCAAACACATTTGCAAATTTAGATAACTCTTCCTCAGAGAGACCTATGCCAAGCATCTCACTCTTCATAATATTGATTTTTAGTCCCGAGATCACTTCAAAACAACCACAATTTTTTATTTTTTTTTTTGCAAATTATCTACCATAGCTTCATCCGCTTCGTAGAATAAGACTATCATCCACAAATCGAATGTGAGATAATCTTGTCTTCCTCGGGTTAAGGCCTGCCTCTTGGCCTTTGGACAACATACTGCCAAGGGCCTCCACCACCACCATGAATAGATATGGAGATAATGGATCCCTTTGCCTTAGACCTCGCGAAGTGTGGAGGAATCCCTTAGGAGAACCATTCACCAAAATCGAGAATGAAGCCGAAGACACATTCTATCATCCAACTAACTTATTTTTTTGCCAAATCTGATGCAGGATATGAAATTCAAGTATGACGTGCAAGATTTTCAGGCTTTAGATCACACTAGTTCAGAAACAATTATCCCACACAAAGTTCAAAACACAATTAAGGGGAATCTTATGCGGATCCAGGCCACACATGCTAGGACCGGATCAATCAAAATTATAGACCAAACAAGAATTAAAGGAGGGTAAATTCATCCACACATGCACGGAAATAATTCCCCTAATTCAAGGGATTTAGAAATTTCAATTCGAGGAACCCTAAGGTTGAAGAAAGGGCATAAAATTAGGGATTTGAATAATTTAGGGTAAAGTTTAGAGATTTTGGGTGAAAGAGGAGTGAAAGACAGGAGAGAGACGAACCAAAGAAGTACCGCACGTGTGGACAGCAGCAATGGCCCAACCGCACGTGCATGTGATCACAGCCGCACGTGTGTGGGGCCCACTATTCAGAAAAAGGCCAGCTTGGCCCTAGTCGGCCAGGGGTGGACTCCAAAATTTATAAATTTTAGTTTGATCTGATACAAGGTTTGTGCGTGATGCTCTGCCGAAGTTTCAGCTCTCCTGTAGGGTAGATTCTGGAAATCTACTGTAGAGAGAAAATAGTTGCAATAGGGGATGGATTTGAAGCGTAAATGATTGTAGGAGAAGATAAATATAGATGGAAGAAGGTGGGGGCGAATCGGGATAGGTGGGCTTCACACCACGGTAGTTAGCCCTTCGAAGAAGGGAGAGCTTCGCACCCAATTAGGTTTTCATAACTCGGAAAGGAGCAGGAAAATGCAGAAATTTTATTTATCTTCAATGAATAAAAAAAGACTACAAGAGATTCCTATTTCATATAAAAACTTTATACCCCAAAACTTGCGCAATGTGCGCAACCTATTACTTGGCGACAAAGTAATAAAAAATAACAACTAATTAAAGCAATTTAAATCGTCCATGATACTTCTAATAACAATAATAAGAAAACTCAAAGTACTAGATCAATTAAATAGTGGGCCACGATCATGAGAACCCATGGTGGGATTCACATGACTATTGGGTCCACTCCAACGAACCAAAACACAGTCTTCTAAGTAGGAGGCCCTCCCTGGACATTGTCATCTATTAAATCGATGGTGGAGCCCTCCTCCTCCTTGCGTACATGCATAGGGGGCGTGCGTGTGCGCATAATATCCCCATCAAAATCCCATTCTTCTAATATGTATTGAAGGAAACTCCACTCAATGTGATTGTAGGACTTTTTGATGTCTAACTTACACCCACCCCTTTCTTCCTTGTGTTTTGAATCAATGCATTCATGTGCTACAAGTGGAATGTTTAGGATCTATCTATCCACCATAAACTCTCCTTGATTCTTCGATATGATCGATGTGAGCAATGCCTTGAATTTATTTGCTAACACCTTTGCTAGAATTTTATATAAACTTCCAATGAGGCTAATAGGTCAGAAATTTGTCATAGATTCTGCTCTTTTGGAATTAGGACTATAAAGATTAGCTCCCATCCCTTTAGGAAGCCTTCCCTTTCAAAAAATTCCTTAATGAAGTCCACTAACTCCTTAATCGTTTCCCAAAAGGCTTGATAAAATGCAATATGAAATTTGTCGAGCCCTAGAGCCTTATCGCTCCCCAGCCAATCAATTTTGCCTTTAATTTCATCCTCCATCACCAACTTCTTAAGGAGATCCCTTTCCTCTTCTAATATTTGAGAGAAATGAAATTATCTAAAGATGGAGGCAAACCACCGTTAGATGTTAGCAGTTCTGTAAAAAAGTTCACAATCACTGCACATACTTCATGTTTATTACCAAGTTTGTTACCATCCACTTAGATGTTGCTAATGTGATTGGATCTAGCTCGTGCACTAGTGATTCCATGAAAAATGTTGTGTTCTTGTCACCTTCTTTAAGTCATAAAGCTCTCGATCTCTGTCTCCACATTATTTCATCTTCTTTTAGATATTTGGAGAATTTTGTTGATTGGGACAACCTTCTACTCCGATGTTCTTCATATAGAAAATCTAATTCTTCCTAGATGTCGATCGCATTCATTTCGCTGATAATATTGTAGACCTTTTTGATATTTCTGAAAAGAAGCTGTTTCTCCAGCTAAATAGCTTAGCTTTAATGAATATAAGTTTTTGCTCCAGCCAGAATCCTGCTGACATCGTAAGATCGCCAGTAAGATTAACAAGGTCAACAAAGTTATCCACTTCCAACTAGACCAATTTGAATCAAGAGGGTTTGGGCCCCTAGCTTTCTTCTTCAATTTCCAACAGAATGGGACGATGGTCAAAAGATGTGCGAGGGAGTTCCCTTGATCTGAAAAGAGAATATTTGTCTATCCAGTTACTCAACACCATGAACCTATCCAGCCTCACCATCACTAGGTTCTCTCCTGTGGACCAAGTGTATTTTGTCCCCTCCCCCATTAGAATGTCGACCATACTGTTCAGATCCATCCATTTCGCAAAGCCCTTAATGCTTTTAATCATTCTTCCTCCACTAGATTTTTTTAAATTTTATTATTATTTTTTTTTATGAGGGAATCTGGACATTGAAATCCCCTCCAATTCTCTAATAACCATGGTAGGTTGAAAGTAGCTTTAAATTGATTCAATTTTGCTCATAGAAGGAAGGTGTCTTCGAGTCGGGTGTGGCCCATAAACTGAAAATGCATGGCCTGTAAACAGAGAGGATAATTCCTTGAATACGATTGACACTAAAAATGCTCCTATATATATTATTGTCATTTCCACTTCAGAGATCCTTATTCCAAGCAACCCCCTCCTCACTCGGAGCCTGCCACCTTCAGAGCAGTCCAACCTTGTTTTTAATTCTCTATAATGATTACAGATGATTGTCGTTGAATGTGTCCAATTTTATCTCTTATAAGGCGAGAATCTGAATCTTGTATTTTTTACAAATTTCTCTTACTCGTGCCTTCTTACCTTGGCTTCTCAGCCAACATAAGATCTTCATTGATTTTCGTGTTGTGTTCCCCTTCCCTTTTTGCCCTCACTTCAACTGGAGTCCGCATCATAATTAACAAAGCATTCCAAATTTAGAAGTTCCTTCCATTCCCTTGGGTGTTTTTGCTTAGCCTTGTGTATTTAAGCCTCTCTAGAGTTTTGGTTACTTCTTTCCTTAAAAAATTTAATACATGCATTGACATCATTGTCTTCTACTCCAAATGACATACCCACTGATTTCGCCACACACACACATAGCATGTCCCTGTACCATTCATGATCCTCTTCAAATACCAAATCGACGACAGGCCTTCTAAAAGAGCCAAATCAATGGATCTGCTTGAAATTTCCTTCGTTGCTTGTAGGGGAGTAATATCGAGTGCATCATCGAAGAACTCAATACTCATTGCGTCTTTGGATTGGTGGAAGAATTCTCCCACTTGAAAAAACTTATCCCGAGATTCTCTAGAGCAAACTCTTGACTAAGCTCCCGCAATCTCTCTTTCGGGGGGGCATTGCGCCACGCTCGAGTCTCTATTTGTAGACAACAAGTCCCGCTTCCATGTGCCCTCTACCACCTTTTCTGGTGCTCTGCGAGGTATGGGAATTGGTGCTCCTTTACCTTCACCATGGTACCATACTCCAACCTGAAACCACTGATGTAGAGTGGGTTGCGGACAGTTTCATGGCCAAGATGGATCAGAAAAGGCCCGGTCAACAACAGAAGTGATCTAGACCGTCGGACCTTAGATCGGGCGTATCTCACAATCCATAATGAGTTAGCTGACGTAAAATATATGATTTTGGGGTAGAACGAGCTACTTTAGCCAACCAACCCCGCTATGCCGGGTTATGTAGCTCAGAATTGCGAAAAACCCTTGGATCGATGGTTGTTTCCTTGTTTTAATTTCGTTTTTACTATAAATAGTAAGTTTTAGTTTGATTATAACTCTTCATCCGTCGGGCTTTAGGAGTTGCGCCCAACGTGAAAAGAGCTTATAATAATTAGGAGAATGGTTTGGTGAAGCCAAATAGGACACTTACTATTTTTGGCCGAAAACCTTGCGCACTAGAAGACATCACCACCGTCTATAAATAGTAAGTTTACTATTTATAGTAAGTCACGATTTATAGGAGTTTTAGTTGTAGTTTGATTTTGATTTCTTTCTCATTGTTTGGTACCCTATTTAAAGGGTTGTGAACTCATTTTTAATTATCAATTAATCAATTTCGAATTTCTTAGAATTTATTTCTATCTTCTGCTTTCTTTCATCATGGATTCGAGAAGTCTCTGTTAGGAGTCTAAAGAAGCTCCGTGGATTCGGAGTAGTTATCCTCATCGCGTTCATCCCTGCATCAATTTTTATCAGAGTGAGGATTCCACTCGGGCTGATGGAAAACAATGAAGGTATGAATCAAAATCCTGTGGACGATGATCCAGGGATTCATTATCTTTCGGAAAGAATGAAAGCTTTCCATCGAGAAAATCAGTTGACTATGCAAGGGCTGCAGGCAACCCTCGACCGTCTTGCGGATGCGCTACTTCAGTCCCGAGCCCTAGGCGGTGCTCCACCACCTATGGTTGCTCCACCACCCATGCTTGCTGTACGACGCAACCCCGATTTTCATAGAGCACTACTAGTTGCAAACCGTAGGGCTACACCAGATGATTCAAATTCTAGCGACGAGGACCTTAATGAGTGTTTTTTCCAACGAAAAATCCATGGCGGTGATCATCCACATCGTGCTGAAAGAGACTATCGAGGTAAAGCTAAACTTCCTAGCTTTAACAATTTATTACGTATAAAAGATTTTCTCGATTGGCTAGGCGAAGTAGAGAGATATTTTGATTATATGGACGTGTTAGATCATAAAAGGGTAAAATTGGTAGCGTTGAAATTAAAATCTGGTGCTTCTACATTGTGGGAACTATTGCAACTCTCACGAGCCCGCCAGAACAAGGCGCCCATCTCATCATGGCCACGGATGAGACGTCTTCTTCGATCACGATTCCTTCCCAGTGATTATGAGCAAATACTATTCCAGCAATATTAAAATTGCTGACAAGGAAATCGAACTCATCACAGATTACACTCAAGAATTCCAGCGGTTAGCTACACGAAACAATCTGTCAAAATCTGAGTCAAAGAAGGTGGCACGATTTATAGGTGGGTTGCGACCGATAATTCAGGACCGAGTTCAGATGTACCCAGTCAGGACCGTGGATGAAGCAGTTCAAATGGCGGGTAGGGCAGAAACACAACTTACAAGAGTTCCTGATCGTCCATATCCTTCAACTCAACTCCCCATGACGGGTCCCACGTAGGATCCTATGCTGGCACGAGGAAAAGATCCAGTAGGAGAACATCCTCAACCTCTTATAACCGCAAACCGTGATAAGGGGAGCAACTCATTCATACCTCAACGTGCAGCACCCACAATAGGGGCCTGAGTAGGATTCCAAATCCTTATGCTCTGCCAAGGTCGAACAATTGTTAACGTTGTGGCTAGCCAGGCCACTTCTCAAACATTTATCCTCAACGTCCCGCAACACACTTGATTATAAACGAAGGGGGCACTGAAGATGAGACCGCAGAAGAAGACCATGACTTTGATGAACATGAACAAACCACTAAAGAAACAGCAGGTGGTGATGTAGAGTGGGTCGCGGACAGTTTCATGGCCAAGATGGATCAGAAAAGGCCTGGTCGACGACAGAAGTGATCCAGACCATTGGACCTTAGATCGGGTGTATCTCACAATCTGGAATGAGTTAATTGACGTAAAATATATGAATTTGGGGTAGAATGAGATACTTTAGCCAACCAACCCCGGTGCACCCAGCTGTGCAGCCCGAAATTGCGAAAAACCCCTAGATCGACGGTAGTTTCCTATTTTCATTTCGTTTTTACTATAAATAGTAAGTTTTAGTTTGATTATAACTCTTCATCCGTCGGGCTTTAGGAGTTGCGCCCAATGTGAAAAAGCTTATAATAATTAAGAGAATGGTTTGGTGAAGCCAAATAGCACACTTATTATTTTTAGCCGAAAACCTTGTGCACTAGTAGACATCACGACCATATATAATAGTAAGATTACTATTTATAGTAACTCACGATTTCTAGGAGTTTTAGTTGTAGTTTGATTCTGATTTCTTTCCATTACTTGGTACCCCTATTTAAAGGGTTGTGAACTCATTTTTAATCATCAATTAATCAATTTCGAATTTCTTAGAATTTATTTCTATTTTCTGCTTTCTTTCCTCATGGATTCGAGAAGTCTCTATGAGGAGTCCAGAGAAGCTCCGTGGATCTGGAGTAGTTATCCTCATCACGTTCATCCCTGTGTCAACTTTATCAGAGCAAGGATTCCCCTCGGGCCGATGGCAAACAATGAAGGTATGAATCAAAATCCTTTGGACGGTAATCTAGGGATTCGTTATCTTTCGGAAAGAATGGAAGCTTTCCATCAGGAGAGTCACTTGACCATGCAAGGGCTGCAGGCAACCCTCGACCGTCTTGCAATGCGCTACTTCCGCCCTAAGCCCTAGGCGGTGCTCCACCACCTATGGTTGCTCCACCACCCATGGTTGCTGTACGACACAACCCCGATTTTGGTAGAGCACTACCAGTGGAAAACCGTAGGTCTACACCAGATGATTCAAGTTCTAGCGACGAGGACCTTAATAAGGATTTTGGCCGACGACCAATCCATGGAGGTGATCATCTATATCGTGCTGAAAGAGACTATCGAGGTAAGGCTAAACTTCCTAGCTTTAACGGTTTATTACGTATAGAAGATTTTCTCGATTGGCTAGGCGAAGTAGAGAGATATTTTAATTATATGGACGTGCTAGATCATAAAAGGGTAAAATTGATAGCGTTTAAATTAAAATCTGGTGCTTCTGCATGGTGGGAACAATTACAACTCTCACTAGCCAGCCAGAACAAGGCCCCCATCTCATCATGGCCACGGATGAGACGTCTTCTTCGATCACGATTTCTCCCTAGTGATTATGAGCAGATACTATTCCATCAATATCAAAATTACCGACAAGGAAATCGAACCATCACAGATTACACTAAAGAATTCCAGCGGTTGGCTACACGAAACGATCTGTCAGAATCTAAGTCAGACAAGGTGGCACGATTTATAAGTGGGTTGTGGCCGACAATTCGGGACCGAGTTTTCGATGTACCCAATCGGGACCGTGGATGAAGTAGTTCAATTGGCGGGTAAGGCAGAAACACAACTTGCAAGAGTTCCTATTCGTTCATATCCTTCAGCTCGACCCCCCATGATGGGTCCCACGCAGAATCCAGTGCTGGCACGAGGAAAATATCCAGTAGGAGAACGTCTTCAACCTCCTACAACCCAAACCATGATACGGGGAGCAAATCATTCACACCTCAATATGCAACACCTAGAACAGCGGGCCCGAATAGGATTCCAAATCCTTATAGTCGGCCAAGGGCGAACAATTGTTACCGTTGTGGCTAGCTAGGCCACTTATAAAAAACTTGTCCTTTACGTCCCGCTGCACACTTGATTATAAACGAATGGGGCACTGAAGATAAGGCCGCAAAAGATGACCATGGGTTTGATGAACATGAACAAACCACTGAAGAAACAGCAGGTGGCGATGTAGAGCGGGTCGTGGACAATTTCATGGCCAATATGGATCAGAAAAGGCCCGGTCGACGACAAAAGTGATCTAGACCATCGGACCTTAGATCGGAAGTATCTCGCAATCCAGAATGAGTTAGCTGAGGTAAAATATGATTTTGGGGTAGAACGAGCTAATTTGTCCAACCAACCCTGCGACGCCTGGTTAAACAGCCCAGAATTGCGAAATGCCCCTGGATCGTTGGTTGTTTCCTTGTTTTAATTTCGTTTTTACAATAAATAGTAAGTTTTAGGTTGATTATAACTCTTCGTCTGCCGGGCTTTAAGAGTTGCGCCCAACGTGAAAAGAGCTTATAATAATTAGGAGAATGGTTTGGTGAAGCCAAATAGGACACTTACTATTTTTGGCCGAAAACCTTGCGCACTAGTAGACATCACGACTGTCTATAAAAAGCAAGTTTACTATTTATAGTAAGTCGTGATTTCTAGGAGTTTTAGTAGTAGTTTGATTCTCATTTCTATCCCATTGCTTAGTACCCCTATTTAAAGGGTTGTAAATGCATTTGTAATCATCAATTAATCAATTTCGAATTTCTTAGAATTTATTTCTAATTTCTGCTTTCTTTCCTTGTGGATTCGAGAAGTCTCTGTGATGAGTCCAGAGAAGCTCCGTGGATTCGGACTAGTTATCCACATCACGTTCATCCCTGCATCAATTAGTTTCAGAGAGAGAATTCCCCTCGAGTCGATGGCAAACAATGAAGGTATGAGTCATAATCCTGTGGACGGTGATCTAGGGATTCGTTATCTTTCGGAAAGAATGGAAGCTTTCCATCGGGAGAGTCAGTTGACCATGCAAGGGCTGTAGACAACCCTCGACCGTCTTACGGATGCGCTACTTCCGTCCTGAGCCCTAAGCAGTGCTCCACCACCCATAGTTGTTGTACGATGCAATCCCGATTTTCGTAGAGCACTACTAGTGGAAACCGTAGGGCTACACCAGATGATTCAGGTTCTAGCGACGAGGACCTTAATGAGGTTTTTCCTGATGACCAATCCATAGAGTTGATCATCTATATCGTGATGAAAGAGACTATCGAGGTAAGGCTGAACTTCCTAAATTTAACGGTTTATTACGTATAAAAGATTTTCTCGATTGGCTAGCCGAAGTAGAGAGATATTTTGATTATATTGATGTGTCAGATCATAAAATGGTAAAATTGGTAGCGTTTAAATTAAAATCTGGTGCTTCTGCATGGTAGGGAACATTTACAACTCTCACGAGCCCGCCAGAACAAGGCACCCATCTCATCATGGCCACGGATGAGACGTTTTCTTCAATCACGATTTCTCCCCAATGATTATGATCAGATACTATTCCATCAATATCAAAATTACCGACAAGGAAATCAAACCGTCACAGATTACACTGAAGAATTTTAGCAGTTGACTACACGAAACGATCTGTCAGAATCTGAGTCACAGAAGGTGGAACGATTTATAGGTTGGTTATGGCCGACAACTCAGGACCGAGGTCAAATGTACCCAGTCGGGATCGTGGATGAGGTAGTTCAAATGGGCGGTAAGGCTGAAACACAACTTGCAAGAGTTCATGTTCGTCTATATCCTTCAACTAGACCCCCCATGAGGAGTCCCACGCAGGATCCAATGCTTTTACGAGGAAAAGATCTAGTAGGAGAACGTCCTCAACATCTTACAACCGCAAACCGTGATACGGGTAGCAACTCATCCAGACCTCAATGTGCAGCACCCATAACATTGGGCCCGAGTAGGATTCCAAATCCTTATGCTCTGCCAAGGTCGAACAATTGTTACCGCTGTGGTCAGCCATGCCACTTATCAAACACTTGTCCTCAACGTCTCACAGCACACTTGATTATAAATGAAGGCGGCACTGAAGATAAGGCCGCAGAAGACAATCATGGCTCTAATGAATATGCACATACCACTGAAGAAACAATAGGTGGAGATGTAGAGCGGGTCGTGGACAATTTCATGTACAAGATGGATCGGATAAGGCCTAGTCGATGACAGAAGTGATCGTGACCGTCGGCCCTTAAATCGGGCGTATCTCGCAATTCGGAATGAGTTAGCTGATGTAAAATATATGATTTTGGGGTAGAACGAGCTACCTTATCCAACTCACCCTGTGACGCCGGGTTGTACAACCAGAATTGTGAAAAACCCCGGATCGAGGATGTTTCATTGTTTTAATTTCGTTTTTACTATAAATAGTCAGTTTTAGTTTGACTATAACTCTTCATCCGTCGGGCTTTAGGAGTTGTGCCCAACGTGAAAAGAGCTTATAATAAATAGGAGAACGGTTTGGTGAAGCCAAATAGGACACTTGCTATTTTTAGCCAAAACCTTGCGCACTAGTAGACATCACGACCGTCTATAAATAGTAAGTTTACTATTTATAGTAAGTCGCGATTTCTAGGAGTTTTAGTAGTAGTTTGATTCTGATTTCTTTCCCATTGCTTGGTACCCCTATTTAAAGGGCGTGAACTCATTTTTAATCATCAATTAATCAATTTCGAATTTTCTTAGAATTTATTTTTATTTTCTGCTTTCTTTCCTCGTGGATTCGAGAAGTCTCTATGATGAGTCCAGAGAAGCTCCTGTATTCGGAGTAGTTATCCTCATCACGTTCATCCCTAGGTCTATTGGTATCAGAGCGAGAATTTCCCTCAAGTCGATGGCAAACATTGAAGTTATGAATCAATATCCTGTGGACGATGATCTAGGATTCGTTATCTTTCGGAAAGAATGGAAGCTTTCCTATCGGGAGAGTCAGTTGAACATGGAAGGGCTGCAGGCACCTTCGACTGTCAGCAACCCTCGACCGTCTTGCGGATGCGCTACTTCCGTCCCGATCCCTAGGCAGTGCTCCACCACCCATGGTTGTTGTACGATGCAACCCCATTTTCGTAAAGCACTACCAGTGGCAAACCGTAGGGCTACACCAGATGATTCAGGTTCTAGCGACGACCTTAATGAGGGTTTTGTCAGATGACCAATCCATGTAGTTGATCATCTATATCATGATTAAAGAGACTATCGAGGTAACGCTGAACTTCCTAGCTTTAACAATTTATTATGTATAGAAGATTTTCTCGATTGGCTAGCCGAAGTAGAAAGATATTTTGATTATATGTACATGTCAGATCATAAAAGGGTAAAATTAGTAGCGTTGAAATTAAAATCTGGTGCTTTTGCATGGTGGGAACAATTCCAACTTTCACGAGCCCGCCAGTACAAGGCGCCCATCTCATCATGGCCACAGATGAGACGTCTTCTTCGATCACATTTCTCCCTAGTGATTATGAGCAGATACTATTCCAGCAATATCAAAATTAGCGATAAGGAAATCAAAACGTTAAAGATTACACTGGAGAATTCAAGCGGTTGGTTACACGAAATGATCTGTCATAATCGGAGTCATAAAAGCTGATACGATTTATAGGTGGGTTACGACCGATAATTCAAGACCGATTTCAGATGTACCCAATCGGGATCGTGGATGAAGTAGTTCAAATGGGCGGTAGGGCTGAAACACAACTTGCAAGAGTTTCTGCTCATCTATATCCTTCAACTAGACCCCCCATGACGAGTCCCACGCAGGATCTGATGCTTTTACGAGGAAAAGATCTAGTAGGAGAAATTCCTCAACATCTTACAACCGCAAACCGTGATACGGGGAGCAACTCATCTAGACCTCAATGTGCAGCACCCATAACAGCGGGCCCGAGTAGAACTCCAAATCCTTATGCTCTGCAAGGTTGAACAATTGTTACCGTGTGGCCAGCCATGCCACTTATCAAACACTTGTCCTCAACGTCCCGCAACACACTTGATTATAAATGAAGGCGGCACTGAAGATAAGGCCGCAGAAGACAATCATGGCTTTAATGAATATGAACATACCACTGAAGAAAAAATAGGTGGAGATGTAGAGCGGGTCGTGGACAATTTCATGTCCAAGATGGATCGATAAGGCTGGTCGATGACAGAAGTGATCGAGACCGTCGGCCCTTAAATTGGGCGTATCTCGCAATTCGGAATGAGTTAGCTGATGTAAAATATATGATTTTGGGTAGAACAAGCTACTTTAGCCAACTCAACCCTGTGATGCCGGTTGTACACCCAGAATTGTGAAAAACCCGGATCGACGGATGTTTCATTGTTTTAATTTCGTTTTTACTATAAATAGTCAGTTTTAGTTTGACTATAACTCATCATCCGTCGGGCTTTAGGAGTTGCGCCCAACGTGAAAAGAGCTTATAATAATAGGAGAACGTTTGGTGAAGCCAAATAGGACACTTGCTATTTTTGGCCAAAAACCTTGCGCACTAGTAGACATCACGACCGTCTATAAATAGTAAATTTTCTATTTATAGTAAGTCGCGATTTCTAGGAGTTTTAGTTGTAGTTTGATTCTGATTTCTTTCCCATTGCTTGGTACCCCTATTTAAAGGGTCGTGAACTCATTTTTAATCATCAATTAATCAATTTCGAATTTCTTAGAATTTATTTTTATTTTCTGCTTTCTTTCCTCGTGGATTCGAGAAGTCTCTGTGAGGAGTCCAGAGAAGCTCGTTATTCGGAGTAGTTATCCTCATCACGTTCGTCCCTAGGTCTATTGGTATCAGAGCGAGAATTCCCCTCGAGTCGATGGCAAACATTGAAGTTATGAATCATAATCCTATGGACGTGATCTAGGGATTCGTTATCTTTCGGAAAGAATGGAAGCTTTCTATGGGAGAGTCAGTTGACCATGCAAGGGCTACAGGCAACCCTCGACCGTCTTGCAGATGCGCTACTTCCGTCCCGATCCCTAGGCAGTGCTCCACCACCCATGGTTTGTACGATGCAACCCAATTTTCGTAAAGCACTACCAGTGGCAAACCGTAGGGCTACACCAGATGATTCAGTTCTAGCGACGAGGACCTTAATGAGGGTTTTGCCAGATGACCAATCCATGTAGTTGATCATCTATATCATGATTAAAGAGACTATCGAGGTAACACTGAACTTCCTAGCTTTAACGATTTATTACGTATAAAAGATTTTCTCGATTGGCTAGCCGAAGTAGAAAGATATTTTGATTATATGTACATGTCAGATCATAAAAGGGTAAAATTGGTAGCGTTTAAATTAAAATCTGGTGCTTTTGCATGGTGGTACAATTCCAACTCTCACGAGCCCGCCAGTACAAGGCGCCCATCTCATCATGGCTACAATGAGACGTCTTCTTCGATCACATTTCTCCCCAGTGATTATGAGCAGATACTATTCCAGCAATATCAAAATTAGCGATAAGGAAATCGAACGTTAAAGATTACACTGGAGAATTCAAGCGGTTGGTTACACGAAACGATCTGTCATAATCTAGTCATAAAAGCTTATACGATTTATAGGTGGGTTACGACCGACAATTCAAGACCGATTTCAGATGTACCCAATCGGGATCATGGATGAAGTAGTTCAAATGGGGGTAGGGCTGAAACACAACTTGCAAGAGTTTCAGCTCATCTATATCCTTCAACTAGACCCCCCATGACGGTCCCACGCAGGATCTGATGCTTTTACGAGGAAAAGATGTAGTAGGAGAACGTCCTCAACATCTTACAACCGCAAACCGTGATACGGGGAGCAACTCATCTAGACCTCAATGTGCAGCACCCATAACAGCGGGCCCGTGTAGAATTCCAAATCTTTATGCTCTGCCAAGGTTGAACAATTGTTACCGCTGTGGCCGGCCATGCCACTTATCAACACTTGTCCTCAACATCCCGCAACACACTTGATTATAAATGAAGGCGGCACTGAAGATAAGGCCGCAGAAGACAATCATGGCTCTAATGAATATGACATACCACTGAAGAAAAAATAGGTGGAGATGTAGAGCGGGTCGTGGACAGTTTCATGTCCAAATGGATCGGATAAGGCCCGGACGATGACAGAAGTGATCGAGACTGTCAGCCCTTAAATCGGCGTATCTCGCAATTCGGAATGAGTTAGCTGATGTAAAATATATGATTTTGGGGGTAGAACGAGCTACTTTAGCCAACTCACCCCTGTGACGCCGGTTGTACAACCCAGAATTGTGAAAACCCCCGATCGACAGATGTTTCATTGTTTTAATTTCATTTTTACTATAAATAGTCAGTTTTAGTTTGACTATAACTCTTCATCCGTCGGGCTTTAGGAGTTGCGCCCAATGTGAAAAGAGCTTATAATAATAGGAGAACGTTTGGTGAAGCCAAATAGGACACTTGCTATTTTTAGCCAAAAACCTTGCGCACTAGTAGACATCACGACCGTCTATAATAGTAAGTTTACTATTTATAGTAAGTCGCGATTTCTAGGAGTTTTAGTTGTAGTTTGATTCTGATTTCTTTCCCATTGCTTGGTACCCCTATTTAAAGGGTCGTGAACTCATTTTTAATCATCAATTAATCAATTTCGAATTTCTTAGAATTTATTTTTATTTTCTGCTTTCTTTCCTCGTGGATTCGAGAAGTCTCTGTGATGAGTCCAGAGAAGCTCCGTGTATTCGGAGTAGTTATCCTCATCACATTCATCCCTAGGTCTATTGGTATCAGAGCAAGAATTCTCCTCGAGTCGATGGCAAACATTGAAGTTATGAATCATAATCCTATGCACGATGATCTAGGAATTCGTTATCTTTCGGAAAGAATGGAAGCTTTCTATCGGGAGAGTCAGTTGACCATGGAAGGGCTGCAGGCAACCCTCGACCGTCTTGCGATGCGCTACTTCCGTCCCGAGCCCTAGGGGTGCATGCTCCACCACCTATGGTTGTTGTACGATGCAACCCCAATTTTCGTAAAGCACTACCAGTGGCAAACCGTAGGGCTACACCAGATGATTCAGGTTCTAGCGACGAGGACCTTAATGAGGTTTTGCCAGATGACCAATCCATGTAGTTGATCATCTATATCATGATTAAAGAGACTATCGAGGAACGCTGAACTTCCTAGCTTTAACATTTATTACGTATAAAAGATTTTCTCGATTGGCTAGCCGAAGTAGAAAGATATTTTTGATTATATGTACATGTCAGATCATAAAGGGTAAAATTGGTAGCCTTTAAATTAAAATCTGGTGCTTTTGCATGGTGGGAACAATTCCAACTCTCACGAGCCGCCAGTAACAAGGCGCCCATCTCATCATGCTACAGATGAGACG
Source organism: Magnolia officinalis (assembly GCA_021015155.1). Classification (NCBI taxonomy): domain Eukaryota; kingdom Viridiplantae; phylum Streptophyta; class Magnoliopsida; order Magnoliales; family Magnoliaceae; genus Magnolia; species Magnolia officinalis. The sequence goes on from JAJHSJ010000008.1 coordinate 21,883,420, forward strand.
TCTTCTTCGATCACAATTCTCCCCAGTGATTATGAGCAGATACTATTCCAGCAATATCAAAATTAGCGATAAGGAAATCGAAACGTTAAAGATTACACTGGAGAATTCAAGCGGTTGGTTACACGAAACGATCTGTCATAATCTAAGTCATAAAAGCTTATACGATTTATAGGTGGGTTACGACCGACAATTCAAGACCGATTTCAGATGTACCCAATCGGGATCATGGATGAAGTAGTTCAAATGGGCGGTAGGGCTGAAACACAACTTGCAAGAGTTTCTGTTCATCTATATCCTTCAACTAGACCCCCCATGACGAGTCCCACGCAGGATCTGATGCTTTTACGAGGAAAAGATGTAGTAGGAGAACGTCCTCAACATCTTACAACCGCAAACCGTGATACGGGGAGCAACTCATCTAGACCTCAATGTGCAGCACCAATAACAGCGGGCCCGTGTAGAATTCCAAATCCTTATGCTCTGCCAAGGTTGAACAATTGTTACCGCTGTGGCCGGCCATGCCACTATCAAACACTTGTCCTTAACATCCCGCAACACACTTGATTATAAATGAAGCGGCACTGAAGATAAGGCCGCAGAAGACAATCATGGCTCTAATAAATATGAACATACCACTGAAGAAAAATAGGGGGAGATGTAGAGCGGGGTCGTGGACAATTTCATGTCCAAGATGGATCGGATAAGGCCCGGACGATGACAGAAGTGATCGAGACTGTCGGCCCTTAAATCGGGCGTATCTCGCAATTCGGAATGAGTTAGCTGATGTAAAATATATGATTTTGGGGTAGAACGAGCTACTTTAGCCAACTCACCCTGTGACGCCGGGTTGTACAACCCAGAATTGTGAAAAACCCCCGGATCGACGGATGTTTCATTGTTTTAATTTCGTTTTTACTATAAATAGTCAGTTTTAGTTTGACTATAACTCTTCATCCGTCGGGCTTTAGGAGTTGCGCCCAACGTGAAAAGAGCTTATAATAAATAGGAGAACGGTTTGGTGAAGCCAAATAGGACACTTGCTATTTTTAGCCAAAAACCTTGCGCACTAGTAGACATCACGACCGTCTATAAATAGTAAGTTTACTATTTATAGCAAGTCGCGATTTCTAGGAGTTTTACTTGTAGTTTGATTCTGATTTCTTTCCCATTGCATGGTACCCCTATTTAAAGGGTCGTGAACTCATTTTTAATCATCAATTAATCAATTTCGAATTTCTTAGAATTTATTTTTATTTTCTGGTTTCTTTCCTCGTGGATTAGAGAAGTCTCTGTGATGAGTCCAGAGAAGCTCCGTGTATTCGGAGTAGTTATCCTCATCACATTCATCCCTAGGTCTATTGGTATCAGAGCAAGAATTCCCCTCGAGTCGATGGCAAACATTGAAGTTATGAATCATAATCCTATGGACAATGATCTAGGGATTCGTTATCTTTCGGAAAGAATGGAAGCTTTCTATCGGGAGAGTCAGTTGACCATGGAAGGGCTGCAGGCAACCCTCGACCGTCTTGCGGATGCGCTACTTCCGTCCCGATCCCTAGGCAGTGCTCCACCACCCATGGTTGTTGTACGATGCAACCCCAATTTTCGTAAAGCACTACCAGTGGCAAACCGTAGGGCTACACTAGATGATTCAGGTTCTAGCGACGAGGACCTTAATAAGGGTTTTGCCAGATGACCAATCCATGTAGTTGATCATCTATATCATGATTAAAGAGACTATCGAGGTAACACTGAACTTCCTAGCTTTAACAATTTATTACGTATAAAAGATTTTCTCGATTGGCTAGCCGAAGTAGAAAGATATTTGATTATATGTACATGTCAGATCATAAAAGGGTAAAATTGGTAGCGTGTTGAAATTAAAATCTGGTGCTTTTGCATGGTGGGAACAATTCCAACTCTCACGAGCCCGCCAGTACAAGGCGCCCATCTCATCATGGCCACAGATGAGACGTCTTCTTCGATCACAATTTCTCCCTAGTGATTATGAGCAGATACTATTCCAGCAATATCAAAATTAGCGATAAGGAAATCGAAACGTTAAAGATTACACTGGAGAATTCAAGCGGTTGGTTACACGAAACGATCTGTCATAATCGGAGTCATAAAAGCTGATTCGATTTATAGGTGGGTTACGACCGATAATTCAAGACCGATTTCAGATGTACCCAATCGGGATCGGGGGTGAAGTAGTTCAAATGGGTGGTAGGGCTGAAACACAACTTGCAAGAGTTTCTGCTCATCTATATCCTTCAACTAGACCCCCCATGACAAGTCCCACGCAGGATCTGATGCTTTTACGAGGAAAAGATCTAGTAGGAGAACGTTCTCAACATCTTACAACCGCAAACCGTGATACGGGGAGCAACTCATCTAGACCTCAATGTGCAGCACCCATAACAGCGGGCCCGCGTAGAATTCCAAATCCTTATGCTCTGCCAAGGTTGAACAATTGTTACCGCTGTGGCCAGCCATGCCACTTATCAAACACTTGTCCTCAACGTCCCGCAACACACTTGATTATAAATGAAGGCGGCACTGAAGATAAGGTCGCAGAAGACAATCATGGCTCTAATGAATATGAACATACCGCTAAAGAAAAAATAGGTGGAGATGTAGAGCGGGTCGTGGACAATTTCATGTCCAAGATGGATCGGATAAGGCCTGGTCGATGACAGAAGTGATCGAGACCGTCGGCCCTTAAATCGGGCGTATCTCGCAATTCGGAATGAGTTAGCTGATGTAAAATATATGATTTTGGGGTAGAACGAGCTACTTTAGCCAACTCACCATGTGACGCCAGGTTGTACAACCCAGAATTGTGAAAAACCCCCGGATCGACGGATGTTTCATTGTTTTAATTTCGTTTTTACTATAAATAGTCAGTTTTAGTTTGACTATAACTCTTCATCCGTCGGGCTTTAGGAGTTGCGCCCAACGTGAAAAGAGCTTATAATAATTAGGAGAACGGTTTTGGTGAAGCCAAATAGGACACTTGCTATTTTTGGTCGAAAACCTTGCACACTAGTAGACATCACGACCGTTTATAAATAGTAAGTTTACTATTTATAGTAAGTCGCGATTTCTAGTAGTTTTAGTTGTAGTTTGATTCTGATTTCTTTCCCATTGCTTGGTACCCCTATTTAAAGGGTCGTGAACTCATTTTTAATCATCAATTAATCAATTTCGAATTTCTTAGAATTTATTTCTATTTTCAGCTTTCTTTCCCCGTGGATTCGAGAAGTCTCTGTGATGAGTCCAGAGAAGCTCCGTGGATTCGGAGTAGTTATCCTCATCACGTTCATCCCTAGGTCAATTGGTATCAGAGCGAGAATTCCCTCGAGTCGATGGCAAACAATGAAGGTATGAATCATAATCCTGTGGACGATGATCTAGGGATTCGTTATCTTTCGGAAAGAATGGAAGCTTTCTATCGAGAGAGTCAGTTGACCATGGAAGGGCTGCAGGCAACCCTCGACCGTCGTGCAGATGTGCTACTTCCGTCCCGATCCCTAGGCAGTTCTCCACCACCCATGGTTGTTGTACGATGCAACCCCAATTTTCGTAAAGCACTACCAGTGGCAAACCGTAGGGCTACACCAGATGATTCAGGTTCTAGCGACGAGGACCTTAATGAGGGTTTTGCCAGATGACCAATCCATGTAGTTGATCATCTATATCATGATTAAAGAGACTATCGAGGTAACACTGAACTTCCTAGCTTTAACGATTTATTACGTATAAAAGATTTTCTCGATTGGCTAGCCGAAGTAGAAAGATATTTTGATTATATGTACATGTCAGATCATAAAAGGGTAAAATTGGTAGCGTTTAAATTAAAATCTGGTGCTTTTGCATGGTGGGAACAATTCCAACTCTCACGAGCCCGCCAGTACAAGGCGCCCATCTCATCATGGCTACAGATGAGACGTCTTCTTCGATCACAATTTCTCCCCAGTGATTATGAGCAGATACTATTCCAGCAATATCAAAATTAGCGATAAGGAAATCGAAACGTTAAAGATTACACTGGAGAATTCAAGCGGTTGGTTACACGAAACGATCTGTCATAATCTAAGTCATAAAAGCTGATACGATTTATAGGTGGGTTACGACCGACAATTCAAGACCGATTTCAGATGTACCCAATCGGGATCATGGATGAAGTAGTTCAAATGGGCAGTAGGGCTGAAACACAACTTGCAAGAGTTTCTGCTCATCTATATCCTTCAACTAGACCCCCCATGACGAGTCCCACGCAGGATCTGATGCTTTTACGAGGAAAAGATGTAGTAGGAGAACGTCCTCAACATCTTACAACCGCAAACCGTGATACGGGGAGCAACTCATCTAGACCTCAATGTGCAGCACCCATAACAGCGGGCCCGTGTAGAATTCCAAATCCTTATGCTCTGCCAAGGTTGAACAATTGTTACCGCTGTGGCCAGCCATGCCACTTATCAAACACTTGTCCTCAACATCCCGCAACACACTTGATTATAAATGAAGGCGGCACTGAAGATAAGGCCGCAGAAGACAATCATGGCTCTAATGAATATGAACATACCACTGAAGAAAAAATAGGTGGAGATGTAGAGCGGGTCGTGGACAATTTCATGTCCAAGATGGATCGGATAAGGCCCGGACGATGACAGAAGTGATTGAGACTGTCGGCCCTTAAATCGGGCGTATCTCGCAATCCGGAATGAGTTATCTGACGTAAAATATATGATTTTGGGGTAGAACGAGCTACTTTACCCAACTCACCCTGTGATGCCGGGTTGCACAGCTCAGAATTATGAAAAACCCCTGGATCGTCGGATGTTTCATTGTTTTAATTTCGTTTTTACTATAAATAGTCAGTTTTAGTTTGATTATAACTCTTCATCCGTCGGGCTTTAGGAGTTGCGCCCAACGTGAAAAGAGCTTATAATAATTAGGAGAACGGTTTGGTGAAGCCAAATAGGACACTTGCTATTTTTGGCCGAAAACCTTGCACACTAGTAGACATCACGACCGTTTATAAATAGTAAGTTTACTATTTATAGTAAGTCGCGATTTCTAGTAGTTTTAGTTGTAGTTTGATTCTAATTTCTTTCCCATTGCTTGGTACCCCTATTTAAAGGGTCGTGAACTCATTTTTAATCATCAATTAATCAATTTCAAATTTCTTAGAATTTATTTCTATTTTCAGCTTTCTTTCCCCGTGGATTCGAGAAGTCTCTGTGATGAGTCCAGAGAAGCTCTGTGGATTCAGAGTAGTTATCCTCATCACGTTGATCCCTAGGTCAATTGGTATCAGAGCGAGAATTCCCCTCGATTCGATGGCAAACAATGAAGGTATGAATCATAATCCTGTGGACGATGATCTAGAGATTCGTTATCTTTCGGAAAGAATGGAAGCTTTCTATCTGGAGAGTCAGTTGACCATGGAAGGGCTGCAGGAAACCCTTGACCGTCTTGCGGATGCGCTACTTCCGTCCCTAGCCCTTGGCAGTCCTCCACCACCCATGGTTTTTGTACGTTGCAACACCGATTTTCGTAAAGCACTACCAGTGGCAAACCGTAGGGCTACACCAAATGATTCAGGTTCTAGCGACGACGACTTTAATGAGGGTTTTGCCAGACGACCAATCCATGTAGTTGATCATCTATATCATGATTAAAGAGACTATTGAGGTAAGGCTAAACTTCCTATCTTTAGCGATTTATTACGTATAGAAGATTTTCTCGATTGGCTAGCCGAAGTAGAAAGATATTTTGATTATATGTACATGTCAAATCATAAAAGGGTAAAATTGGTAGCGTTTAAATTAAAATCTGGTGCTTTTGCATGGTGGAAACAATTCCAACTCTCACGAGCCCGCCAGTACAAGGCGCCCATCTCATCATGGCCACAGATGAGACGTCTTCTTCGATCACAATTTCTCCCCGGTGATTATGAGCAGATACTATTCTAGCAATATCAAAATTAGCGATAAGGAAATCGAAACGTTATAGATTACACTGAAGAATTCCAGCGGTTGGTTACACGAAACGATCTGTCAGAATCTGAGTCATAAAAGGTGACACGATTTATAGGTGGGTTACGACCGACAATTCAGGACCGATTTCAAATGTACCTAGTCGGGATCGTGGATGAAGCAGTTCAAATGGGCGGTAGGGATGAAACATAACTTGCAAGAGTTCTTGTTCGTCTATATCCTTCAATTAGACCCCCCATGACGAGTCCCACGCAGGATCCAATGCTTTTACGAGGAAAAGATCTATTAGGAGAACGTCCTCAACATCTTACAACCGCAAACCTTGATACGGGGAGCAACTCATCTAGACCTCAATGTGCAGCACCCATAACAGTGGGCCCAAGTAGGATTCCAAATCCTAATGCTCTACCAAGGTCGAACGATTGTTACCGCTGTGGGCAGCCATGCCACTTATCAAACACTTGTCCTCAACGTCTCGCAGCACACTTGATTATAAACGAAGGGGGTACTGAAGATAAGGCCGCAGAAAACGACCATGTCTCTAATGAATATGAACAAACCACTAAAGAAACAATAGGTGGAGATGTAGAGCATGGTGGGAACATTTACAACTCTCACAAGCCTGTCAGGACAAGGCTCTCATCTCATCATTGCCATGGATGAGACGTCTTCTTCGATCACGATTTCTCCCCAGTGATTATGATTAGATACTATTCCATCAATATCAAAATTACCAACAAGGAAATCGAACCGTCACAGATTACACTGAAGAATTCCAGCGTTTGGCTACACGAAACGATCTGTCAGAATCTAAGTCACAGAAGGTGGCACGATTTATAGGTGGGTTGCGGCCGACAATTCAAGACCGAGGTCAGATGTGCCCAGTCGGGACCGTGGATGAAGTCGTTCAGTTGGCGTGTAGGTTAGAAACACAACTTGCAAGAGTTCCTGCTCATCTATATCCTTCAACTCGACCCACCATGACGGGTCCCACGCAGGATCTAGTGCTTTTACGAGAAAAAGATCTCGTAGGAGAATGTCCTCAACCTCTTACAACCGCTAACCGTGATACGGCGAGCAACTCATCCAGACCTCAATGTGCAGCACCCATAACAGCGAGCCCGAGGAGGATTCAAAATCCTTATGCTCGGCCAAGGTCGAACAATTGTTACCACAGTGGCCAGCCAGGTCACTTACCAAACACTTGTCCTCAACGTCCCGCAACACACTTGATTATAAACCAATGGGGCACTGAAGATAAGGCCGCAGAAGAAGACCATGGCTTTAATGAACATGAACAAACCACTGAAGAAATAGCAGGTGGAGATGTAGAGCGGGTCGCGGACAATATCATGGCCAAGATGGATCAGAAAAGGCCTGGTCGACGACATAAGTGATCGAGACCGTCAAACATTAAATCGGTCGTATCTCGCAATCCAGAATGAGTTAGCTGACGTAAAATATATGATTTTGGGGTAGAACGAGCTACTTTATCCAACCAATCTCACGATGCTGGGTTACGTAGCTCAGAATTGTGAAAAACCCCTGTATCGACGGATGTTTCCTTGTTTTAATTTCATTTTTTTTTACTTTAAATAGTAAGTTTTAATTTGATTATAACTCTTCATCTGTCGAGCTTTAGGAGTTGCGCCCACCGTAAAAAGAGCTTATAACAATTAGGAGAACGGTTTGGTGTAGCCAAATAGGACACTTCCTATTTTTGGATGAAAACCTTGCGCACTAGTAGACATCACGACCGTCTATAAATAGTAAGTTTACTATTTATAATAAGTCGCGATTTCTAGGAATTTTAGTTGTAGGTTGATTCAGATTTCTTTCCCATTGCTTAGTACCCCTATTTAAAGGGTTTTGAACTCATTTTTAATCATCAATTAATCAATTTCTAATATCTTAGAATTTATTTCTATTTTCTGGTTTCTTTCCTCGTGGATTCGAGAAGTCTCTGTGAGGAGTCCAGAGAAGCTCCGTGGATCCGGAGTAGTTATCCTCATCACGTTCATCCCTGTGTCAATTTTTATCACAGCGAGGATTCCCCTTGGGCCGATGTCAAGTAATGAAGGTATGAATCCAAAGCTTGTGGACGGTGATCCAGGGATTTGTTCTCTTTCGGAAAGTATGAAAGCTTTACATCGAGAGAGTTAGTTGACTATGCTAAGGCTGTAGGCAACTCTCGACCGTTTTGGGATGCGTTACTTCCGCCCCTTGCCCTAAGCGATTCTCCACCACCCATGATTGTTGTACGACGCAACCCCGATTTTCATAGAGCACTACCAGTAGCAAACCGTAGGGATACACTAGAGAATTCAAGTTCTAGTGACGAGGACCTTAATGAGGGTCTTGCCCAACGACCAATCCACGGATGTGATCATCTATATCGTGCTGAAAGAGACTATCGAGATAAGGTTGAACTTCCTAGCTTTAACGGTTTATTACGTATCAAAGATTTTCTCGATTGGCTAGTCGAAGTAGAGAGATATTTTGATTATATTAATGTGTCAGATCATAAAATGGTAAAATTGGTAGCATTTAAATTAAAATCTGGTGCTTCTGCATGGTGGGAACAATTACAACTCTCACGAGCCCGCCAGAACAAGACACTCATCTCATCATGGCCATGGATGAGAAGTCTTATTCGATCACGATTTCTCCCGAGTGATTATGAGCAGATATTATTCTAGCAATATCAAAATTGCCGACAAGGAAATCAAACCGTTACAGATTACACTGAAGAATTCCATCAGTTGGCTACACGAAATGATCTATCAAAATTTGAGTCAAAGAAGGTGGCACGATTTATAGGAGGGTTGCGGCCGACATTTCAGGGCCGAGTTCAGATGTACCCAGTCGAGACCGTGGATGAAGCAGTTCAATTGGTGGGTAGGGCAGAAACACAACTTGCAAGAGTTCCTGCTCATCCATATCCATCAACTTGACCCCCATGTTGGGTCCCACGTAGGATCCAGTGCTGGCCCAAGGAAAAGATCTAGTAGGAGAACGTCCTTGACCTACTACAACCGCAAACCGTGATATGGGGAGCAACTCATCCAAACCTCAACAGGAAGCACCCACAACTGCAGGCTCGAGTAAGATTTCAAATCCTTATGCTCGTCCAAGGTCGAACAATTATTACCGCTGTGGCCACCCAAGCCACTTATCAAACACTTGTCCTCAACGACCCGCAGCACACTTGATTATAAACGAAGGGGGCACTGAAGATGAGGCCGCAGAAGAAGACCATGTCTTTGATGAAAATGAACAAACCACTGAAGAAATAGCAGGTGGCGATGTAAAGCGGGTCGCGGACAGTTTCATGGCCAAAATGGATCCGAAAAGGCCCGGTTGACGAAAGAAGTGATCCAGATCGTTGGACCTTAGATCGGGCGTATCTTGCAATCTGGAAAGAGTTAGCTGACGTAAAATATATGATTTTAGGGTAGAACAAGCTACTTTAGCCAACGCCGAGTTGCGCTGCCCGAAATTACAAAAAACCCCTGGATCGACAGTTGTTTCCTTGTTTTAATTTCGTTTTTATTACAAATAGTAAGTTTTAATTTGATTATAACTCTTTATCCGTCGGGCTTTAGGAGTTACACCAACGTGATCAGAGCTTATAACAATTAGGAGAACAGTTTGGTGAAGCCAAATAGGACACTTACTATTTTTGGACGAAAACCTGCACACTAGTAGACATCACGACCGTCTATAAATAGTAAGTTTACTATTTATAGTAGAGTCGCGATTTCTAGGAGTTTTAGTTGTAGTTGTTTGATTATGATTTCTTTCCCATTGCTTGATACCCCTATTTAAAGGGTTGTTAACTCATTTTTAATCATTCAATTAATCAATTTCAATTTTTTTTCAATTTATTTATATTTTCTACTTTCTTTCCTCGTGGATTCAAGAAGTCTCTGTGAGGAGTCCAGAGAAGCTCCTTGGATTCGGAGTAGTTATCCTCATCACGTTCATCCTTGCGTCAATTGGTATCAGAGCGAGAATTCCCCTCGAGTCGATGGCAAACAATGAAGGTATGAATCATAATCCTGTGGATGATGATCTAGGGATTCGTTATCTTTCGGAAAGAATGGAAGCTTTCTATCGGGAGAGTCAGTTGACCATGGAAGGGTTGCAGGCAACCCTCGACCGTCTTGGGGATGCGCTACTTCCATCCCGAGCCCTAGGCAGTCCTCCACCACCCATGGTTGTTGTACGATGCAACGCCGATTTTCGTATAGCACTACTAGTGGCAAACCGTAGGGCTACACCAGATGATTCAGGTTATAGCGACGATGACCTTAATGAGGTTTTGCCAGACGACCAATCCATGTAGTTGATCATCTATATCATGATTAAAGAGGCTATCGAGGTAAGGCTGAACTTCCTAGCTTTAACGATTTATTACGTATAGAAGATTTTCTCGATTTGCTAGCCGAAGTAGAAAGATATTTTTGATTTATGTACATGTCAGATCATAAAAGGGTAAAATTGGTAGCGTTTAAATTAAAATTTGGTGCTTTTGCATGGTGGGAACAATTCCAACTCTCACGAGCCCGCCAGTACAAGGCGCCTATCTCATCATGGCCACAGATGAGATGTCTTCTTCGATCACGATTTCTCCCCGGTGATTATGAGCAGATACTATTCTAGCAATATCAAAATTAGCGATAAGGAAATCGAAACGTTAAAGATTACACTGAAGAATTCCAGCGGTTGGTTACACGAAACGATCTGTCAGAATCTGAGTCATAAAAGGTGACACGATTTATAGGTGGGTTACGACTGACAATTCAGGACCGATTTCAAATGTACCTAATCGGGATCGTGGATGAAGCAGTTCAAATGGGCGGTAGGGCTGAAACACAACTTGGAAGAGTTCTTGTTCGTCTATATCCTTCGATTAGACCCCCCATGACGAGTCCCACGCAAGATCCAATGCTTTTACGAGGAAAAGATCTATTAGGAGAACGTCCTCAACATCTTACAACCGCAAACCGTGATACAGGGAGCAACTCATCTAGACCTCAATGTGCAGAACCCATAACAGCGGGCCCAAGTAGGATTCCAAATCCTTATGCTCTACCAAGGTTGAACAATTGTTACCGCTGTGGGCAGCCATGCCACTTATCAAACACTTATCCTCAATGTCCCGCAGCACACTTGATTATAAACGAAGGGGACACTGAAGATAAGGCCGCAAAAGACGACCATGGCTCTAATGAATATGAACAAACCACTAAAGAAACATAGGTGGAGATGTAGAGCGGGCCGTGGACAATTTCATGTCCAAGATGGATCAGATAAGGCCCGGTCGACGACAGAAGTGATCGAGACCGTCGGCCCTTAAATCGGGCGAATCTCACAATCCGGAATGAGTTAGCTGACGTAAAATATATGATTTTGGGGTAGAACAAGCTACTTTAGCCAACTCACCCTGTGACGCCTGGTTGCGCAGCCCAGAATTGTGAAAAACCACTGGATCGACGGATGTTTCATTGTTTAATTTCATTTTTACTATAAATAGTAAGTTTTAGTTTGATTATAACTCTTCATCCGTCGGGCTTTAGGAGTTACACCCAACGTGAAAAGAGCTTATAATAATTAGGAGAACGGTTTGGTTTACCCAAATAGGACACTTGCTATTTTTAGTCGAAAACTTTGCGCACTAGTAGGCATCACGACCATCTATAAATAGTAAGTTTACTATTTATAGTAACTCGTGATTTCTAGGAGTTTTAGTTGTAGTTTTATTCTGATTTCTTTCCCATTGCTTGGTACCCCTATTTAAAGGGTCGTGAACTCATTTTTAATCATCAATTAATCAATTTCGAATTTCTTAGAATTTATTTTATTTTCTTCTTTTTATTTTCTTCTTTCTTTCCTCATGGATTCGAGAAGTCTCTGTGAGGACTCCAGAGAAGCTCCGTGGATCCGGAGTAGTTATTCTCATCACGTTCATCCCTGCATCAATTTTTATTAGACCGAGGATTCCCCTCGGGCCGATGTCAAGCAATGAAGGTATGAATCAAAATCGTGTGGACGGTGTTCTAGGGATTCGTTAGCTTTCAGAAAGAATGGAAGCTTTCCATCGGGAGAGTCAGTTGACCATGCAAGGTCTGCAGGTTACACCCGACCGTCTTGGGGATGCGTTACTTCTGCCCCGAGCCCTAGGCAGTGCTCCACCACTCATGGTTGCTATACGACGCACCCCAATTTTCGCAGAGCACTACCAGTGGCAAACCGTAGGGCTACACCAGATGATTCAAGTTCTAGCGACGAAGACCTAAAAGAGGGTTTTGCCCGACGACCAATCCACGGATTTGATCATCTATATCATGATGAAAGAGACTATCGAGGGAAGAATGAACTTCCTAGCTTTAATGGTTTATTACGTATAAAAGATTTTCTCAATTGGCTAGCCAAAGTAGAGAGATATTTTGATTATAATGACGTGTCAGATCATAAAATGTTAACATTGGTAGCGTTTAAATTAAAATCTGGTGCTTCTGCATGGTGGGAACATTTACAACTCTCACAAGCCCGTCAGGATAAGGCTCCCATCTCATCATTGCCACGGATGAGACGTCTTTTTCGATCACGATTTCTCCCCAGTGATTATGATCAGATACTATTCCATCAATATCAAAATTACCGACAAGGAAATCGAACCGTCACAGATTACACTGAAGAATTCCAGCGTTTGGCTACACGAAACGATCTGTCAGAATCTGAGTCACAGAAGGTGGCACGATTTATACGTGGGTTGCAGCCGACAATTCAAGACCGAGGTCAGATGTGCCCAGTCGGGACCGTGGATGAAGTAGTTCAATTGGCGTGTAGGTCAGAAACACAACTTGCAAGAGTTCCTGCTCATCTATATCCTTTAACTCGACCCCCCATGACGGGTCCCACGCAGGCTCTAGTGCTTTTACGAGGAAAAGATCTAGTAGGAGAATGTCCTCAACCTCTTACAACCGCTAACCGTGATACGGTGAGCAACTCATCCAGACCTCAATGTGCAGCACCCATTACAGCGGACCCGAGTAGGATTCAAAATCCTTATGCTCGGCCAAGGTCGAACAATTGTTACCACAGTGGCCAGCCAGGTCACTTATCAAACACTTGTCCTCAATGTCCCGCAACACACTTGATTATAAACGAATGGGGCACTGAAGATAAGGCTGCAGAAGAAGACCATGGCTCTAATGAACATGAACAAACCACTGAAGAAATAGCAGGTGGGGATGTAGAGCGGGTCGCGGACAATATCATGGCCAAGATGGATCAGAAAAGGCCTAGTCGACGACAGAAGTGATCGAGACCGTCAGACATTAAATTGGTCGTATCTCGCAATCCAGAACGAGTTAGCTAACGTAAAATATATGATTTTGGGGTAGAACGAGCTACTTGAGCCAACCAATCCCGCGACGCTGGGTTACGCAGCTCAGAATTGTGAAAAACCCCTGTATCGACGAATGTTTCCTTGTTTTAATTTCATTTTTTTTTTTACTTTAAATAGTAAGTTTTAGTTTGATTACAACTCTTCATCTGTCGCGCTTTAGGAGTTGCGCCCAACGTGAAAAGAGCTTATAACAATTAGGAGAACGGTTTGGTGTAGCCAAATAGGACACTTCCTATTTTTGGTCGAAAACCTTGCGCACTAGTAGACATCACAACCGTCTATAAATACTAAGTTTACTATTTATTGTAAGTCACGATTTCTAGGAATTTTAGTTGTAGGTTGATTCTAATTTCTTTCCATTGCTTAGTACCCCTATTTAAAGGGTTTTGAACTCATTTTAATCATCAATTAATCAATTTCAAATATCTTAGAATTTATTTCTATTTTCTAGTTTCTTTCCTCATGGATTCGAGAAGTCTCGGTGAGGAGTCTAGAGAAGCTCGTGGATCCAGAGTAGTTATCGTCATCACGTTCATCCCTGCGTCAATTTTTAACACAGCGAGGATTCCCCTTGGGCCGATGTCAAGTATTGAAGGTATGAATCCAAATCTTGTGGACGGTGATCCAGGGATTCGTTATCTTTCGGAAAGAATGGAAGCTTTACATTGAGAGAGTTAGTTGACTATGCTAAGGCTGCAGGCAACTTTCGACCGTCTTACGAATGCGTTACTTCAGCCCCTTGCCCTAGGCGGTGCTCCACCACCTGTGATTGGCTCCACCACCCATGGTGGCTCCACCACCCATGATTGTTGTATGACGCAACCCTGATTTTCATAGAGCACTACAGTAGCAAACCGTAGGGATACACTAGAGAATTCAAGTTCTAGTGATGAGGACCTTAATGAGGGTTTTGCCCAACGACCAATCCACGGATGTGATCATCTATATCGTGCTGAAAGAGACTATCGAGGTAAGGTTGAACTTCCTAGCTTTAACGGTTTATTACGTATCAAAGATTTTCTCGATTGGCTAGCCGAAGTAGAGAGATATTTCGAGCCCGCCAGAACAAGACACCCATCTCATCATGGCCACGGATGAGAAGTCTTCTTCGATCACGATTTCTCCCGAGTGATTATGAGCAGATATTATTCTAGCAATATCAAAATTGCCGACAAGGAAATCGAACCGTTACAGATTACACTGAAGAATTCCATCGGTTGGCTACACGAAATGATCTATCAAAATTTGAGTCAGAGAAGGTGGCACGATTTATAGGTGGGTTGCGGCCGACATTCCAGGACCGAGTTCAGATGTACCCAGTCGAGACTGTGGATGAAGCAGTTCAATTGGTGGGTAGGGCAGAAACACAACTTGCAAGAGTTCCTGCTCATCCATATCCATCAACTCGACCCCCATGATGGGTCCCACGTAGGATCCAGTGCTGGCCCAAGGAAAAGATCCAATAGGAGAACGTCCTTGACCTACTACAACCGCAAACCGTGATATTGGGAGCAACTCATCCAGACCTCAACAGGAAGCACCCACAACTGCAGGCTCGAGTAAGATTTCAAATCCTTATGCTCGTCCAAGGTCGAACAATTATTACCGCTGTGGCCAGCCAAGCCACTTATCAAACACTTGTCCTCAACGACCCGCAACACACTTGATTATAAACGAAGGGGGCACCGAAGATGAGGCCGCAGAAGAAGACCATGTCTTTGATGAACATGAACAAACCATTGAAGAAACAGCAGGTGGCGATGTAAAGCAGGTCGCAGACAGTTTCATGGCCAATATGGATCAGAAAAAGCCCGGTTGACGAAAGAAGTGATCCAGATCGTCGGACCTTAGATCGAGCATATCTTGCAATCTGGAAAGAGCTAGCTGACGTAAAATATATGAATTTAGGGTAGAACGAGCTACTTTAGCCAACGCCGGGTTGCGCTGCCCGAAATTGCAAAAAACCCTGGATCGACTGTTGTTTCCTTGTTTTAATTTGGTTTTTATTACAAACAGTAAGTTTTAATTTGATTATAACTCTTTATCCCTCGGGCTTTAAGAGTTACACCCAACGTGATCGGAGCTTATAACAATTAGGAGAACAGTTTGGTGAAGCCAACTAGGACACTTACTATTTTTGGACGAAAACCTTGCACACTAGTAGACATCACGACCGTCTATAAATAGTAAGTTTCTTATTTATAGTAAGTCGCGATTTCTAGGAGTTTTAGTTGTAGTTTGATTCTGATTTCTTTCCCATTGCTTGATACCCCTATTTAAAGGGTTGTTAACTCATTTTTAATCATCAATTAATCAATTTCAAATTTTTTTGAATTTATTTATATTTTCTGCTTTCTTTCCTCGTGGACTCAAGAAGTCTCTGTGAGGGGTCCAGAGAAGCTCCTTGGAATCGGAGTAGTTATCCTCATCACGTTCATCCCTGCGTCAATTGGTATTAGAGCGAGGATTCCCCTCGGGTCGATGGCAAACAATGAATGTATGAATCAAAATCCTGTGGACGGTGATCTAGGAATTCGTTATCTTTCAGAAAGAATGGACGCTTTCCATCGGGAGAGTCAGTTGAACATGTAAGGGCTACAGGCAACCTTCGACCGTCTTGTGGATGCGCTACTTCTGCCCCGATCCCTAAGCGGTGCTCCACCACCAGTGGTGGCTCCACTACCTATGGTTGCAGTACGATACAACCCCGATTTTCGTAGAGCAGTACCGGTGGCAAACCGTAGGGCTACACTAGATGATTCAAGTTCTTGTGACGAGGGTTTTGCCTAACGACCAATTCATGTAGGCGATTATCTATATCGTGCTAAAAGAGACTATCGAGGTAAGGCTAAACTTCCTAGCTTTAACGGTTTATTAGGTATAGAAGATTTTCTCGATTGGCTAGCCGAAGTAGAAAGATATTTTGATTATATGTACATGTCAGATCATAAAAGGGTAAAATTGGTAGCGTTTAAATTAAAATCTGGTGCTTTTGCATGGTGGGAACAATTACAACTCTCACGAGCCCGCCAGTACAAGGCGCCCATCTCATCATGACTACGGATGAGACGTCTTCTTCGATCACGATTTCTCCCCAATGATTATGAGCAGATACTATTCCACCAATATCAAAATTAGCGATAAGGAAATCGAAACGTTAAAGATTACTCTGAAGAATTCCAGCGGTTGGTTACATGAAACGATCTTTCAGAATCTGAGTCATAGAAGGTCACACGATTTATCGGTGGGTTGCGACCGACAATTCAGGACCGATTTCAGATGTACCCAGTCGGGACCATGGATGAAGCAGTTCAATTAGCGTGTATGGCAGAAACACAACTTGCAAGAGTTTCTGCTCATCCATATCCTTCAACTCGATCCCCATGACGGGTCCCATATAGGATCCAGTACTGGCACGATGAAAAGATCCAGTAGGAGAACGTCCTCAGCTTCCTACAACCGCAAATCGTGATACGGGGAACAACTCATCCAAAGCTCGGTCAAGGTCGAACAATTGTTACCGTGTGGGCCACCAGGCCACTTATCAAACACTTGTCCTCAATGACCCGCAGCACACTTGATTATAAACGAAGGGGGCACTGAAGATGAGGCCGCAGAAGAAGACCATGTCTTCGATGAATAAGAACAAACCACTAAAGAAATAGCAGGTGGCGATGTAGAGCGGGTCGCGGACAATTTCATGGCCGAGATGAATTAGAAAAGGCTCGATCGGACAACAGAAGTAATCTAGACCGTCAGACCTTAGATCGTGCATATCTCTCAATCCGGAATGAGTTAGCTGACGTAAAATATATGATTTTGGAGTAGAACGAGCTACTTTAGCCAACCAACCCTTCTAGGCCAGGTTGCGCAGCCTGAAATTTTGAAAAACCCCTAGATCGACAGTTGTTTCCTTGTTTTAATTCATTTTACTAATAAATAGTAAGTTTTAGTTTAATTATAACTCTTCATCCGTCGGGCTTTAGGAGTTGTGCCCAACGTGAAAAGAGCTTATAATAATTAGGAGAACAGTTTGGTGAAGCAAAATAGGACACTTACTATTTTTGGCCGAAAACCTTGCGCACTAGTAGACATCACGACCGTCTATAAATAGTAAATTTACTATTTATAGTAAGTCGCGATTTCTAGGAGTTTTAGTTGTGGTTTGATTCTGATTTCTTTCCCATTGCTGGTACCCCTATTTAAAGGGTATGAACTCATTTTAATCATCAATTAATCAATTTCGAATTTCTTAGAATTTATTTCTATTTTCTACTTTCTTTCCTCGTGGATTCGAGAAGTCTCTGTGAGGAGTCCAGAGAAGCTTCGTTGATTCAGAGTAGTTATCCTCATAACGTTCGTCCCTGCGTCAATTGGTATCAGAGCGAGGATTCCCCTCGGGCCGATGGCAAACCACGAAGGTATGAATCAAAATCCTGTGGACGGTGATCCAGAGATTCGTTATCTTTCGGAAAGAATGGAAGCTTTCCAATGGGAGAGTCAGTTGACCATGCAAGGGCTACAGGCAACCCTCGACCGTCTTGCGGATGCGCTACTTCCGCCCCAAGCCCTACGCGATGCTCCACCACCTATGCTTGCTCCCCCACCCATGGTTGCTGTATGACGCAACCCCGATTTTCGTAGAGCACTGCTAGTAGCAAACCGTAGGGATACAACAGATGATTCAAGTTCTGGCGACGAGGACCTTAATGAGGGTTTTGGCAGACGACCAATCCATGGAGGTGATCATATATATCATGCTGAAAGAGACTATCGAGGTAAGGCTGAACTTCATAACTTTAACGGTTTATTACATAAAAAGGTAAAATTGGTACCGTTTAAATTAAAATCTGGTGCTTCTGCGTGGTGGGTACAATTACAACTCTCATGAGCCCGACAGAACAAGGCGCCAATCTCATCATGGCTACGGATGAGACGTCTTCTTCGATCACGATTTCTCCCTAGTGATTATTAGTAGATAATATTCTAGCAATATTAAAATTGCCGACAAGGAAATCTAACTATCACAGATTACACTGAAGAATTCCAGCGGTTGGCTACATGAAACAATCTGTCAGAATCTGAGTCACAGAAGGTGGCACGATTTATATGTGGGTTGCGGGCGACAATTCAGGACCGAGTTCAGATGTACCCAATCGGGACCTTGGATGAAGCAGTTTAATTGGTGGGTAGGGTAGAAACATACCTCACAAGAGTTCCAGCTCGTCCATATCCTTCAACTCGATCCCCCGTGAGGGGTCTCACGCAGGATTCAGTGCTGGCACGAGGAAAAGATCCAGTAGGAGAATGTCCTCAATCTCCTATAACACAAAATGTGATAGGGGGAGCAAATCATCCAGACTTCAACATGTAGCACCTACAATAGCGGGCCCGAGAAGGATTCTAAATCCTTATGCTCAGTCAAGGTCGAACAATTGTTACCGCTGTTGCCAGCTACGCTACTTATCAAACACTTATCCTCAACGTCCTGCAGCACACTTGATTATAAACGAAGGGGGCACTGAAGATGAGGCCACAGAAGAAGACCATGGCTTTGATGAACATTTACAAACGACTGAAGAAACAACAGGTGACGATGTAGAGCGGGTCGCAAACAGTTTCATGGCCAAGACAGATCAGAAAAGTCCCGGTCGACGGCAGAAATGATCCAGACCGTCGAACCTTAGATTGGGAGTATCTCGCAATCCGGAATGAGTTAACTGACGTAAAATATATGATTTTGGGGTAGAACGAGCTACTTTAGCCAACCAACCTCGCTATGATGGGTTGCGCAACCCATAATTACGAAAAACCCCTAGATCGGCGGTTGTTTCCTGGTTTTAATTTCATTTTTACTATAAATAGTAAGTTTTAGTTTGATTATAGCTCTTCATCCGTCGGGCTTTAGGAGTTCCGCCCAACATGAAAAGAGCTTATAATAATTAGGAGAACGGTTTGGTGAAGCCAAATAGGACACTTGCTATTTTAGGCCGAAAACCTTACCCACTAGTTGACGTCACGACCGTCTATAAATAGTAAGTTCACTATTTATAGTAAGTCACGATTTCTAGGAGTTTTAGTTGTAGTTTGATTATGATTTCTTTCCCATTACTTGGTAACCCTATTTAAAGGGTTGTGAACTGATTTTTAATCATCAATTAATCAATTTCAAATTTCTTAGAATTTATTTCTATTTTCTGCTTTCTTTCCTCGTGGATTCAAGAAGTCTCTATGAGGAGTCCAGAGAAGCTCCGTGGATTCAGAGTAGTTATCCTCATCACGTTCATCCCTGCGTCAATTGGTATCAGAGCGAGGATTCCCCTCTGGCCGATGGAAACATTGAAGGTATGAATCAAAATCCTGTGGACGGTGATCCAGGGATTCGTTATCGTTCGGAAAGAATGGAAGCTTTCTATTGGGAGATTCAGTTGACCATGCAAGGGCTGCTGGCAACCCTCGACCGTCTTGTAGATGCACTACTTCCGCCCTGAGCCCTAGGCGGTGCTCCACCACTTATGGTTGCTGCACCACCCATGGTGGCTCCACCACCCATGGTTGTTGTACGACTCAACCTCAATTTTTCGTAGAGCACTACCATTGGCAAACCGTAGGGCTACACCAGTTGATTCAAGTTCTAGCGACGAGGACCTTAAGTGGGTTTTGGCCGACGACCAATCCTTGAGGTGATCGTCTATATCGTGCTGAAAGCGACTATCGAAGTATGGCTGAACTTCCTAACTTTAACAGTTTAACACATAAAAGATTTCTCGCTTGACTAGCCGAAGTAGAGAAATATTTTGATTATATGGACGTGCCAGGGTCATAAAAGGGTAAATCGGTAGCGTTTAATTTAAAATCTGGTGCTTCTGCATGGTGGGAACAATTGCAAATCTCACGAGCCCGCTAGAACAAGGCGCCCATCTCATTATGGCCACGGATGAGACGTCTTCTTCGATCACGATTTCTCCCAGTGATTATGAGCAGATACTATTCCATCAATATCAAATTTGCCTACAAGGAAATCAAACCGTCACAGATTACACTGAAGAATTTCTGCGGTTAGCTAACACGAAACGATCTGTCAGAATCTGAGTCACCGAAGGTGGCACGATTTATAGGTGGGTTGCGGTCGATAATTCAGGACCAATTTTAGATGTACCCAGTCGGGACCGTGGATGAAACAGTTTAATTGGTGGGTAGGGCAGAAACGCAACTTGCAAGAGTTCATGGCTCGTTCATATCCTTCAACTCGACCCCCCCATGACAGGTCGCACATAGGATTCAGTGCTGGCACAATGAAAAGATTCAGTAGAGAACGTTCTCAACTTTTACAAGGCAAACCGTGATATGGGGAACAACTCATCCAGACCTTAACGTGTAACACCC
>JAJHSJ010000008.1:21904327-22021376 GCA_021015155.1 Magnolia officinalis
CACTGTGACAGATATGATAATCATCCCATAATGATCCATTGGGGGGTTGTGAATAATTTCCTGATGCACCCAGTCCATACAGTTGCTTCCTTACTGTTGATTTTTCATGGGTTCCACAATTGATGATGAGGCCTAAAGTGATTAGTGACCTACAAATAGAATGGTGAGAAAAACAAAATACAACAATCAGGATAAAAGGGCAAAAGTTTCATTGCTGAGATCTTCTAATATAGATGATAGTTGTGGCATTCCTGGTCCATGTTATGGCATCCTGTTACTAAGTAGCACAGAAGGACACAATTCACATCCTTAGGCATCAGGATAGGATATATCTCCAAAAAAAAAAAAAAAAACAAAAAACAAAAAACAACAAACCAAAAACAAAACAAAACAAAACAAAAAGAAAAGAAAAAGAAAGAAAAAGGGGGAAAGAAGAAGAAAGAAAGAAAGAAAGAAAGAACTATTATGATGTCCTTTCTAAATGAAGAAGCTTTTCCTCGACAATGCTCATGTGCATGCTCTAATTTATTCTAGGTGCCTTCCTTGGAGCACAACAATGAAGTCAAAGGAGAGAGTTTGGATTTGGTCAAATACATCGATATCAATTTCGAAGGCCCGGCGCTTCTCCCTGATGTGAGGCTAGGAAAATCCATTTGCATGTTGATACTAATTGCTATTTTACCTTCAATATTCTGATGATGATGCTCTGAAAAACTGTAGGATCCTGCCAAGAAGGAGTTTGCAGAAGAGCTGCTTTCGTACTCTGATACCTTCAATTCTGTCAACTTCAGATCATTTCCCCAGGAGGGTTTATCAGATGACGTTGGTGAGACTGAAAGTTTTTGGCCTTTCGTGCATTTGAGGATCTTTTACACTTCGATGCGCAATGATCATCTCATGGTTTGTTGCCACACTATGTTTGTTACACATGTTTGGGCGGGTATAGTCTGAACCATCCAGTGGGAACAAAAACCATTATGACTGAATGATACCCGCATCGGATTAATAGATCTTTTACCTTTCGAATCTGGAACATTGGCTGTTTGATTTTCACCATACATATGGAGGACACCAATCAAAGCTAATATTCTGCATTTTGATGTGCTTTTTCCACTGTGGATCATCCACAGTAGCACCGACTGGATGGATGGTATGGATTCATGAGCCATACAGCAGAGTGAAACAAACGATTAATGGTTCATTGCACAATGGGTCTGAGTTGGCCTTCATTTAACCTGAAAAAAATGAAGATATATCTGATTCCAGCTGGCTTTCATGAATAATGTGCATCAGGTGCTGCCTATGATCATCTAGAAAGCGCTCTTTCCAAATTTGATGATGGGCCATTTTTCCTTGGCCAGTTCAGTGTGGTAAGCATTGCCTTTGGACGTGTTATTCTATGTGAACTATTTTGTTTTTTCTTAGTTCCACTTAAATCAAAATGATTTTCTTCAGAGGGAGTTATTTGATACTCCGGCTGTGTATGACGTTTGATATGCAGAAAGTTGGAAATTGTAGACCTGGCACAAAGTTAAACCAACTAAATTGTGGAACCTACAGTCATGAGTTGACGTCCAAAAGTCAGATTGGTTGATCAATCCTAGCCTCTGATTCATGGACATTTTTTTTTCCCTTGCAATATTGGATGTTTTTCATTGTTAACCATCCAATAAGCATCCACCAATTTGATGGTCAGATAATCAAAAAAGCATAACGTTTGGTTAAAAAAATACATCGAAACTGGCAGACATAATTCGGATGGTTTAATTTGAATTATGATATGCTATATATGCTGTCTTAAATAAATTCTAAGTGCCTGCACATCATCCATCATACTCTGCCAGACGAGTTTTTCTCTTTCTTCATTTATCTGTTTGTTTTGCAAAATACTGTTGATATGGGTTCCATTTGATAGACCATTATAAAACGCGAAGTAGATGGATGTTATACTATTTGTATTTTTGCTTAAATTGATGTGTTCAAATAGTAAGACCTGAATTTTTCTGTCTCTATTTTGAAGAGGTTGTGCCATTTTGTCAAAACATATACAGTTAGCGGACACATCCCCATTCCATACATGTAGGCCCATGTTTTGGTGGTACCAACTGCTTCATGGTTCCTTCCATGGATGGTTGGATGATCCCAAAAGTCTTCTAGACTGGACTGCGTAACCTCCTGATTGACGGCCTACCAATTTCTGGATAAGGAAATAAGTGACAATTCACATTCAATAGAAAAAAGTATGATGATTTAAGGATTAAGATCTTCTGATCTGGGATATTTTTGGTCATCTCCCATCCATGGTGTGCCCCATAGGTTTGATGTTTTGGATCACCGGGCTCTGGGCCCCACATGCATAATTGGGAACATAAGGAAATGGTGCATTTGCTGAGGTTTAGGACATTACACCAGAAACGCTTCAATAATATTCAATTTCTAGTTCTAATATAATTGAAAATCTGGCGTATTTTCAATGGGAAGAAAGCCAATGATCGAATGGTTGGGATATTCCTGTATGAAGACTTTCAGGCATCTCCTATCTGTGATGGCGCCCATAAGATCAATGGTCTGGATCACTGTAGCATGGGTCGCACATGTGTGGAAGGCTCCTGAAAATAGTTGCCAGACCGAGAAACAAATGCAGGCAATGATGCCTGACATGTTTGTTTCTACAAGAAAAGATACTAAGTTTTTTTTTTTTTCCCTCTCTTTTTCTTCTTTTTGTGTGGTAAGGGGAATTGTTATAGAAATCAGCCACAAAAGAACTACTACATGGTTGGAACCTTACGTCCATTCATGATTTTCAAGGATTGAGATTTGTGCATGTGAGATAGTCTTTAAAAAAAATAAAATAAAAATCTTATTTGAATACTTTCGGAAAAATAAATAATAAGGTTCATTTGAATATTTTTCCTTACCGTTATTACCTGATTCATGAGTAACTGTTTAACTTTCAGGTGGAAATTGCTTATGCTCCATTCATTGAAAGATTCCAAAACTTCCTTCTGGAATTAAAGAAATATGACATCACCACAGGCAGGCCAAAGCTGGCTGCATGGATTGAGGTATGTTCAAATCATATGAAATGTTAGTACATATGTCTGCAATCTGCTTATATGTTTGATTGCACTTAAGCATATAGCTTTAATGGGTCTCTTTTAGTTTTGTTAGTACATGGTTAATCCATGACTTCTTCCATTGGGAATACAAATGCTGAGGTGATTCCATTTGAGATTGAAGAGCAATTTGTGGTGCAACTGCCAACGTGGCATACGTGCTAGGGGTCTGCACAGTGGTATTATTGGCTCCTGGTCCGAAAATCGCGGTCCATTCATCAGGTGGGCTGCACGTGGCATCTTCTTTCTAAGCATCCATTTTCATGCACAAGTGGCCCACTCTCTGAGTGGACTGGAGTGACTTTTGGGACAGCATGTTCATGGTGGCAGCCACTTGCTCATCCCAAATCCTGTACATGTTTGCCATGATAGTACATCTTCATCAATTACTCCTATAATTGCCTGAGAACTTTTGATTTAGGAAAATTCCAATGAATCATCTGTTCTTGCATTCTTACAACGCATCTTGCATAAGCCTGTAACAATTGTGGTAGATTTTGTGGAGAAATTGTTGCAATGCAGCACTTTGGAATTTCTTGTGGAACCAATACGAGGAAAATGTTGAATATTTCCAATGCAACACTTGGTTTTCCACCATGGAAAGCTGATATTGGAACTCCAAAAAAGAAAATCTTGATATAAATTCTGACACGTCATTGCCATTTATGTTCTGTACTCGTTGTGGGTTGATTGATGCACATGAGCTAGGATCTTTTGAAATCTATGCCTACAACATATCTCTAGTTGATAATTATCCAATCAGATGTAGAATCCGCTATTAAAACCAGTAGAGCAGAAGTATCTTTCAATTTAACTTAGTTCGAGGTTTCTTGCAACTCTGTTTTAGTGGGTTGCCCTGCTGGTCCACTGTTAGATACAAATTTATTCATGCATACATGAATGATGCATGGCTAGCTAGCTTACTTGGTAGGGTAATAAGTAATAACATACATGTAGAGTGGTACAAAAGAGAGATGCTATAGTGCTCGCACTATAAGTTATAGTGCTACTAGTTACATTGGTTCACTTGGACAGTCTTGTTTATTAAGTCTGGAACATGTTAGATACAAATTTATTCATGCATACATGAATGATGCATGGCTAGCTAGCTTACTTGGTAGGGTAATAAGTAATAACATACATGTAGAGTGGTACAAAAGAGAGATGCTATAGTGCTCGCACTATAAGTTATAGTGCTACTAGTTACATTGGTTCACTTGGACAGTCTTGTTTATTAAGTCTGGAACATGGTATTAAAAATGGTTATGTTACAGCTGTAATGGTAACTGTGGAAGCTGTTATGCGATATGTGGCTGTAACGGTCGTTCAGAAAAAAATTGGCCCATAACAGCCCTATAATGATGTAGCAGCCATTACAAGCCCATAATGGGCTGATATGTGGGCAATAAAAATTTTCCATTGAAAGAAATTGACCATTACAGGTCCATAACATTTGTATCTTAACGGCCATAAGGCTGGCCATTATGGCCACTGTTACCATTGTTGAATACCTTGGTTCGGAATGCATTTCTAGTTATTATGCAAAAAGAGAGTTGATCGGATGATGATGATCCAATGCATCCTTGATTTGGCCTTCTTTTCTGTAGCCATCTATGACAGACTGTAAGAAACAGATGGATCAAATTTCTTTTTTTTTAAAGGGGATAATGGATGTTTATTAAAAGACTGCTCAGCAACTGCTAAGACAGCAAAGAATTACACGAAGAAAGATCATCGACATAAAAGGTCTAAAGGAAAATAGGAAAATGTTTAACATCAACAGGCCCCGCAAACCATTCCAATACATCCCTTGTAATTTTACACACCACTTCCTCCCAGGGCCCTGATTTGTTAGAAAAGCAACGGGCATTGCATTCACCCCAAATGTTCTAAGGATGCCAAATAGGGCATTTTCCTTTTGCGAGTCGAACATTGCGCCACGACCAAAACAATGATTTGACTGAGGCAGGTATCAGCCAGCTGACTTCAGAGGCTTTTAGGAGTTGTGACCATACTTGATGCACGAATGGACAATGCAGGAATATGTGATCGATAGATTCCGCATTACCCATACAGAGGCTACATATGTTGGGGATGATCATGGCCCTTTTTTGAAGGTTGTCAACTGTGAGAATGTGTCTCCTCCTTCCCAACCATGCAAATGAGGCTACTTTTGGGAGAGCACCATATGACTAGAAAGAGTGGAAAAAAGCACGATCTCCCATGGTTGCTTCTGCAGGAATTATGGAGTATAACAACTTAACCGATAACATGCCCTAGGGGGAAGCCAACCAAATCTAGGAATTTACAAGATTGGATAGAGGATGAAATGGATGTAACTGATCCAACAGTCTTGAGAATTCTTGCGCCTCTTAATCGGTAAGGCCTCTACAACATGGGGGGCAGCATGTTCCCCTTCCACCTTCGAATGAGAAGCATGACGCCACTGATATGTTTCTCAACAGGGATAGGCAAACCAAAGTTGGGAAATCCTCCGCAAGAGAATTGTTGCCACACCACCTATCTTCCCAAAAACAAATTTTAGAGCCATCTCCGAGAGGAATTTCAAACCAGATTTCACCTTAGATGTAACTGAGGAGATGGATTTCCATATGCTGGATGCCTTATATAAAGATAACCTTTTGACCTCCCACCCTCCCGCATCTGGGCCGTTCTGCAACTAAAACTTCCCTCCATAATTTCCCTAATTCAAATCCAAACCTCCAAATCCACTTTCTGAGGAGGGCAGCAGTCATATCTTCTAGAACTCTGGTTCCAGCTCCTCCTTCGGCAAAAGGTTTAGACTTCATCCTTGGAATTCGAATTTTTCTTAATTTCTCTAGTTTGTCTAAAACAGATTTTAGACTTTTGTATAGGGACATGTAATATACTGGGAGGTTGTCCTCATCATTGGCTTTTCGGGGCGCACTACCAACTCTAATAATATATGCATGGGGGCACGAGATCCAATGTGGCTATTTATAGTACTCATTCATTATCATTTGTAGTAAGGTCTTCAAGCACAATACCTCTTGCCCATTTGCTACTTCATTTATCTATACCTTCACTTTATGATCATGTTCCATCAGGTGGGCCCAAGTCTCATAGTGCACCCTATCTCGTGGAACTTGAAGATCTACAATTGGATTGTAATCGGTCTTGATTCAAAACAAGAAACTTCCTAATAAACCAGGAAGGGTTTTGTTTTTCTTTTCAAAAACTATTTTTGAAAACATCCTTTAGACACAAAAGATGGATGCCAGGATAAATCACTAGGCAGATTGCACACAGTATACTTCCTTGGCAAAAACAGTCCTCATAGAAGACATATATTGAATTTAACCAATCTATGCGTTGACACATAACCTTATTATGCACATATATTGGAGCGAAGGCGATAATGTCAAAATATGATGCACTTTGTATTCAAGTGTTATACTGTGAACAAACTTTGAGAAACAACCTGATTGGCTTTCAAGGGCATGAAAGCCAACAAGGTTATAGCTGAAGGGATATATTTTAAGGTGTTGACCTGATGACGTTGACCTACATTGGTTGGAGGGAGCTCTCATTGTAGCGGAAGATCTGGTCAAGGAGATCAGGAAGGTTGGGGCAAAAATGGAATGTCGTTTTAATGGTTTGGGAGGGGTTGTCAACTACTGGATGGTAGTTGATTTTATTTGCCCTTTCCTTGCAGAACTTGTGTATCTTGGAGGAAGAAATCGATTTGATGGAAAGATAGTCAATTAGTTATCTGAGACTTTGAGAAGATCGTGGCAGTCAAACTTGAGAAAACCATTTTGCAACTCTTAGGTTTTGGTTCATTAGCTCGCTGGTTCTTCCATGTACAAGTGTTCTAACTTTCCACTTTCACTTCTATGGTTTAGATTTCCTTCGAATGGGGTCAGCCTAGCCTTAGATGGGTGCTCTGCAGGACGTGGACTTTGTTTTTTTGTTTTTTCCTATGTTTACCATATACAAGATGAAATATACTGTATAACTGCTGTAATTATGGACAATCTTTTGAATTACCGTGAGCTTATTTATATTCTTGCCATTGTTTTCATAATGATGGTATCATTATTTATATGTGGAAACCTGTTGTAGGAGCTGAAGAAGATCGATGCCTACACACAAACCGTACAGGATCCAAAGGAACAATTTGAAGCTTACAAGAAACGTTACCTGGTAATGACCATAAATTAGGTGTTACTGATTAGGTAGAAAAAGAAGAGAAAAAGTTGCAAGATTATGGGCCCATTCAGAGGCACTTCCTCAAAACACGGTTTCCGAAAAAGGGAGTTTCAGGCCTACTTTTTCCACCAATTGGCTTTTGTCAAGTTGATGTTTTCACGCCTAATTTGTTGAGCAGGAGATGAGACGTGTGTTTGCAAAGTGCATCCAAACACAACGTTAACTGCTGTTTGGATCAAAACAGCATTTAGGCCTCGAATCTTCCTTCAAAGGGTGCATCCAAACAGGCCCTAAAATCACTCTCTTTGGAGAGAGCTTGGTTAAGCCCACATGCGTGTATGAGTCAGCTAATGCACACAACACTATATGCCAGGATGACAGACGTGCAATATACAAGCCATCCATTATTAGAAGGGTGCCACTATGTAGATTCCCTATCTCAAGAATGAGGTTGGTCCACAATTAACTCAAACAAATGCTTGTGAAAGATCAAGCTGAGGTTTTCTTATACGTCCTCTTTTTTCTAATATAATGGCCTTGAGTGTACCACCTTCATCTATTGGCGGTAGCTGCATCTATACACAACAAGGTCCACATGATGGATGGCTTGGGTATATTACCTGTGTGGCACGCTGGAAAAATGTAGTTGCATGTGCATTAGCTGACTTGTACATGCATGTGGACTTTTGCAATTCTCCTCTTTGTAAATAGCTAATCCTTTGTCTCGATCTATTTTCACAGGCCAAATGAAGAAATGGATACTGCATGGATCTCTAGCAGTTTTATCATCACCTAGTTTGTAATAGTGAAGAGCTCATGCATGCATGAGTTAGGATTTGCCTTAAATAATCTGTTTATATTAGTAGTAATGAACTCTACAAAGTTTGTAATGGAACATATCTTTGTAAATGTTAGGGTTATACTTAAATAATTTGGTCGTATGGAACCATTGTACCCTGACAGTGTTCATCTTGAACTTTATCATCATGTATAAGTTGTTTGGAGTAGGCCTTCTTTATCAAAGGGTATTTTTAGGTGGGAAGCTTTTTATTTACTCAACTAGCAAGTGGCCCTTGCAGTGCATCATATAAAACCCCAACATGTCTGTGGTGAAAAAAGCGGATGGGTGTGGTGTGGAATCAGTTCATTGAACTCTTCTAAGCTTATTTTTTAAACTTGTTTTCATTTGCTTGTTTTTGAACTTTTCATCTTATGATTGAGTCTAAGGCTATAGAAACTATTCCTGAACACAACAATAATCTGTTTCTTTTTTCTTTTTCTTTTTTTCTTTCTTTCTTTTAATGATAGGTAAGTCAGAGTCGAATCTGAGGCTTCAATGTTGGAACACCCCTATCTACCATTGAGCTATGTGTGTTCAAACCCAATACAAGATAATGTTCACAGAAAGGGCGAGTATTAGTGCTAGAATCTACCTTTTCTTTTCCTCCCTCAATGCAAAGGAAGAAAGAGGCCAAAAGATATGATTTCAGACGACGAACTTTTATCTCCCAATGTAGATAATATCAACGTTTGAGAGAAGCATTACTCTATGAAAGTATAAAAAACACGTTTAAAGTTTTTCATTGTCTTTACAAATCTGATTTGAAGTGTTCACTGTTGCCTCTTGCAAGAAGTTATTAAGCAACGATTTCATCTTCAATGTATTGTGGAGGTGGAATTCCTTGAGCATGTCAGCCGAGCACCACTGTTTTAAAGAAATCAATTGTCTAAAACTTTGGATTTATTCTCAGGAAATTCATTTCTTTTCCATGAATATGGTGTTTTCTACTGTTTGTATCATGAAAAGTAGCAGTAGAAATTTATTGTTCTTACATTCTTTTTCTTTGAAAAGTAGCTTTTAATTTCCTTTTTCAAAAGGCTAGTACATGGGCATCTTCACGACTGTGTTTGCGATATTGATATTCTACCTTACCAATATGAAACCCCCATGAATTAGCTGGAATTTTTTGGTGTCACTGATATTATTGTGATATGTCGCATTATCTTGACAATATATCGATACAAGGCTTTATATTGTTGACACATCGATTCTTAAGGATATTCCACTTCTTATCCATTCTTAAGGATATTCCACTTCTTATCCATTCTTGAGGTGAATCCAAATTTGGAGAAAAAGCCAGCTTTAGGGGATAGGGATTCTAGACTTGATTTGAGGAATATGAACTCTAAATTCTTTTATTCCTGATTAAAGCTACACAAGCTTCTTCGAATCTAGGAAATTAAAGTTAGGGTTGGCGCAGTTCTAAGATCATTTTAAGAATACTCTCACTTCTAATGAGAGTCATGGTTCTCATATTGATCTGAGCTTTATTGAAAACGTCCATCGGCTTTTATTTGATGACAGTTAGAACCTTTGCAGTTGATTACAGTAATTGAAATTGAAAATGCAGTCAAATGCGCCAACACTAATAAGGCGCCCGACCTCATTATTTCAATGCTATTTTTTACGGTCCGTTGGCCTCCTACAGTGGGGGAGAATTCTATTACCCATACCAAGACTATGTAATGTAAGGCCTATGTGGCCAAATGTCATATGTTAGGGATACAACGCAAAACATGACAATCCTCAACTAGTCCACGTATCAGTAATGTTCGTATCTGGAAACATCAACGGGGTCTATTATACTCCAATATTGGTTGCCGCCTTATTGCGCGTATGACCAAGTGAGTGGAAAAGACCTTACTATCTGCCTCGTCAGTAGTATGTCAATGCTCACCCGGCTCGTCGATAGAGGACCCATTTACGAGATGGTTAAACTCGATATACCTTACAACCCCCTACCCTTGAGCAGATAAGGTCACACCCATTTTCAATCGACCATGACACAGTGGGAGACGGGACTACTGATATTTGACACACTCAAGCACTAATGTTATCCACTCGGTCTCGATATTGAAGCATCTTATTGGTACCACAAAGGTTTAGAGAATTTCTCCTAATGACATCCATAACGCTCTAATGCTAGAACAAATATTTTCAATATCCAACCCAACCACCCACGATATGCCCGTGGAGGGCATAATCCCGATGTCGCTAGGGTGTAAAAGTGAACGTGACATATAAGATGTGAAATGCATGAGTCATACCATCCAAGTCATGCATCAAACCTACGTGTACCGCGCGATCATGTGAGACGATCATATCTCATATAGTCCCCTAAGTGTCTCACGCCGAATGGCATATGCTATGAACAATCGTCATCCACAAAAGACATACAAATGATGTGTACGGGTATATTACTAGGCATGATATCATTACACTAAGCATGTCATTGGTGTATCCTATTAGGCCAAGTACATTAGCATGTTATCAGACATATTAGGTGATAATCGGTCTTGATTGACACATCATATACAGAGAGTGAGACCCAAATGGCATGCCCCATTAGAAATATAGAGGTTTATGTGGTGTGGCCCATGTTAGACTAACATCGTATCCTATGTAGCCTGCACATCATAAGGCATTGATAAAATACATATGCTAAGGTGGGGGTCCACTGGGAGTGACCCGGATGGACACCCATAAGTACAACATGTGTGCCACCAGGCTACCAATCTATTTGGGCACATGGCCCATTGATGATATCCCAAAACAATCAGATTATCAACGACATCACTATAATTACTTATTAGGATGATATGTATCGTCTGTACATTTTTAACATAACCGACAATTATGGATCGATGGTTAGTCACTAGGATGTGATCATATGCTTATGGCCTATCGGAGAGGCAAGGTATAAGCTTCAACGGATTTAATATAACCATAGTGTCAACATCACATACACGCATTAATTAGGGATTTAAATTGATTTAATTTCAAACCTTTGCAAATATATTATGCATATCACTTAGGGATTATTGGGGTCTTGAATCCAGGATGCCAAACATAGCCAAGGGATTTGGAATCCCATGCCCAAGAGAGCCCCAAATCCAAGGGATCCCGAATTCAGGGATTCCCAAGTCCAGGGGATTCCCAAATCCAATTGATTCCATATCCAGGGGATTCAAAGTCCAATGGGTTTATTTCTCTATAGTTCCCTATGGTGTGGCCCACCTAAGATTTGGATCGGCTTGAACCTTAAACCCATGACCTAACACGACCTAACGAAAAGAATGAACGACGTGGATATCACATAAACAACATGGTGGGTCCCACAGTGGGTCCCATGTGCTGCCCACAATACCTACCCATTTTTTCCTTCGATGCGGTCCACCTAAGATTCAGATTGGCCTGATATTTTTTCTCATTGCCTAATATGATCTGGAAAGACGGATGAATGGCATAGATAAGACATACATCATGTAGGGTTGCACAAGTGGGACCCGGTCCATGCCCCAAGCTGGGCGTCCACCCACCCAAGACGCTGACAGTAGGCGTCTTTGATATATATATATATATATTGTAGTAATAACTCGGTAAGACCGAGGTCGAATCCATAGGGACTAAACTTGTATGTATTTTAAAAATAATTAGAACTAGAAGAAGATCTAAGTCTGAATTCTCAAATCATTCAAAGTGATTGTGAATAATGTTGATTAAAACTTATGAATTTAAAGGTGGGAACTAGGGTGCCAAGGATCCACTTATAGCTATCAAGATGCTACCTTACTTGATTCAAGGAACACAATTGGAATTGGAGTCCTATCCTATCCAATTGGAAGATAAAACAATTTAAATCAAATTTGAACTTTTCATTGACCTAATTCTCAATGGAGGAGAATTGTGGTGATTGCAAGAGATTCCATCACCCTACCATGCCCAGGAGACGATGGTGAACAACATGATTTACCAATCTCACAACCTTAATACAGGAAAAGAAGATATCCAAAGTTATCATAACATCTATTGTAATTTGAGTCACAATAAATCATAGAAAACTGAAAATATTCCCTTAATATCAAACTAGAATTCAATAAAGTTCAACATAAACAAGAATCAAAGCAAGATAAACATCTCAACACGCTACAAGCTTCACCTCTTAGCCCTAGCTAAGATGTTTAGTTAACCATAGACATGATTAAACCAAAAACTCTTAAATAAAACATGTAAATAAACTAAGGAAGAGGAAGAAAAAACTCTTGGGAGGCTTCTCCATCATTTGACTCCACTCTAGAAGATGGTTTGGGACGTCCTTGGGACTCCTATTTATAGTTGTAAAACACTATCTTTCGCACTGCCTTCGAATTTTTGCAAACCGACCTGGAAATCACCTCAAATTTACGTAGCTGCGTTACGCATCGGTCGGACTGAAGTCACCTTCGAATCATGACAAGATTCTTT
Organism: Magnolia officinalis; assembly: GCA_021015155.1. NCBI lineage: Eukaryota > Viridiplantae > Streptophyta > Magnoliopsida > Magnoliales > Magnoliaceae > Magnolia > Magnolia officinalis. The sequence continues at coordinate 21,916,943 of JAJHSJ010000008.1, forward strand.
TAGCAGTTACTTGATTTTGGTCATACCGACCTTGTCTCGGTTGGACCAAACTTAAGTTTCGATTGGACCAAATTAATCCTCGGTCGAGCCAAATTAACTTCGAAATTCATCGTTCTTTACTGGAGCTTTTTGTGCACTTTCGGTTGCACCAAATCCTTCCTTCGGTCAGACCGAACTTGGGTTCGGTCGGACCAAATTATCTCTCGGTCGAACCGAATTAGCTTTGAATTTCATCGTTGGGTGCTAGACTATTTTGTGTGATTTCGGTCGGACTGAACTTGGGTTTGGTCAGACCGATCCTGTCTGTTTTCTACCATGAATTCTGAGGTCTTTCTAGTCCTTTCTTCATCCTTCGTACTTGGTTTCCTTGGATCTTTGGCATATGAATTCTTCATTCTTGGTCTCCTAAGATCCACCCTTTGCCTTAGTGATTCTTGAGCATCAAATCCATGCTTTTAACATTCTTTTCAATCCAAGCTCTCAGATTCACCTCGCAATACAAACATGTATAAAGTATCCCATTAAGCATTATCATGTTCATAAAACCAAGATATAAATAGGGGGAAATATACAATATTTGATACTCAACACACCCTCAACTAGCATTTTGCTAGTCCCGAGAAAAACATGCGTGAAGAAATCGTTAATTTTCAATGTTCAAATCACCTTAAGAAAACAATATTTTATGCAAATAAGTATGAATGAGTATAATTCAAAGAAGTAAGAGTGAAATTTTGAAAACCTAGAGCCAAATCACATGAGCAATCAATCAAATAGGCTCTTCATCAATTACTTAAGAGCATAAGTTCATATATCAATTTTCTCAATGTGCTCAGTGAATTTCAACTTACTTTCCATAAAACTGTTATCGTTTCATAATGTTAGCCATGCTCATCACCTTAAGATTAATTGAATAATCAAGTACCGATTCCGAACTTATCCTTTTTTTTTTTTTAATTTTTAAATTTTTTTAATTTTAAAGTTTTTGATTTTATATCGACAGTCAATTTTATTTATTCATTATTTTTAGTCTTTTCCAGTCTTTTCATGACTTTTTTTTATCGATCTTTCTATTTTTAACTGGTGCTTTTTCATATTTTTAAGGTGGATAAAATTCTCTAGACTTTATTCTCAACGTCTATTAATGATTCACATGCTAATAATCAGAAATTCTAGCATAATTCACAGAAAATAAATTGAATGTGTCTTGTGATTTAGGTCAACATGATATTCAAATTTCCTCTTAATCATTTTAAATGAAAGAACTCAAGTGATAGTCTATTCAATTGATCAAACTCCAACAATTCAAAATTCAATATCTATTTTATTATCATACTCAAGTCATTCTTAAGTGCATAAACTATCGCTTCCCAAATAGGTTTTTAATTTGAAACCGGGAATTCAAAATTTTTGATCAAAGACTAAGAAAACACTTATTAGTTTACCTAATCCACACCCCCCAACTTAGAATCTACATTGTCCTCAATGTAAAAGATATAAGTATGCAATGCACATTAGACAACGAAAAGAAAGAAGAAGTGATGGAAATGTAGTACCCGAAGAAAGGGAATTGAAGCTTTTCCAAAGTTTTCAACATGTAGATGGGTTAGCATGAAGACTAAACTTATTGAAAAATAAATTATCCTGGTCCTAAATCATATGAAAGCAATAAACCTAACTATACCTCCATCAGACTAGGAGGTTAATCTTGATAGACAGGATCAATCAGAGGTATGGACATATCCTTTGAATCGAACTTCTCAACAAAGGGCTTGAAACAATATCCATTCACTTTGAAAATATTGTCATTCGCTGGAATCTTTATCTTGACAGCCCCATGAGGATAAACATTAGTAATAGTGAAAGGATCGGTCCAACGAGATCAAAGCTTACCCGGAAAAAGATGTAACCGAGAATTATATAGAAGGAATTTTTGACAAGGTGTGAATGATTTTCAAAGGATGTTCTGGTCATGAAATACCTTCATCTTGTCCTTGTAAATTCTTGAGTTCTCGTAAGCATCGTTCCAAATTTCCTCGAGTTCATTCAATTGAAGTTTGCGCAGCAAGTCAGCGTTGTTTAACTTAAAGTTCAGATTTTTTATCACCCAATAGGTTCTATATTCTAATTTCGCAAGTAATTGACAAGCTTTCCCATAGACGAGTCTAAAGGGAGACATTCCAATGCGGGTCTTAAAAGCTGTACGGTAGGCCCATAAAGCATTGGTCAAGCGGTCTGACCAATCCTTACGGTCCTGGTTAACCGTTTTTTTTTTCAAAATTTGTTTAATTCCCCTGTTGGAAATCTCAGCTTGCCTGCTTGTCTGTGAGTGGTATGGAGTACTCACTTTGTGAGATATGCCATATTTCTTCATTAAGTTCTCGAATTACCTATTACAAAAGTGCAACCCTTCATCACTAATGATGACCCGAGGCATTCTGAACCAGGAAATGATGTTTTCTTTTAAGAATCGAATGACCGTTCTATGATCATTATTCCGATACGGAATCGCTTCGACCCACTTAGTGACAGTCTACTGCCAACAATATGTAGATATTTCCAAAGGATTGGGGGAATGGCCCTATGAAATTGATGCCCCAACAATCAAATACTTCAATGATAAGAATTGGGTTTAGTGGCAACATATTTCGATGGGACAATCCTCCCAATTTCTGATAACACTCACAAGCTTTGCAAAACTCATGAGTATCTCTGAACATAGTGGGCTAGTAAAAGCCATACTGTAGAATTTTGGCCATGGTCTTTTTAGAAGAAAAGTGACCACCACAGGCCTGAGAGTGACAAAAGGAGATAACAATCTGAGGTTCATTGTCTGACACACATCTCCTTAGAATTTGGTTTGGGCAATATTTAAATAAATAAGGATCATCTTAGAAAAACTTATGTACCTCGGCAAAGAATTTTTTCTTCTCTTGTGCAATCCAATATGTTAGCATGAAACTTGTGGCAAGATAATTCGCAATGTCAGTAAACCAAGGTAATTAGGAGAGTTTAAACAGTTGTTCATCAGGGAACATATCATTTATTGGTGTCGGATCAAGGGAATAGGGGAGATCAAGTCTTGAAAGATGGTCAGCCACTACGTCTCTACTCCGTTTTTATCTCTTATTTCTAAATCAAATTCCTGGAGTAGAAGGATCCATCTTATCAAGCGGGGCTTGACATCCATCTTAGAAAGAAGATAATTTAGCACCGTATAATCAGTGTAGATGATGATTTTGGATCCAATCAAGTAGGACCTAAATTTGTCCAAAATGAATACTACGGCAAAGAGCTCCTTCTCCGTAGTAAAGTAGTTCACTTGGGTAGAATTTAAAGTTCTACTTGCATAGTAAATAACGTAGGGGTTCTTTTCTTTTCTTTGGCCTAACACAGCCCTAATAACATAGTCAGATGCATCGCACATAATTTTAAAAGGGATGCTCCAATCGGGTGACAGCATTATAAGAGTGGTTGTCAACATGCCCTTGAGCTTAGAAAAAGCTCTCTGACATTCTTCACCCTACTCAAATGGTATATTCTTTTGAAGTGGATTGCATAAAGGATGAGAGAGATGGCTAAAGTCCTTTATGAATCGTCTATAAAATCCGATGTGTCCTAAGAAAGATCACATGACACGTACGCTCTTGGGTGGAGGTAGGTTAGAGAGAAGATTAATTTTTTACTTGTCTACCTCAATTCCCTTGGACGAAATTATATGTCCAAGAACAATTCCCTTGGGAACCATGAAATAGTATTTCTCCCAATTTAAAACCAAATTCTTTTCTTCGCATGGCTTCAACACATTTTTAAGATTTTCCAAATATTTGCTGAAGGATAGACCAAAGATAGAGAAGTCATCCATGAAGACCTCTAAATATTGCCCCACCATGTTAGAAAATATACTTAACACACATCGCTGAAAAGTGGTGGGGGCATTACATAGTCTGAATGACATCTTTTGGTAAGCAAATGTATCAAAGGGACATGTGAATGTTGTCGAGGGCTATCTCTATCTGATTGTAGCCCGAATACTCGTCAAAGAAACAGTAATAAGAGTGACCAGCTAGCCTTTCCAAGATTTAAAATGAAAATCTTATGAAGAACCTTGTATCTAGGTAACATAAACTTGGAAGCGAGCGCATTCCCAGTACTCCATTCCGCATCCATATTATATAAAACTCTAGTGAGCATTCTCTTCTTAGATTCAGATGGTTTTGCTACAAGAGTATTGATGGGAATACCGTCATCATTGACAGGAAGATCCATTAACCCAGAAATGAGGTAACGGTCCACATCAATTGGACCTTCTCTAATAGAAATTGTAAACGTAAGATTCTCAGTAGAGAAGTCAGTAATACAAACATACATGGCTTGCGCAATAGAGCGAAATGCTGGTCCGCCCCAAAGAAGAATGATATCCCATCCTACAGATTGAAGAAGAGGAAGGATACCAAAAGGTGCTAAATGATCAATGTTAACAGTCCGTTCTACTATCATGTTATGTAAGCGAATATCCCGCACATACTCGGGATCTTCCTCGGGTGACCGAAGATGACGCACCGTGATAAGAGCGGAATGAGAAGCAAAGGGAACACGAGATCCTTTCTTTTTGTTTCTACTCTCCATTGCAACAAGGAAATCAAGGAATACAAAGATTGCAAAAGAGGCAAGAAGGGTTCCTAGTACATCAAATTTTTTGATAGAAAACCTACAAAACAATCATAAAGCTTGAAATAAAGCATACAAACGAAGAAAAGGAAGTGCAAAGGACTTAAATGTACAAGGAAATTGAAAGTAATGCACTAACCATGGAGGAATCGAAGATGGGTTCGACCGGTCGAAGTAGGGCTCGTTAGAGAAGAAGACCTAAATGAAGAACAAAATGTTTTCCCCCAAATAAATGGCCAAACTGATTCACGATTGGTCGAGTACATACTCGACTGGTCGAGTATGTACTTGTAACGCCCCGATTTCTAAAACCCGAGTACGAGACTCGTTTTCAGAAATTCGGGAGTTTATAAATCAGAGAACCAGCGGAATGTAAACTCAGAGTGCGATAGCAAAAGAAGCATATATAATCATGTGAACCCAAATATTTTACCCACCCAGCTGGGGGTCTTAGTTACAAAATTCTCATAAGTTTCCAAAACACTAAACTACTGAAATTAAAATATAGAACTACTGATTATTTTGAAATACGTTGTTGCTTCCTGATGCGGCTCGTTCTCATAGTACTCCTCCTTGGACTCCACGGTCGCACCATTAAGGCCAACATCGTCATCCTCTACATCCGTCCCTGCATATTCTATATGGTTGGATATTTGATAGATGAGTGGCCAGCTTAGTGTGAATTCCCCTCAAGATTACACATCGCCGCCTTAGCAAGCATAGTTAAAAGGAAAACAAGCAGTAATCCAAAACAGGCAATATGCAGTCTTATTAGATGCGTGGATGCATGAATGCACATCGACCTAGGGATGCACATCCAGTCGGACTTGGGCTCGTCACCCATGCAATCATCGACCTGGGAATGATCATCCAGTCGGAACAGGGGCCGATAGTAGATGGTTTGGGAGCTAGCAAAACGATACCCCAACAACTCTAGGGCACGTGCTACAACATCCATAATAGTCATCCGTCATCGTCAATATGCTATGAATGCATGATTAGTCATCCGTTTTTAATACAGTTACAATCAGCCAATTTAAGTAACTCAATGGTCACAACGGGGGACTTGTCACCCAGCGTAGGCCGATAGCTCGAGCATAATGTCCCATTACCACCATCTCCGACTCTTGAGGTCCTCCACCTTGGGATGTTCTAATAAGATACCTTGATCAAAATGACACCAGTTCAAGGTCCCTATTTCCCACACATTTGTCTAATTACATCCCAAGTGTAGCTTGCATACAATCATGGAATCCTCCATGTGTAGCATCAAGAGGTTATGTACAGAGGCAAATCATGTTAACATGTGACAACATATGACTTCAAATAAGGCATGTAAGGAAGCATCATGAGTTAATAACTACTGAGGATATATTACCAAATCATGTGAATAGCGATCATTGTTCAAGGATTATCTAGCATATGAGCCTATTATATAGTGAAAGCAAGTATCACAGTAATGATAATCTACTGCAAACTAGATTTAGCTAATTTAGAAATGGAAAGCCCAAGGGGAAAGTCATCACCTGTATGGTAGTGTTCTCAAATTCGGCCTGAGTCTTCTTGAGGCCCGGGGTCGACCAAGAAATCACCTAAAATTATAGTTTATCTTATCAGATATTTCTATGGCTTTGTGTATCTAACAAAAAGTTCAAGGGGTGCAACCAACGGGGCCTTTTAGGCTTGTTTTAGGCCCACCATGTATTTCAACAAGGTGGTCCAATAAGACTCAAGCTCGACCTTTCCAGGGGTTGGATAGGTCCTCCCATATGGACGTCATATGTATCAGGTGGGCCTTATGAATGGGATGCACCAACCTACCCCTTAGTTATCTTTAAGGGGTCACTTTTAGGGTGTCGCCCCAAAGGGTAAATTCTGTTTGAGAGGGTCACCTGGGCCATATCAACAACAATGACGGTCATGATTTCTACCGTTGAAATCCCATAGGGCCCATCAAGGTGTTTTATTTTCCATCCAAGTTGCTCATAGGGTCACCGAGACCTATTTTAAGAGGTTCGGCAGATATCATATGGTCCCAGAACCTTGGTGCTCCCAAAAGGGTTTTGATAGTGGACGTTTAACCCATCACTGTTCATGGCAGTGACCTACTTGATGAGGGTCTGCCCTATCCTTCTCCTCAGCCTTTAGGGCGAGTTCCACAGATGGTTGGATGGTTTGGATGAAACACGTACATCAGGGTGGGGCCCACAGAGGTGGCTCATCAGAGATTTGAATCTGACTCAGTTTGGATGATGTGGACGAAATACGTGTAGCGTGGTGGTCCACGCACTACGGTCTTAGGATGGACGGTGTGCCAAGGCACATACATTACAGTGCCCCTATCCTTTCCGTCCAGCCTATCTGGATGGTATGTATACAGCATATACCTCGTGGTCGAGGACACACACGTGTCACAGTGGTCCACACTGTCCTCAGCCGGACGGTGTGAAGAAAACACACACTAAGGTGGTCCTACGTCTAGACCTTGAACGGTCTGGATTTAACATAAGTATTAGGTGGGTCCCACATGGGGCCACCTCATGCATCAAGTATATGTATAAATAATATTATATCAACCTCACATGTACTCGAAATATATTTAAATATTATAGATCACATGCATCTGATATGTATTTAAATAGTATACATCACATGTATCTTACATGTATTTAAATATTATTTCAACATGGTCCCACATGGGGCCTACTTCATATGTATGGCACTTTACATGTACACTCCCTCAAAACATCTCTTGCCAATATTATTATATAAACTTTTGTTTTTTTGTTAACATGTGTAGTCACCGTCCCGCATTGGACGTCCCTTATGAATGACCTGGACACAACGTCCATTGCTGGATGGTCCGATCTTTGGGGTGGCCCACCGTGGCTCGATGGTGCGGCTCACCAGAAGCACACATGTCTATGTGTATATTTAGATTATACTATTATAATAAGATACTATTTCATTTTGTAGATTGCACGTCCAGGGAGTCTGTTGCTTGGGACGGCCCAAAACGTGCAGTCCTTTTGTTGTTTAAGTGAGGCCCACTTGCGATTTTAGGGCCCACATTGACAGGGTGGGGCCCATTGTGATTTACATGGGGGTTAGCCCACCTGTTCTGAAAGAGGGGCCCAGGCGCGGCTCATGGGCAGTTCAGGGTGCGGCCCACCTGCAATTTGGTGAGGCCCAATGCCTGTTTCATCAACGTACATAGCTCCCTATTTCAGCTGTTCTGGAGGTAATTTCCGGCCTGATTTCCAGTCTAAACGCGGCTTTTTTCCAGTCATTTTCTGACCCACCTTGGTGTCCAACGGAGGCATGGTGGCTGCCATTTTTTCCAGTCAAAGAATGGCCCGAAGCGAGACGTTTTCTCCTTCAGTTTTGGACTAATATCAGTCCAATTTCTGGGCATATTGCGGCTTGTTTGCAGGCTGCATCTAAGCTGAGTTTCAGTACATAGCTGGGTCCATACACACGTCATTGTTTGGCCTTAAGGCAGGGTCTAACTTAGGCCGGTTCGGCCTTAAAACGGTGTCCGAACGCAGGCTATATTCATCCTTAAAACAGAGCGTGTCCTTGGTCATGTACATAGTCCTTGCTGCTGGTGTCTTTCAGCCAAGGTGAGGTGTGATGGAGCTTAGTTTTTGGTTTAATTTTAAGAGTTTAAAAAAATGGAGAAAAGGGGTCTCACCTTCCAAAGTTGGGTCCGACCCGAACTTGGACTAGCGTGTAAGCACCCACCGCCCCTACTCCTTCTTCCTCTATTTTCTCTCTCTTTCCTTCCTCTCTCCCACTCAAGTGGTGTGGCCGTGGGCTCACACTGACTCGGCTCGGCCCGTTTCTCACAGACGGAGTTGGGACAATCAGTGCCAGGCTCACCAAAATGGCCCTCTGTTTCACTTTCTCTCTCTATTTTCTCCCACTTTTCTCTCCTTCTGATTTTCCCATCTCTTTTATCCTCCTTCCCTTCCTTTCTGTGAGAAAACTGAAGGGCAGCAACGCTCCTTTTATAGGCAGAGGAGGGGACCTTTGTCGGTTGTGTCAGCCTCTGCACTGACGGAAATGGAAACTTCCTTCATCTATATTTAAGGCTTTCTCAGCCATTTTTGGATATGAGGGAACTCTCCCCAGCTGTTTCGGTGGACGCCTTAGTCCTTTGGATAAAGGGGGTGGTGGCTTGCCCCTCAAGCCACTGGATGGTCTTTTTACCTTGATCTTAGTCGTTAGTGAAGGGGATGGACAGTTGGGACCCAAATCCCAACCCCTTATACATGGGGCTGAATCCTTATACCGTTTGGGTTTAACGGACCCCACGAGGAGAATGAACGGCTTAGATCACCCTGAAAATGACTATGGTGGCCCACTTTAGAACTCAAAATCCAACGTTTTTAAACAGGGGTTGGCGGGAACAATTTTGAGGGATTTGGTGTTTTAAGTTCGGTCAAACGTTGTTTGACCACGAGGAGTTGTCTAATGCACATCGTGCATTAGAGCTTGGGGTGTACGTGCACCTGTCTTTGGGGCACATCATGGCTCCGACACTTGATCTGCTCTGATCAACTACCTTGGGGACCAGACATAAGGATCCCAACCTGGTTTGGGGCGGGGCCAAGGCCCAGGTGGGCTGTATCGTGCCATTAAGGGCTGAATTTGGCCCGAATGACGTGATCTGACGGTTAGGAGAGTTTGATACTTATTTTCAACTGTTAAATACGTGTCTACAACGCAGAGATACCTTGTTGGTTACTCGCTGACTTTCGTGGATTGAGCTTTTGCAATAATGCCAACACAAGTTGTCTTAAAAATTGATCTGGCTTAAGTCATTCGATCATGTTTACCTCTTTGATTGGTGGGGAGTGTAAGCTGAGTCTTCAGAGTCGTGGCGGATTGTCTTAATGTTGATTGGGAGATCCTGCCCTGGGTGTGTTAAGTTAAGTCATTAGGTTGATGGGTCTCGAGTTTTAATAATTGTGGGTTTAAAAGGCAACACCCAAGTACCAGAGGTACGGGGTGTTACAGTCTACCCCCCTAAAAAAAAAAATCGTCCTCGAAATTACCCATAGTGTGTCACTGAATAGGTGGGGTTATTTTTCCCTAACTTCGGCTTCTCTCTCCCACGTCGCCTCTTCTTCTCCATGGTGTGACCAAAGAACCTTGACTAATGGTATCGTTTTTGTCCGTAGGACCTGTTCCTTATGGTCCAAGATGTGGATGGGTTCCTCGGTATAAGAAGCGTCGTCGGCAAGTTCAATCTGCTCCCAGCTAACCACGTGTGACTTGTCTGGCGTGTACTTCTTTAACATAGACACGTGGAAGACATTGTGGATACCAGTCAGTGCAGTCGATAGCGCAAGACGATATGCCACGACTCCTACACGATCCAAGATCTCGAAAGGTCCGATGAAACGAGGTGCAGGCTTACCTTTTTGTCTGAACCTCATCAAACCCTTCATAGGTGAAACTTTCAAAAATACGTGATCGCCTGCTGCAAACTCCAGATCGCATCATTGATTGTCTGCATAACTTTTCTGTCTGCTCTGAGCGGTACGCAAACGCTTCCGAATAACATCGATTACTTGGGTGGTAATTTGGACGAGTTCTGGTCCCACCAAACTTCGCTCTCCAACTTCTGCCCAACACTGCGGGGCTCGACAGGGGCGACAATATAGAGCTTCATATGGTGTCATGCCTATGCTGGACTGGAAGCTGTTATTGTAAGCAAACTCGGCAAGGGCCAAGTGGTTGTCCCAGTTTCCCTTGAAGTCGAGGGTACAAGCTCTAAACATATCCTCCAGTACCTGGTTTACTCTCTCTGTCTATCCATCGGTCTGGGCATGAAATGTCGTGCTGAACTTGAGTTCCGTGCCGAGTTCCTTCTGCAACCTCCTCCAAAACATGGACGTAAAGCGGGAGTCACGATTTGATATGATCTCCCGAGGAACCCCATATGACTGAACGACTTCACGAACATAGAGTCTTGCCAGATTGTTGGTTGAATCTGTTGTCTGAATAGGAAGGAATCGAGCAGACTTTGTTAACCTATCCACAATGACCCAGATTGAGTCATGTTTCGTCTGAGTCCTTGGAAGCCCAACAATGAAGTCCATAGAGATACTGTCTCACTTCCATTCTGCTACTGGCAGTGGTTGAAGAAGGCCTGTGGGTATGCGGTGCTCAGCCTTTATCTTCTAGCACACCATGCACCTTGCCATGAAACTGGCTATGCTCCTTTTCATATTACTCCACCAATATTGCATCTTTATGTTGTTGTACATCTTTGTACTCCCTGGATGTATTGTCATTTTGGAGTGGTGTGCTTCTTTCATTACTTCTTTTCTCAATTCTGCATCATTGGGTACGCATATACGGCCTTGATACTGAAGACCGCCATTGCTACCAACCCTCCAGCCCATGTCCATGCATATGTGGTCGGGACGCTTCATTGCAAGCCCTGCCACCAGGTCTCCGCCTCTCCCTCTAACAAGTACGTGGCCAAGTTTACCATCTGTGAACCGGTGCTCTCTATGGGCCATATGATCTTAGAAATCCTCGCTAGCCAATGTTCTGCTTGAACTGGATCTGGCGCTCCTTCAAATGTTGGTGGTCGGAGCTTTAGGAACCTTTCAAAGATGTCTGTAGCTCGACTATATCTTTATCAGGATGCCTCCTTGCGATCTCTGTTCCCCAAGGATTCCATCGTGAGGTTATGCATGTCTCGTTGCTGGCACATGAATATGTCTTGTTGTTGCTGCATAACTGCAACCATTTGCTCAATGGCTGCAGCCCCCGCCTGCTCTCTTGCGGATGCTTCAACGGTCGGCGTCCCCTGTGCGAAGTATTGTGATGGCAGTCTGGTGGTGAAGACCTGTGGGGAAGGAGAATCCCTGTTGAGGGTCAAATATTGTATATCAGACCCTAGTTATTACCTGCTTTTACAAACATGATATTGTTTAATGCCTTACTTTAATCGTGTTTGTGGTGCAAGGTGAATTTAGGAAGCTTGGACTGAAAATTATGCTGAATGCATGGAATTGACATTTCGAAGTCACCAAAGAAAAGGATGGAGCCCAAGAGACTGAGATCGAAGGATTTACACGCCAGGGATCCGAGGAAATCAAGCCGTTCACGTTAAAGAGGCCCGAAAATGGTCCATAATGCAAGATCATAAGGTTCTCGCCATCTGATTGACTCGAAACTTCATACATGGGATGTGAGCCATAAATTAACCATACATATTAAATTCAGCCATTGAAGATCTTGAGAAGTGGGCCAACGGACAGATCAGCCCATTAATCTTCAATTTGGGGCTCACCCAATATCTGGAAGTACCTTAACTTTGGTCTCGACGGTTTAAATAGTATGAGAAAAGGGATGGACGGATCGGATTTCGCAGATACATCTCAGTGGGTCCCATTTGGGATAGCAGGTACACCATGCACGTGTAAGCTCGACGAGCACCGAAACCAAACACCTTCCAAATCCAGCCTCCGCTCGTATCCCTTTAAAAAACGGAGCTTTCCGTTTTCACGTTAGCGAACGGACAGCCTTGGTCCGTTTTTCGGACGATTGTGGGCCCCACACATGCCTTATACGTCTGATCCACGCCGTCCATCTTGCATAGGGCCTCGAATACTTCAAAACCTTGCTGAAATTTTACACCCATGCGTGCACACATGTGTGATACAGAGGCCACAAACAGGCGGTTCTGCGACATTCAAAATTGTTTTTATTGTAATTTCTTCTCTGGGCCGCGTCAATGGACGTTCAAAACCATCCATTCTTGACTGAAATTTCGTCATGAATGCAATGGACGGGGTGGATTTCCATGAAAACACCTCTATGGGGCCCACCGATCACAACAGCGAAGGAGTGCGAAAGCTTTCGCAGATCCGCGAAAACTGACTTTTCCTGGCGGTTGTGGCCCACCATCTTTCATCATATGGCAGATCTGAACCGTCCATCATGTAGAGGGATCAAAAATGTCCTAAGGGACAGTGTTTCTTGGGAAATTGAGCGAGGAAAGTAGGGAGTTTTGAAGCTCCGAACTTGACTGCGAAAAAGCTTTCGCTATGGCTGTGACAGTTGCTGCGACAGCCCTCCACCGCCTCGAGCAGCTATAAAAGAAGGTTTTGGACGTGGGGAGCATTCATTCAATCTACGGCTGAGAGAGTAGAGAGTTGTTTTCTTTTTATTTTATTTTATTTGTTTAAGGGATCCAACCCATTCATGTTGGGCTGAACCTCTTAGCTAGGGCTAAGAGGTGAAGCCTGTAGTGTGATGGGATTGGTTTTACTGCTTTGATTCATGTTACTTGAACTTTCTTTGGTTATAGTTTGATTAATAGGAATGCTTCAGTTTTTAATGGTTTGTTGTGACTTAAATTACAATGGATCTGTGAGAGCTTTGAGCATGTTCTTAGCATTATAGGGTTGGTGAATTTGGGAACCCTGTTGTTCACCATCGTCTCCTGGACATGGTTGGATGATGGAATCCTTCATAACATTCATACATCTGTCTGATTGGTTGTTGATTGGTTTAATTCTGTTGTTTACTTTGTCTCATGGGCATGGTTTTGTGATGGAACCTATTCTAACTTACATCCTTCGTATCTCTTGAAAACTAGATCAAAAGACGTTCAGATTTGATTTTCAGGTTATATCTTCCAACTGGATGAAGATGGGACTCTAAGTCCAGTTGAGTTCTTGAATCAAGCATAAGATCTCCCTGATCTCTATAAGTGGATCCTTGGCACCCTAGTTTCCTACCTTTGATTTCCACAAGTTTTAGAGTAATATTTCACCATTATTCCCTCATATTCTTTTAGCTTAGATTTCATCTTTTTCTAGTTCTAGTTCTGGTTACTTTCAGATAACGTATAAGTTTCAGTCCCTGTAGATTCGACCTCAGTCTTACTGAGTTTATTACTACATCACAACCCTATACTTGGGGAGTGAACAAGTTTTTGGCGCCGTTGCCGAGTACTGACGGTTGCGCTTTCTTAAATTAACTAGTTTTAGGATTAGTTTAAGATTAGGATTTTTTTAATTATAAGTTTAGGTTTTTCTGATTTCTAGAAACTAACCTGTTTTCCTGTTTTGTAGGATCCTGACATAAATTTCTAATTTGGTAATCCCTTCCTAACTTCTCTACTTTTTCTATTTTTAGCCTAGAGTTGTGTTTTCTATTTTTTGAATTTCTCATAGGATTTCTTTTAATTTTAGAAGCTTTCGTTTTTAAGAATTAACTACTTTTTAGAAACTTTTTAAATTAGGTTCAGATTTTCTAATTTAGAAATTTTCTAATTCTAGGGTTTTCCATTTTAGAAATTTTCTATTTTTAACAATTTTTCCCTTTTTAGAAACTAACATTACTTTCTACTTTAGGATTAGGTTTTCTATTTTAGAACTTTCCAATTTTAGGTTTAGAACTTTCCTAATTATTTTTAGAAACACTCTTATTTTAAATGTTATTTTCTCCTTTTAGAAATTTTCTAATTCTAGTATTTTTCTATTTTTAAAAAACTAGGTTAGTTATTTCCTTTTTTAGAAACTCTTTCTAATTTTAGAACTAACTCATCTTTCCTTTATTTTATTTTTAGAAACTTTTCTTTTTAGGACTTAGTATTTTTAGAAAAATTTTTAATTTTAGGTTTAGATTTGCTATTTTAGAAACTTTCTAATTATAGGTCTTCTTTTTAGAAACTAACTAGCTTCTAGGTTTAGGGAACTTTCCTTTTTATAAGAACTTTCTAACTTTAGACTTCCTATTTTAGAAACTAATCTCTTTTGTTTCTTTTGTAGGATCTTAACATATATAGGAACTTCTCATTTGGTACCTTCTTTCTGACTTCTCCTCCTCTTACTTTCCATACTGCTGTAGGATCTTTTCTTCCATTTTTCTTAGGATTAGATTCAGATTAAGGGTTTCACCATGTATATGCACGAGTGGGAACGTCAATATGCTGAGATAGCTTTTGAGCATGCGAAATAGTGTGAAGGGATGTATGATGATTATGATAGATATCAACCTATGTCTCATAACTTTCCTGAAACAATCATAGACAACCGACCAAAGTATAATGCTCTATCAGTTAAGAAGTCCTTACACGATCATATACGGGAGAACAATTACACCCCACGGACAGTACGTGAGTGTTGGGGTTATCATAACTATGTGAGTGAGAATTATTTTCACCCATCTGAGAAAAAGAAAACAATGCGTGATTATATTATGAGTGATAATAAGTATTACCAACCATCAGATTCTCCCACCTATGATCCGTATGACTATAACCAGTGGAAACATCAATGTTGGGAAACTGAACCAGCTATATATCATAGTGATAATTCTCTTGGGTCATCTACCTTTGAAACCCAATCAGAAACAATCCAAGAGGATTCACTTCAGAAGCTCGTGAAAGCACAAGAGCAGTTTAATCAACTTGTCATACAATCATGTGAATTGCTCAAATCCTCAATTCCAATAATTCAGTCACACCTTATGGAGAAGGAAGAGGCTAGGTTACCCCAGCCTCATCCCAATCTAGAAGCACAATGTGAAGAAAGTGATCAAAACTCACTTGTGGAAGAAACTGAAATTACGAATGAAGAGCTGGATTCCATTAATGAGCATATGGGTCAATTTTCCGATGAGTCGATCTCGATGACTGTCCAAAGGAATGATCAAGAGACGTGGGTGTCTTTCAAATACAATGATAATGACACACTTGATTTCAATGATGAGGTAGAGGTTAGTTTATTCGAACCTCAACCTAGTCTAGGAATAGAATGTGCGGAATGTGATCCCATCCCAAGTGTGCACTGCACGGAATTAGATGATGATGAGTATTGGGATTCAATCTCAAGTGTGGCCCCTGCCAATGATCAAGAGGTTCAGGAAGTTGTTAACCATAGTGATCTACTCCACCTGTTTGACATGACTGATTTAAATGTGGAAGATGAACCACTTTCAACTAACCCTTCCAACCTTTGTGATGCATGTTTGGACCACTCCTCTGAATTGAATGATGATATGATTCGGGAGATGGACGATTTGCTTGACATGACTCTGGAATTTGAAACTACCCAGTTGAGGCTACAATCTATGTTTTACACTTTAGACGATTCAATGCCTCCACTGATGTTGAGGGTCAAATATTGCATATTAGACCCCAGTTATTACCAGATTTATGAACATGCCACCGTTTAAAATCCTAATTTAATCGTGTTTGTGATGCAAGGTACATTTGCAAGTGTGGACTACAAAAAGGTGCTAAAAGTGTGTATTTGATGCTCTGAAATCACCACAGCAAGGGACAGACTCCAGAGGACCAAAATTGATGGATTTGCATGCCAGAGATCAGAGGGAATCAAGCCGTTCGCATTTAACGGGCCCGAAAACTAACCAGAATGCAAGATCACAGGGTTTCCACCATCTGATCAGTTTGAAACTTCATACAGGGGCTGAGGAACGTAAATTAACCGTACACGTCAAATTTCAAGCCTCAGATCCCTACAGAAGTGGGCCAACAGACGGATCAGCCCATCAACCATCAATTACGGGCCCACCTGATCTCTGAATTTGCCTCAATTTTGGATTTAATGACTAAAATGACATGGCAAAGCAGATGGACAACGCAGATCCCACACGCACATCACTATAGGCCTACATCAATGCGAGCGTGCATATGGAATGTGCACGTTCGCTGTGCACCGAATGCCACATAAGTCGGTCAGCGCATGCTGACCAACGTTTCTTTCCAAATTCAAACCTCTGCTGCGAAACGTAACAGAGAGTTGGGGCGGGTTCTTGTGGCCCACCACCTTGCGGCAAAGATCTGATCCGGACCGTCCATTCATCTCATGGCGTAAAACCAACCGTACAACGGTGATTTTCCAGACCCATGCACGTGTACGCATGAAACAGAGCCCACTACATCTAATAGACGGCAACAAGAAATACGTTGCATGCCTCCGCAGATCTGATCCAAAACCATCCATCTCCGACCGGATTTTCGTCACACATCTAATGGACGGCGTGGATTCCTCCGTCGAATTCAATAATGGGCCCCACCAACCTCTGTAGAAAATGGAAACTTTCGTTTTTAACAGCGTCCGTGAAACGGACGCCTGGTTACAGTTGTGGGCCCCACTCATCATCCAAAAGGGTGATCCACACCGACAATTAGAACCCCGAGGTCCTTCTTACCAAGGTCTAGGTGAAAAGTTTCAAAGACGCGGTGAGGATCCGATCTCAGCCGTTCAAACAACGGTTGGACGGTAGAACGTAAAATCAAGTGGGCCGCGTCAGCAACAAATCAAAACCGACCAGGTCCGAATGTTTTTTCGAGAGCATCCTACTGGACGGCTTGGATTTCCCAAATTAACAACGAAGTTGGCCCCACCGACTGTCAGAGCTCAACGCGTAAGCTCTGTTACGCGTTACGTGGTCCAGAAAAACCGGACATTCCGGATCTTCCTGGCCCACCGTCTCTGATTGATTCGGCAATCCAAACCATCCATCACGTAGGGCGCTCAGAAAATTCCCAGGAGACGTTGTCTCTTTGCAAAGAAAGAAAGGGAAAAGGGGAATGCGGCGCTGTCAACTTACGCACTTGCGTAGGTTTTCACGGAAGGAAATTTCCGTTTCCTGCTGCGTAAACAGATTCCGCAGGAGCTGTTGCAGCCGACTCCAGCTTCCTTCACCATCCACCGACTGCATCAGTTACAAAAGGAGAAAAAAGCTGGGTTTTTAAACATCGGACAGGAGGGAGAGAAAGACAGGAGAGAGAGAAGACAGGAGAGAAGGAAGAAGGTTTTGTTTTGTTTTTTTATGCTTTTCTTCTCAAATTCCTGATGAGATCTAGCCCATCCATGTGTGGCTAAACCTCTTAGCTAGGGCTAAGAGGTGAAGCTTGTAGCGAGATGGGAGGATTCTGCGGCTTGGATTATGTCCGTTGAACTCGTTTTGATTGGTTTGATTTTAAGAAAAATTTTAGTTTTTAATGATTTAGTGTGACTGATATTACATTAGATCTGTGATAACTTGAGTTTTCCTTTTTCTTATTCTGTTTATGGGTTAGGAAGCCCTGTTGTTTACCATCGTCTCCTAGGCATGATTGGATGACGGAATCCTTCCTAACACTCATACATCTTTTGATTGGTTATGGATTGGTCTAAGTTCTGTTGTTTACCTTGTCTTTTAGGCATGGATTTGTGATGGAAACATACCTAATTCTTATATCTTTCATCTCTTTGAAAACTAGATCAAAAGGAAGTTCACATTGATTTTCAGGTTATATCTTCCAACTGGATGAAGATGAGACTCGAAGTCCAGTTGAGTTTGTGAATCAAGCGTAGATCTCCCTGATCTCTACAAGTGGATCCTCTGAATCCCTAGTTTCCCTTCTCTGAATTCTTTAAGTTTAGATTAATATTTCACCATTATTCTTCAAATTACAATTGGTTTAGTTTTCATCTTATCCTAGTTCTAGTTCTAGTTATTTTCAGACTACGTACAGGTTTCAATCCCTGTGGATTCGACCTCGGTCTTACCGAGATTATTACTACATCACAACCCTACACTTGGGGAGTGAACAAGTTTTTGGCGCCGTTGCCGGGGATTGAAGGCTACGTCTTCTGAAGTTAACTCGTTTTAGGATTAGTTTAAGATTAGGACTTTTCTGATTTTTAGGGTTTATTTTTAGAATTTTCTAATTCTAGGTTTTCCTTTAATTTTTAGAAATTTTCTCTCAAGTAACTTTCTACTTTTAGATAGTTTTCCTTTTTTAGAAACTAACCCAACTTTCTTATTTTGTAGGATTCTGAGATAGGTTTCTAAATTGGTAATTTCTCTTTTCCTTGCTATTTCTAGACTAGGATTCCTTTTTAGCAAGTTTCTAATTCTAACTCTTTTAGAATCTAATTTTGTTTCCTATTTTATTTTTAGAAACTTTCTATTTAAAGACTTTCTGTTTAGAAACTAACTTTCCTGTTTTGTAGGCCTTTTAGAAATTTGTAATTCGGTAAGCTCTTTCTAAATTCTACTTTCTATTTTTAGAATTTCTGTTACTAACTTACTTTCTAGTTTAAGAACTTTCCTCTTTTGTTTTAGAAATTTTATACTCTCTTAGGAATTTCTCTTTTTCTAAATTAGAAACTAGTTTACTGCTATTTCTCTTCTTAGGATTTTCTAATTTTAGGTTTTTATTTCTCTACTTTCTATTTTTAGAACTTCTCTATTTCTAGGCTTTCATTTATTTTAGAAATTCTTTCCTTTTTAGAAACTCACATTACTTTCTATTTTAGGATTAAGATTTCTAATTTAGAACTTTCTAACTCTAGGTTTAGAACCTTCCTCTTTTGTTTTTAGAAACTAGGTTAGTTATTTTCCTTTTTAGAGACTCTTTCTAATTTTAGAAACTAACTCATTCTTCCTTTATTTTTAGAAACTTTCTAATTCTAGGTTTAGGAAACTTTCCTTTTTTAGAAACTAACTTTAATTCCACCTTAGAATTTCTATTTTTAGGATCTAATCTTTTTTTTTTTTTTTTTTGATTTCTTTTTGCAGGTTCTTAATTTAGGGACTCCAATTTGGTAACTTCCTTCCAACCCTCTCTTTCTTTTTAGATTTTTATTTCCCTTCTTAGGATTAGGTTTAGAATTTGATTGAGGGCTGTGAGTGTTTCATGCCCAAGTGGGCTCGTGACAACACTCGACGTCTCTTGACTGAAGGAGGATTAGTTGAGGGGTTAACTGTCCATCGCAGGACTAGACACCGCTCGAATTCCCCTGAGTTAATTGAGGATATGGCTGGAAATCAACTTCGTCTACCCCAACCTAGGGTAGAAGATGTCCAGGATGAGAATGAGGTGCATCAAGCACCCCCGCCTCGTACCTTACGAGATTACTTACAACCGGCGGCGGTGAGTACGCTCTCATGCATGGTTTTTCAGGAGAATGCAGGACATATGGATATCAAGCTAGGGGTGATCCAACTCCTTCCTAAATTTCATGGGCTTGAGTCAGAGAATCCATATATACATCTGAAAGAATTCGATGAGATCATGACTACCCTATACTTTCCTAACGTGTCTGATGACACGGTCAGGTTAAAACTCTTTCCCTTTTCTTTGAAAGAGAAAGCCAAGACGTGGTTACATTCATTACGTCCTCAATCTATTGACAGATGGAATGACATGACAAGGGAGTTCATTAAAAAGTTTTTTTCATATCATAAGACGAACACCCTTAGGAAGTCGATCATGAACTTCGCCCAAAGGGAAGATAAAACATTCTTCTAATGTTGGGAGCGGTTCAAAGATCTTGTCAGTTCATGCCCACAACATGGTTTTGAAACATGGCGCATCACGAATTTTTTCTATGATGGACTGACATCTCCCATGCGCCAATTAGTTGAGACAATGTGTAATGGGGAGTTTATGAATAAAGGTGTCAATGAGGTGTGGGACTACTTTGATAAACTTGCTGAGAACACACAAACATGGGACATCTCCCCTAGACCGAGTACTACGCCTAGGCCGACTCATTCCAAAGAAAAAGGTGGAATGTACCTCCTGAAAGAGGATGATGATATTAACGCCAAGGTAGCCAATCTCACTCGAAAACTCGAGGCCATGGAATTAAAGAAGGATAAGGCCAAGGAAATTGTTTGTAGTATTTGTGGTTGCAACATTCACACTACCGAGAATTGCCCAACTATATCTGCCTTTCAAGAGGTATTGAATGAGCAATCCAATGCCGTAAGCAATTATCAAAGACCTTTTAGTGGGCCCACCTCTAACACATATAATCCTGGCTAGAGAAATCATCCAAACTTCAGTTGGAGGAATGGACAAACCGCTACACCTCAAGGTTTCCTAAATCAAAATCCAACTCAAGAGAAACCTCAAGAGGATTCGGTTCTGAAACATTTTCAAAAGCAAGAGCTTTTTAATCAGGGTATGCTACAGGCCTTCCAAGACCTTACAAAAGCAATACAAGGACTTAAGGCTGAAAATAAGATTGGGAACAAGGGGAGCTTCCCAGCTCAACCTCTTCCCAATCCTAAACCGCAATATGAAGTTAGCGACCCAAGCTCTTCAAATCAGATGGAGCAAGCTAAATCCATCACCACTCTTAGGAGTGGAAAAATCATTGACAAGACCATTTCGGTTAGGGCTGAAAAGTCTAAGGACCTGGAAGTGGATAAAGAAGATGGATCTAGCCATGCCCCACCAGAGTTAGAACCGGAACCTCAAGGGAAGCCGGTTGCTCCATTTCCCCAACGGTTGGTTGCACCAAAACCTCTCTCTAATTCTCAGGATATTCTAGAGGTGTTGAAACAAGTGAAGGTCAACATTCCTCTACTTGATGCCGTGAAACAAATACCTTCCTATGCCAAATTCTTGAAAGACTTATGTACGACCAAAAGACGGCAAAATATTCAAAAGAAAATCTTTCTGACTGAGAAAGTGAGTGCCATCCTAAAGCAAGATGTGCCGCAAAAATTCAAAGACCCAGGTAGCCCAACCATATCATGTGTAATTGGGGACTATCGAATTGATCACGCACTTCTTGACTTAGGAGCGAGCGTTAATTTTATTCCCTACTTGGTATACAAACAGTTGGGTTTAGGTGAATTAAAACCCACCTTAACCACACTACAACTTGCTGATCGCTCTGTTCGTGTACCAAGAGGGATAATTGAGGATGTGTTGGTCCAGGTTGATCGATTTTACTACCCAGTAGATTTCATCATCCTGGATACCGAACCCATCAACAATACAAGCACTCAGATTCCTGTCATTCTTGGTCGCCCATTCCTTGCCACTTCAAATGCAATTATCAATTGCAGGAATGGTGTCATGAGTATGTCTTTCGGGAATATGATATTAGAAATGAATATCTTTTTCAACACTGGCAGACGGGTAGAGGAAGATGATGATATCCACGATATTAACATGATCGATACTTTCGTGGAAGATAGGACACCCCTTACCTTATCCTCTGATCCTCTAGAGACGTGCCTGGCCCACTCCCATGAGTTTGATGATGACATAATTAGGGAGACGTGTGCCATGCTTGATGCGGTACCGGTACTTGAAGTTAACCGGTGGAGGCCACAATTTGAAAAGTTACCCCAAACTGATGAAGTGCCTCTACCGTCTAACCTCAAGCCACCGAAGCTTGACCTAAAACCTTTGTCCTCTGATTTAAAATATGTATATTTAGGTCAAGATGAGACATACCCGGTGGTGATTTCTGCCCACCTTGAGAATGAACAAGAGATTATGCTCATATCTACTCTCCTGGAGCATAAGGGAACCCTTGGATGGACAATCGCGGACCTCAAGGGAATCGACCCTTCGATTTGTACTCACCGCATATATCTTGAGGATAATAGGAAGACAGCTAGGCAACCACAACATAGACTAAATCCAAACATGAAGGAAGTGGTTAAGGCCGAGGTTCTTAAACTATTGGATGTGGGTATCATATACCCTATATCTGATAGTCAATGGGTGAGTCCAACTCAGGTGGTTCCTAAAAAGTCCGGGATCACTATCGTAGCCAATGCCAACAATGAACTCGTGCCGACTAGAGTCACTATTGGTTGGAGGATGTGCATTGACTACAGGAAATTAAATACCGTCACGAGGAAAGACCACTTTCCTTTGCCCTTCATTGATCAGATCTTGGAAAGGTTAGCTAGTCATTCCTATTACTATTTCCTTGACGGGTATTCGGGCTACAATCAGATAAAGATCGCTCCTGAAGATCAAGAAAAGACTACGTTTACATGTCCCTACGACACCTTTGCTTACAGAAGGATGCCGTTTGGACTATGTAATGCTCCTGCCACCTTCCAGCGATGTATGATGAGCATATTTTCTGACATGGTGGGACAATATTTAGAGGTCTTCATGGACGATTTCTCTGTCTTCGGTCCATCTTTCAGCGAGTGCTTGGAAAATCTTAAATGTGTGCTAAAAAGATGTGAATAAAAGAACTTGGTACTTAATTGGGAGAAGTGCCATTTCATGGTTCAGAAGGGAATTGTCCTTGGACACATTATTTCATCCAAAGGAATCGAGGTGTATAAGGCAAAGATCGATCTTATCTCTAACCTACCTCCACCCAAGAACATAAGGTACGTGCGATCCTTCTTAGGACACGCCGGGTTGTACAGAAGATTCATAAAGGACTTTAGTCTCATCTCTCGTCCTCTATGTAATCTACTTCAAAAGGATGCACCATATGAGTGGACTGAACCATGTCAGGAAGCTTTCACTAAGCTTAAGGGCATATTGACTAGTGCACCCATCATACGGCCACCTGACTGGAGCATTCCTTTTGAACTTATGTGCGACGCGTCTGATTATGCTCTTGGGACAGTTCTAGGCCAGAGAAAAGATAAGAAACTCTATGTTATTCATTATGCAAGTAAGACTCTAAATCCTGCCCAAGTGAACTACTCGACTACGGAAAAGGAACTCTTAGCCGTAGTGTTCGCCTTAGACAAATTTAGGTCCTACTTGATTGGATCCAAGATCATTATTTACACTAATCACGTAGCGCTTAAGTATCTTCTGTCTAAGAATGTTGCTAAGCCCCTCCTGATAAGATGGATCCTCTTACTCCAGGAATTTGACCTAGAGATAAAAGATAAAAGTGGAGTAGAGAACGTAGTGGCTGACCATCTTTCTCGTCTTAATCCCTCTGATTCCTTTGAGACGACGCAGATTAATGACATGTTCCCTGACGAATAATTGTTCAGAGTCTTCCATTCGCCTTGGTTCGCTGATATCGCTAATTATCTTGCCACAGGTTCCATACCGACACATTGGACTGCGCAAGATAAGAAGAAAATTTTCACCGAGGTGCGCAAATTCTTCTGGGATGATCCATACTTGTTTAAATATTGCCCAGACCAAATCTTGAGGAGATGTGTGCCAGATGATGAGCATCAGAGTGTCATCTCCTTCTGTCACTCACAGGCCTGCGGTGGTCACTTTTCTGCAAAAAAGACCACGGCCAAAATTCTGCAGTGTGGCTTCTATTGGCCCACTATGTTCAAGGACACTCATGAGTTTTGCAAAGCTTGTGAGCGTTGTCAGAAATTGGGAGCATTGTCCTGTCGAAATATGATGCCCTTGAATCCCATTCTTATCATAGAGACATTTGATTGCCGGGGCATCGATTTCATGGGGCCATTCCCCCAATCTTTTGGGAATTTATATATTTTTCTTGCCGTAGACTATGTCACTAAATGGGTCGAAGCGATTCCGTGTTGAACTAATGACCATCGCACTGTCATTAAATTCCTGAAAGAAAACATCCTTTCCCGATTCGGAACGCCTCGAGCCATCATTAGTGATGGGGGCTCACACTTTTGTAATAGACCATTTGAGAGTTTAATGAAGAAATACGGTATCTCTCATAAGGTAAGCACCCCATACCATCCACAGACAAGTGGGCAAGTTGAGATTTCCAATAGGGAGATCAAACACATTTTGGAGAAAACGGTTAACCCTGACCGTAAGGATTGGTCAATTCGATTGACCGATGCCTTATGGGCATACCGTACTGCTTTTAAAACCCCTATTGGAATGTCTCCCTTTAGACTCGTCTATGGGAAGGCTTGCCACTTGCCTGTGGAGTTAGAACATAGAGCCTACTGGGCGATCAAAAATTTGAATTTCAATCTGAACAACGCTGGCTCGCTACGCAAACTTCAATTAAATGAACTTGAAGAAATTCGGAACGACGCGTACGAGAACTCGAGAATTTACAAGGACAGGATGAAGGTGTTTCATGATCAACATATTCTACGAAAATCATTCACGCCAGGTCAGAAAGTCCTTTTGTATAATTCTTAATTACATCTCTTTCCGGGTAAGCTTCGATCTCGTTGGACCGGCCCTTACATTGTTATTACTGCATATCCTCATGGGGCCGTCGAGATAAGAGACCCCGACAATGGCAAGGAGTTTAAAGTAAATGGACATCGCTTAAAGCCATTTGTCGAGAAATTTGATTCAGAGGACATCTCCATGCCTCTGACTGATCCTGTTTACCATGAATGATCTCCTAGTCTGATGGAGGTATATGTAGGTTTCCTGTTTGCATAGGACTAGGGTAGTCACTTTGGTCTGGCTGAAGACATTAAACTTAGCGCTCCTGGGAGGCAACCCAGCTTTTCAATTCATTTCATTTTCCTAGTTAGATAGTTCAATGTTTGTGGGTAACATTACTGCAAACCCTCACGAGACTACAACTCGTCCACTAGGGGCAACCTAGGGGTTTAAAGGCTTGTTGCATATGCTAAATGCAATCGAGAGCACCTGCGAAAGTGGTATAGGTAGGAGTTTATTTTTGTTATTTGTGTTTTACTTTCGATTGGTTTCACTCTTGTGCTGACCCGCTCTCATGTTGAGATCTCTACGGAAAAGTCTCTCTCGACTCGTTACCCAGGTACTATCTTCCCATCACTTCTCATTTACTTTCGTTGTCCCATGTGCATTGCATGCTTACATCTTTTACATTGAGGACAATGTAGATTTTAGGTTGGGGGTGGGAGATTAGGTTTCCTAATCAGTGTTTTCTTGGTCTTGAGCAAAAATTGTGAAAATTTTAATTTTTCTGGAATTTCTGTGAATTCGAAGTGATTTTGACGGCCATCTTGGATTTAGAATTACAAGATAAGTGATGTTGGTAATTTATGACTCTTGGATTCCGTTAGTTGTTAGATTTCACAGTTGAGTTCGAATTATCAATTCATGATTAGAAGCTTTAAAACATTGATGGAGTCATGATTTCACATATCACATCTCTCTTATGCATTGAGGTTTCAGTTCAATATTGAAGGATTGACTTGGTGATCAGTAAGCATGAAAGGAACCAACCTGGGGAATTTGTCCATCATGTTCAATAAGAAGAATGAAAGAAAATGAGAAAACCCAGCTACAAGATAGCTACCTGCGGAAAGGGTTGGGCGAATGGACTTCACCATGGGTTTGCTCCCCATAGGTGTAGAGTCGATTCCCCATGGTTATCTTTGAAAAAAAAAATAAAAAATAAATAAAAAAAATTGTAGAAAATACAAGATTTTTGGGCGATTGATCTTCACCATAGGTTTGCTCCCTATAGGTGAGGATTTGATTCCTTTCATTAGCATTAATTTTGATGGAAAAATCAAGGGGTGAAATGTTGATCTATGAGGCAGGTTTTGGTTTAGGTTTGGATTGTCATGAGTCTTCTTATTTATTACCAATGATATCATGAAAGAGAGAAGTAAATCTTAATGTTGATAAGCTGAGATCACACTATACACTCATGGAACTCAATGTGGAGAATTATTCTAGTTAATGGATTAATATTTGAACTTGATTATGAAGTCTACCATGCGCTTACCTCCAGGAGAAATTTATGCCCAACATTCACGAATCTTAGATTTCTCATATCTGAATCGTTCTTCAAAAATATCACTCGGTTTCATGGAAATTGCCCTGTAATTCTCAACTTATTCTTCACATATTTTGCTCGGGACTAGCAAAATGCTGGTTGGGGGTTGTGTTGAGGGTCAAATATTGCATATTAGACCCCAGTTATTACTAGATTTATGAACATTCCACCGTTTAAAATCCTAATTTAATCGTGTTTGTGATGCAAGGTACATTTGCAAGTGTGGACTACAAAAAGGTGCTAAAAGTGTGTATTTGATGCTCTGAAATCACCACAGCAAGGGACGGACTCCAGAGGACCAAAATTGATGGATTTGCACACCGGAGATCAGAGGGAATCAAGCCGTTCGCATTTAACGGGCCCGAAAACCAACCAGAATGCAAGATCATAGGGTTTCCACCATCTGATCGGTTTGAAACTTCATACAGGGGCTGAGGAACATAAATTAACCGTACACGTTAAATTTCAAGCCTCAGATCCCTACAGAAGTGGACCAACAGACAGATCAGCCCATCAACCATCAATTACGGGCCCACCTGATCTCTGGATTTGCCTCAATTTTGGATTTAATGGCTAAAATGACATGGCAAAGCAGATGGACAGCGTAGATCCCGCACGTACATCACTATAGGCCTACATCAATGCGAGCGTGCATATGGAGTGTGCACGTTCGCTGTGCACCGAATGCCACATAAGTCGGTCAGCGCATGCTAACCGACGTTTCTTTCCAAATTCAAGCCTCTGCTACGAAACGTAACAGAGAGTTGGGGCGGGTTCTTGTGGCCCATCACCTTGTGGCAAAGATCTGATCCGGACCGTCCATTCATCTCATGGCGTAAAACCGACCGTACAACGGTGATTTTCCAGACCCATGCACGTGTACGCATGAAACAGAGCCCACTACATCTAATAGACGGCAGCAAAAATACGTTGCACGCCTCCGCAGATCTGATCCAAAACCATCCATCTCCGACCGAATTTTCGTCACGCATCTAATGGACGGCGTGGATTCCTCCGTCGAATTTAATAATGGGCCCCACCAACCTCTGTAGAAAATAGAAACTTTCGTTTTTAACAGCGTCCGTGAAACGGACGCCTGGTTACAGTTGTGGGCCCCACTCATCATCCAAAAGGGTGATCCACACCGACAATTAGAACCCCGAGGTCCTTCTTACCAAGGTCTAGGTGGAAAGTTTCAAAGACGCGGTGAGGATCCGATCTCAGCCGTTCAAACAACGGTTGGACGGTAGAATGTAAAATCAAGTGGGCCACGTCAGCAATAAATCAAAACCGACCAGGTCCGAACGGTTTTTCGAGAGCATCCTACTGGACGGCTTGGATTTTCCAAATTAACAACGAAGTTGGCCCCACCGACTGTCAGAGCTCAACGCGTAAGCTCTGTTACGCGTTACGCGGTCCGGAAAAACCAGACATTCCGGATCTTCCTGGCCCACCGTCTCTGATTGATTCGGCAATCCAAACCGTCCATCACATAGGGCGCTCAGAAAATTCCCAGGAGACGTTGTCTCTTTGCAAAGAAAGCAAGGGAAAAGGGGAATGCGGCGCTGTCAACTTACGCACTTGCGTAGGTTTTCACGGAAGGAAATTTCCGTTTCCTGCTGCGTAAATAGATTTCGCAGGAGCTGTTGTAGTCGACTCCAGCTTCCTTCACCATCCACCGACTGCATCAGTTACAAAAGGAGAAAAAAGCTGGGTTTTTAAACATCGGACAGGAGGGAGAGAAAGACAGGAGAGAGAGAAAGACAGGAGAGAAGGAAGAAGTTTTTGTTTTATTTTTTTTATGCTTTTCTTCTCAAATTCCTGATGAGATCTAGCCCATCCATGTGTGGCTAGAGGTGGGCATCGAGCCGAGTCGAGCCGAGGTGGGCCAAGCTTGGCTTGGCTTGTCCATGATGTACTCGAGCTCGAGCTTAGCCTCGAGCTCAACATTGAAGCTTGGCTTGTTTGCCAAAGTTGTCGAGTCGAGTTCGAGTCGAGCTAGTGGTTCGAGTCGAGTCAAGCTCTTAGCTAAGGCTACGAGGTGAAGCTTGTAGCGAGATGGGAGGATTCTGCAGCTTGGATTTTGTCCGTTGAACTCGTTTTGATTGGTTTGATTTTAAGGAAAATTTTAGTTTTTAATGATTTAGTGTAACTGATATTACATTAGATCTATGATAACTTGAGTTTTCTTTTTTCTTATTCTGATTATGGGTTAGGAAGCCCTGTTGTTTACCATCGTCTCCTAGGCATGGTTGGATGACGGAATCCTTCCTAACGCTCATACATCTTTTGATTGGTTATGGATTGGTCTAAGTTCTGTTGTTTACCTTGTCTTTTAGGCATGGATTTGTGATGGAAACATACCTAATTCTTATATCTTTCATCTCTTTGAAAACTAGATCAAAAGGAAGTTCACATTGATTTTCAGGTTATATCTTCCAACTGGATGAAGATGGGACTTGAAGTCCGGTTGAGTTCATGAATCAAGCGTAGATCTCCCTGATCTCTACAAGTGGATCCTCTGAATCCCTAGTTTCTCTTCTCTGAATTCTTTAAGTTTAGATTAGTATTTCACCATTATTCTTCAAATTACAATTGGTTTAGTTTTCATCTTATCCTAGTTCTAGTTCTAGTTATTTTCAGACTACGTACAGGTTTCGATCCCTGTGGATTCGACCTCGGTCTTACCGAGATTATTACTACATCACAACCCTACACTTGGGGAGTGAACAACTGAGAAGCTTCAATGACCAGAGTCTTCATATCAATGCTCCTCCTATTGATCTCCAATTTGTCTGTGCCGGGCAAGAGCAAGAGAGTATGCGTCCATCCACTTCAAAAGACGATGAAATCCATGGACAAATCATCACATACTTCGATGCAGGAGACGACCCACTCTCAGCTTATTGTCACAACCCTTTGACTACATGCATGGCACACTTTGTGGATTTCAACGAACTTATGATACAAGAAAAGGTGGATTCCTTACATGACACTACCTCAGTGGTTGTCACGGACCAAGCGCACCCTTACTCTGAAGCCCCTTCTTCCCCAAATCTTAATTGTTTACCATTAAGGGAGGAAGAGCTGAAAATTAAACCGAAGTCTAAAACTTTAGAATATGTCGAGGCTACATCACTTCCTGAAATCCTTTCTGAATCTTATATACTTATAGTCTCTAATTCACCATGGGATGCTAACATTGAAACTTCTTCTGTCGCAGGTGAATCTTATATACTCTGGATACCTCAAGCGAATCGACGACAAATTTTTGATGAGGTACATAAGTTTCTTTGGAACACCATGCTCCAGGGCATCCAAGCCTATTGCAAAAATGGTTTTTGGATGATCTTGTTGAGAAACCTACTAAGAAACTTATCAAGATAATGGCCAGAAGAGGAACCTTGCGGCATAATCGAGTAGTTTTTCCCTGCTTTCATAAGACTAGGGTAGTTTGCTTTGTGTTGTTCTAGGATAGACGGTTTTATGCAGTTAGCTTAGTTTGCTTGATATGTTGCCATTAGGTTCGTTTGCTTTCGTGTTTTTTTTTTTCCACTCTCGTGTTGACCTACTCTCACACTACGATCTTTGGAAAAAGCCTCTTGAGTCCTTCATCCAGGTACTTTCTTTCCATCACTTCTCTTTCAATTTCATTGTCTCATGTGCCTTGCATGCTCATATCTTTTACATTGAGGACAATGTAGATTTTAGGTCAGGGGTGGGAGATTAGGTTACCTAATCAGGGTTTTCTTGGTCTTGAACAGAAATTGTGAAATTCTTTTCAAAATTTTCTGGAATTTCTTGTGAATTCGAAGTGATTTTGATGGCTATCTTGGATTTCGAATTACAAGATAAGTGATGTTGGTAATTTATGACTCTTGGATTCCATTATTTATTAGATTTCACAGTTAAGTTTGAATTGTTAATCCAGAATTAGAAGTTGTAAACACTGATTGAGTCATGATTTCACATGTCACATCTCGCTTACACATTAAGGTTTCAGTTTGATATTGAAGGGTTAACTTGGTAATCACTAAGCATGTAAGGAACCAACATGAAAAAAAATTTGCCTGTCATGATCAATTGAAGAAAAAGAAAATACATAGTTAAAAAAAAAAAACAGATACCTTTGAAAAGGGTTGGGCGAATAATCTTCACCATAGGTTTGATCCCTATAGATGAAGATTTGATTCCCCATGAATGATATGTGAAAAGGGTTGGGTGTACAATCTTCACCATAGGTTTGCTCCCTAGAGGTGAGGATTTGATTCCCCTTCTTGACGTTACTTTTAATGAAAAAATCAAAAGCTGGAAGAATGAAAAGATGATCTGTGAGGCAAGTTTTGGTTATCATGAATTCTCTTGTTGATTACGAATGATATCCATTAGTAGAGAAGTGAATTTTAAATGATAATAAGTCGAGATTAGACTATACACCCATGGAATTCATTGTTTAGAATTGTTCTAAGTGATGGATTAATACTTTGAACTTGATTATGAATTTTACCATGCGCTTGAGTCCAGGAGAAATTACTATCCTACATTCATGAATCTTAGAAATCTCGTATCTGAATCATTTTTTCAAAAATAACACTCGATTCCATAGAAATTGCCCTGTAATTCTCAACTTAATTTTCGCATATTTTGCTCAGGACTAGCAAAATGCTAGTTAGGGATTGTGTTGAGGGTCAAATATTGTATATCAAACCCTAGTTATTACCTGATTTTATGAACATGATATTGTTTAATGCCTTACTTTAATCGTGTTTGTGGTGTAAGGTGAATTTAGGAAGCTTGGACTGAAAATGATGCTGAATGCATGGAATTGACATTCCGAAGTCACCAAAGAAAAGGATGGACCCCAGGGGACTAAGATCGAAGGATTTACACGCCAGGGATATGAGGAAATCAAGCCGTTCACGTTAAAGAGGCCCAAAAATGGTCCATAATGCAAGATCATAAGGTTCTCGCCATCCGATTGACTCGAAACTTCATACATGGGATGTGAGCCATAAATTAACCATACATATTAAATTTCACCAATTGAAGATCTCGAGAAGTGGGCCAACGGACAGATCAGCCCATTAATCTTCAATTTGGGGCCCACCCGATATCTGGAACTGCCTTAACTTTGGTCTCGACGGTTTAAATAGTATGAGAAAAGGGATGGACGGATCGGATTTCGTAGATACATCTCAGTGGGTCCCATTTGAGATAGCAAGTACACCATGCACGTGTAAGCTCGATGAGCACCGAAACCAAACACCTTCCAAATCCAGCCTCCGCCCGTATCCCTTTAAAAAACGTAGCTTTCCGTTTTCACGTCAGCGAACGGACGACCTTGGTCCGTTTTTCGGACGATTGTGGGCCCCACACATGCCTTATACGTCTGATCCACGCCATCCATCTTGCAGAGGGCCTCGAATACTACAACATCTTGCTAAAATTTTACACCCATACGTGCACACGTGTGTGATACAGAGGCCACAAACAGGCGGTTCTTCGACGTTCAAAATTATTTTTATTGTAATTTCTTCTCTGGGCCTCATCAATGGACGTTCAAAACCATCCATTCTTGACTGAAATTTCGTCATGAATGCAATGGACGGGGTGGATTTCCATGAAAACACCTCTGTGGGGCCCACCGATCACAACAGCGAAGGAGTGCGAAAGCTTTCGCAGATTCGCGAAAACTAACTTTTCCAGGCGGTTGTGGCCCACCATCATTATATGGCAGATCTGAACCATCCATCATGTAGAGGGCTCAAAAACGTCCTAAGGGACAGTGTTTCTTGGGAAATTGAGCGAGGAAAGTAGGGAGTTTTGAAGCTCTGAACTTGACTGTGAAAAAGCTTTCGCTATGGCTGCGACAGCTGCTGCGACAGCCCTCCACTGCCTCGAGCAGCTATAAAAGAAGGTTTTGGACGTGGGGAGCATTCATTCAATCTACGGCTGAGAGAGTAGAGAGTTGTTTTCTTTTTATTTTATTTTATTTGTGTAAGGGATCCAGCTCATTCATGTTGGGCTGAACCTCTTAGCTAGGGCTAAGAGGTGAAGCCTGTAGTGTGATGGGATTGGTTTTACTGCTTTGATTCATGTTACTTGAACTTTCTTTGGTTATAGTTTGATTAATAGGAATGCTTTCAGTTTTTAATGGTTTGTTGTGACTTAAATTACAATGGATCTGCGAGAGCTTTGAGCATGTTCTTAGCATTATAGGGTTGGTGAATTTGGGAACCCTGTTATTCACCATCGTCTCCTGGGCATGGTTGGATGATGGAATCCTTCCTAACATTCATACATCTGTCTGATTGGTTGTTGATTGGTTTAATTCTGTTGTTTACTTTGTCTCATGGGCATGGTTTTGTGATAGAACCTATTCTAACTTACATCCTTCTTATCTCTTGAAAACTAGATCAAAAGACGTTTAGATTTGATTTTCAGGTTATATCTTCCAATTGGATGAAGATGGAACTCTAAGTCCAGTTGAGTTCTTAAATCAAGCATAAGATCTCCCTAATCTCTATAAGTGGATCCTTGGCACCCTAGTTTCCTACCTTTGATTTCCACAAGTTTTAGAGTAATATTTCACCATTATTCCCTCATATTCTTTTAGCTTAGATTTCATCTTTTTCTAATTCTAGTTCTGGTTACTTTCAGATAACGTATAAGTTTCAGTCCCTGTGGATTCGACCTCGATCTTACCGAGTTTATTTCTACATCACAACCCTATACTTGGGGAGTGAACAATCCCCCACCGTTTCTGAGGCGTTGTCTATATTTACGATGCCGGTGGAAGGCCTAGAGTGTACTCCGGACTGCGCTCTCTTTGGCGCTCGCTTGAGGGGATGGGGTGGATGTCCACTGTATCAGTATGATGTGATCCCAGCACAGGTGACATGATTTTCTGAGAAGTTAAAATTCGTGGTTTAGTTATTTGGGGAATGTCCTTAACTTCTGCGAGTTAGCGTCAAGGTCAGCTATCTCTTGACTATCGTGGGCGTGTCAGCTGCCCCCAACCTGAGGGATGTTCCTAGTTGAAATTTTTGAGGGGAAACTAAGATTCCTGTTTTCTAAGTTTCAGACGACTGTCTTGATGTTTCTCAAGGGGTCCTAAGTGTTTTGTTTTCTACATTTGTTCATCCTAGCTGCTTTCTAAGGGGAATCCCTACATTTGCCCTAAGTTATTTACCTAAGGACTTTGTATACATAGATCTCACAGCTTGGCTATCTCAGACTCCGTTCTGATACCAACTTGTAATGCCCCGATTTTTAAAACTCGAGTACGAGATTATTTTTAGAAATCCAGGAGTTTAAAAATCAGAGAACCAGCGGGATGTAAACTCAGAGTGCGATAACAAAAGAAGCATATATAATCATGTGAACCCAAATATTTGACCCGCCCAGCTGGGGGTCTTAGTTATAAAATTCCATAAGTTTCCAAAATACTAAACTACTGAAATTAAAATATAGAACTAGTAATTAATTCTGAAATACGCCGCTGCTTCCTGATGCGGCTCGTCCTCATAGTACTCCTCCTCAGGCTCCACAGTCGCCCCATCAAGGCCAACACTGTCATCCTCTACATCTGTCCCTGTATATTCTGTACGGTTGGATAGTTGATGGATGAGTGGCCAGCTCGGTGTGAATTCCCCTTAAGATTACACATTGCCGCCTTAACAAACATAGTTAAAAGGAAAACAAGCAATGTAACATCCCGGATTTTATCCAACCTGGAATTAGACGTCCTTAGGCAATGGGTTGCTCCTAACACCTTATTAACTTGTCAGAACTGAATCCCACAGTCTAAAATCGCTTGTGAACCATTTTCTTCACAAATTCCACCCTTCACCACCTTGATTTTTTAATTTTTCAAAGTACTTTCACCCTAGACACTATCTTAAACTAGCTAAGTAGTATAACTTGGATCACTTTATATACAAACTACAAAGGCCCAGGTACCACCTCAGACAGAAATCTTATAGGACTAAATCCTTTAGAAATGAGACAAAGTAACAAAGTGCAAAACTAGATTAGCTACGAAATCTGCTAGAATCGCTTTAAATACGATCTGCAAGACCCGAAACTTGTAGAATCATTAACGCTAGGTTACCCTAAAACCTAGGATCAATCTCATTATCCGGCTGCTCACTGGAGCATCTCGAAACTTTGTATCAGATCTGGACTGCACGTCGGAAGTCCGATTAACACGAAGTTAAGGAACTAGGACCGCCTCGCTGGGCTTGACAACCATCTCGAAAATTAAATCCAAATAATGTCCCAGCGCTATTCGCTTGAGCTCGGAGTGAAGAGTGTGAGAAATGTGAAATTAATTCAAAATAAAATATCTTGAATAGTAATCTGGCACCACTCGCTTGCGGATCAGTATTAAGCAACCAGACCGTCAGAATCAGACCAAATTACACCCTCGGATCAGGAGAAATTTCATACACATTTACATGTACTCGGAATCTCCGATCGAGATCCACAGACCGTTGAACTGAAACTGGTCTGCCACGCGTGATCTGGAAATCCCACTAAAATAAGAACTTAATAGAACGTAGATCCAATGTTAGTGAGCTTAAGTCCGACCTTTGGCTCAAGGAGGGCCGCCAGAAACCCTCTTTTGAGCTGAAATAATGCCGATTTGATTATAATGTAAGTATACCTTTAACATAAGTCTTTTTCGGTGAATTTTTAGGCTATATAAGGACCTTAAACCCTCTCTCATGGCAGCCATACGAATTTGAGATTGAGAGAGAGAAAGTGTGGGAGCAGTGGGAGAATCTCCCTGCCACTCTTCCCTGCCGCTATTCGGGCTCCACCGCCTGATTCTCATCGCTTTCCCAGCATTTCCGACGTCATTTCTAGGTAAGAAACCCTAACTCTAATCTGTTTTGGGGTTTAGATAGTTGTAGGTTGTGAAATAGCTAACTTATTTTGTTCTATAGGTTGCCAAACTACCGAATACGGAAGCTTAGCAAACCTATCGACTTCGTTATGATTCTACGACAAAAGGTGCGGACTTTAGGTGTATAAGTTATGGTTTTCAACGCTTTCAATGTCAGATAATGATAGATTCATGATCTGCATGTAATTGCACATGTACAAAGTGCTGTCTGTTTTCCGTTTCGATTAAAGATGAAAAATATGGAATTCTACATACTCTAGGTATTTGTAGAAAGTACGGTATATGTATAGTTTTTGGAAATGTGTTTGATATGTTTATTTGTTATATGGATATACGATATATGGATAAAATACTTATTTGGCAAAAGGATTCGCCTAAATACATGTTTTACTTATATACACTATGTATGTTGAAATTGCGTATTTTAGAAAATACTGTATACGTATAAATTTTGGAGATGTATTTATCATGATTATTTATTGTAGTAATATATTATACATGGATATAATACTCGCTTGGCTAAAGGATAGCCCTAATACATGTTTTGTTAACATACACCATGTATGTTGTAATAATGTATTCTAAGTGTTTGTGAAAATGACTGAATGAGTATGGAATTCTCATTCGAGCCCGCCATGACTAATTGTCATGGATATATGATTGTTGTAATGGCGAGACCCCTTTGACGAAAGGATTTGCCCTGAATCACGTCACGATCACTATACGCTATATATGCTGAAATGTGTAGCCCAAGTGTTTGTGAAAATGTTCAAATGAATATGGAACTTGGATTCCTACTTTCCATGACTATCCGTCGTGGGTGTACGCGTGTTATGATTGGGGCAACTCCCTAGTGAAAGGATTTGGCCTAATGCCTATGTGATCAACATATGTCATGTATGTTGATGTATGTATTTAAAAGTGTTTGTTGAAATGTCTGAATGAGTAGTAGTTAGCAAATTGTAATGTATAAGGGTGTTGAGATATGATTCTCAACTTCTTTTAACTATGTGTGTGTTTTTCTTGGATAGTTGTGTGATTAGGAATTGAATATGTACAAACTCATGCTTGTGTTGTGCTTCATAACATGCTCAACTGCTTTTATGATTTTATCTATGTAATGCATATGTTTAAATTCATATTTACGTTGTATGATCCGTCATGGGTGATGGGGGAGTGGAGCAACGAGTGCGTGCAACAGCCCTGGCAGCCCTAAACGGATAATACTAGACTTTGATTGTATGATTTGAATCTTGATCCATTACTGCTTTATCTATCTGCAATTGATTGTGTTTGGGGCTATGATTATAGTCTAGACAATCAGTACCAGAATTGAATTCGTGGCTGGGTCTCATTTGCCACGTGAGATGTGTTCGACGAACCCGAGTCGTACTTCGGTTGACGATAGTGGTTGGTCACACGAAGTACTTATGCGCTTCATATCGTCCAACTTGTTGTGCGCTCGAGCTAGCCGAGCTCGTTAAGTAACCCGATCTGTCTAATGTATGTTCACCATGTTTGGACGCTACTGCTTGAACCTAGGGTACCAAACTTACCAGTGAAATCCCTTTTAACCATGGTACCTCGATCCGCTAAGACTCATGAGCCAGGCATGGTGGTATGGGACACCGTGGTCGAGTTGTCGGCCTATGCTGGGGCCACGTGCCTCCCCGTAGTGACCATTGAGCAACCAAACTCGTGAGCCAAATACGGTGGTATGGGACACTGTATTCGAGCTGTCGACAGCTACGGCGAGAGCCGAGTACGGTGAGACCTGTATTCGTGCTTATGGGCGACGAGTCCTCCGTAGTGTCTTCGAGTATACTCTAAGGTCTGTGATTGACGACGAGCCCTTCACAGCAACTAAAGCATGAGTTGAGCCGAGTACGGTGAGATCTGTATTCGAGCTGACGGCCAGCGATTGAGCCGAGTATGGTGAGACCTGTATTCGAGCTGACGGCCAGCAATCGAGCCGTATACGGTGAGATCTGTATCCATGCTGACGGGTGACGAGCCCTTTGTGATGCCTTCGCTATGCCTCTCAGACCATAATATCGTATGAGATTAACTAGGACTGACGACCCTAGGATGGATCATGTTTGGGAATGATACAAGGGAGGTACCTTAGTTTCCCAATATTGCTATTTGAAATGGACTAATAACTACTCGGTAATCATGCTCATCATCGCACCGCATGTGCCTGGTAGATGTGGAGCACTGAGGGAGGTATGCATCCGCGAACGTAAGATGATGTCGCATGAGGGTGGTTTGGAAAGGGCATACATCATGTCATTTCATACTTGCATTAAATAAGAGTAGTTAAAAATTATTTAGCTGTACTGCTTTATCATTACTGCTTGACTGAATTGATAATATGTTAACCTATGCTTTATTGTTCCACTGAGTTGATCACTCACTCCCACGTTACGGGACGGTGTTTGCAACACCAACCAGATTTGTTGAGTTTCAGGTGATGGCGATGCTTATGAAGCAGAGCCAAACTACTACTATGATGTTGAGGAGGAGTTCTCCTACATGTAATCTCTGACAGGTCTATGAAGACCTGGTATTGTATTGACGGGGCTACGGTACTTGGGATAAGAGACATTACACTTCCTCACATTTGGTATATTTTAGAACTGTACTTGTAATTATTTAACCTGGTAATGTTATCACACTCTGGAGACTCATCATATTTTATATATTTTATCTATCTATCACAGTCTTTCGCTTGCAAATTTAACTGTCTCTGGAGTATGATATGCTGTTTTGGCTTAATCACTCATGTTCAATGCATGAATACAGTCAACATTCAATCATCATTCATTTTGTTGCATAAGTGATGTTCTGGAACTCGGGAGTTGAGTTTATGCTCAACCCCCGATTTTCAGGGCGTTACAAGTTGGTATCAGAGCATGATTTGGATTAAACCGGACCTGGGTTATGGTCACACGACGCACACTGGCGCACTCTGACTTAGGAGGGAGCGACGGAACATAGAAACAGTCATAGGTATTCCGATTTCGCCAATCGGCGAAGTTCACTAAAGTCGAACGCTGAAATCGAGTCCGTATTCAACCATGGTCGCACGGGTCAACCTTAAAACATTCCTACACCGTCTATAGATGCTTCTAGATTACAATTCACCTCACCCCAACCGTTGAAAATTGGTAGAATACGGGATAAGAGTGATGAGGATAACTACTCCGAATCCTCGGAGCTTCTCTGGACTCCTCACAGAGACTTCTCAAACCCACGAGGAAAGAAAGCAGAAAGTAGAAATAAATTCTGATAAATTTGAAATTGATTAATGAATGACAAAAGGAAAATGAGTTCACAACCCTTTAAATAGGGATACCAAGTAATGGGAAGGAAATCAGAAACAAACAACAACTAAAACTCATAGAATTCACGACTTACTATAAGGTCATGATGTCTATTAGTGCGCAAGGTTTTCGGCCAAAAATAGTAAGTGTCCTATTTGGCTTCACCAGACCGTTCTCCTAATTATTCTAAGCTCATTTCACAATGGACGTAACTCCTAAAGCCCAACAGTTAAAGAGTAATCAAACTAAAACTACTACTTTTAGCAAAACGAAATCGAAACAGGGAAACGACCGTTAATCGGAGGGTTTTCTCATAATTTCGGGCTGCGCAACCTGGCATAGCTGAGTTAGTTGGCTTCATTAGCTCGTTCTACCCCAATTTCATATATTTTACGTCAGATAACTCATTCCAGATTGCAAGATACGTTCGACTTGAGCCGAAACGACTCGAAACAGAGTCGGGGGCCACACGCGTCAATCCGGGGAGGAACCAAGTGGACCCAGGGTGCATTTGGCACCTTGGGAGGGTGGAGAACACCACCCAACCACGGCGGCAGCACTACGGGCAAAGCGGACTGTGGTGGAACCGCGGTCACCGCGGTCGACCGCGGCCAGGTTGGCCCGCTTGGGTTGGGCCGGGCCTGCTCATGGTCGGCCCGACCTCTACACACGTGTGGTGCGTACGATTTTGAGAGGGGACCCCTACTTCATGTCGTTTTACCTCTCTCTCTCTCAAACGCCCCTCCAAGCCCCCTTTTCGCTTTTCGGTTGCTGTTTTCTCTCTCAAACCTCCACTCCAATCGCTCATTTCGTTGTTTCCTGTCCAACCATACATCACTCCATCGTTTACAGCCCTACCTATCCTCCTACCCTCATCA
The DNA here is from genome assembly GCA_021015155.1 of Magnolia officinalis. Classification (NCBI taxonomy): domain Eukaryota; kingdom Viridiplantae; phylum Streptophyta; class Magnoliopsida; order Magnoliales; family Magnoliaceae; genus Magnolia; species Magnolia officinalis. Next base: position 21,956,196 of record JAJHSJ010000008.1, read on the forward strand.
TTCTCTCTCATTTGAACTCCTACACCCCTTATTTGGAGCTCAAAAACGTGTAACCTCTCTACCCAACCCATCTCTCCACTTTCCTTTACAAATCCCTGTTCTTTGGGCCTCTACAACCACTGTTGAGACCTAAGTTCGTGGAGAACCAAAAACTCCAGCCCTTTTCTCCCTTTAGGGCCCGTTCGGCCAACTGCGTTAGGTGAGTAAGGTGGATTGAATTGTAAAAGTAATAATAAATGTATGTGTAAAGTATTGTCCCTAGATTGGGTGTATTCCATGTTTTCCAATGCCATGTTTGGAATGTTAGCAATGAAAAGTATATCCCGGGATTTCCTTTCAAATTACACTTAGAAATTCATCATCTTGGGGTTTGAAAATCCCATCTCACACTTTCCCACACAAGGCTCATTTTTCAAAGACTATACCATTAATTTTAATCCCCACCTACCCTCCTACCAACTATGCCACTCCCAATCCCGAGGTAGGATTAGTAATACAGTCCCATTCACTACAACTTAAGACCACTGGGCAAATAGTGTTGAAGTGATAAAGTCCCTTGATATACATTAACCCACCACACTCTGATAGCTTAAGCTTTCAGAGTAAATGGTTGTTTGACAAATATGACCCTTAGAGTTTTGGACGTAGGGCGGTACTCCTAGTTTTTGACAGACCTGACCGTATAGAAAATCCAACAAATTAATAATGTAAACCCCAGGATCTTCTTAGCTAGTATGAACATGTGTGAAATGCTCGTGCGTAGTTAAATTCGAGTTCCGGCAACCCAATTCCAATCAGACAACTTTGACCCTAGGCGATAAAACAATTTCTTTATTTAGAAAGGGTATAAAATCATCTGGTGTATAAGCATAGACTTTAGATTACAACTAGTGGATTACCGCTGCTCATAAGTTGAGCCTAGACTGCTGATTAGACTAAGAAATGTAAACGACTAACAATGCTAAGATAATTGAGTGATAGACGTAGTTAGTTGGCTTGAATAGGTTGGAGCGAGACCCCGTTCCGTTGTTGAATCCCCTTAATACTTTAGGCTTCCTTAGTAACTCTTAGGGAGCTTGTTTGACGTAGAAACTATTCACGATTAGAGAAAGCCTATATATCTCTTGGATTCAATGTTAGGTCTAATTAATACATCCCTTATAATTTCCTTCTCGAGGACTTAGTACGATCGGGAACACGGAGTAGAGAAACTACATATAAGCGAGGTATTCGCGGTTTGAATCGAATTCTCAATCCTGGTAGTGACCAATGAACCCTATGCTCTGATCAAGCAGAAGGTCGGGATCGACTAGGATTAAGAACTGATACGACAATTTTCTGTCCTAGCTAGGCAGAAGGTCCATGTATCCGGCTCGGACCCACTACGCAACTTTCTTCCGTGTTGGCCGAACCACTTGCAACCAAAAGTCTAGAACTTCGTCTTTGAAAAGTATTAGGAGTATATAGCCGATAGCGACTTTGTCTTTTAGGCCCAAGGAATTACCCAAATGGGCAACAATTAGTTAGGAATTAGCCATGTCGGCATACATATTGTGGTTATGAACGTAGAAAGATAGCCTGCCTGTTAAGCCAGACATCATTAAATAGGATAAGTCTGGACCGCGACAAAACCCCTTGGTAGAATTAGGCATCTTGCCTCAAACTCACACCTGCCCCTGACATCAACCACATTACCCATCATTTTTAGCTCCTCTCGATACCATAGGTATCAATGCCATAGTACACATCGTCGATGAAAGGCAGACCATGTATTTCCCATTTCATGTCAAGGATAGGTTATAAATTATACCTTGTTTCGACATACGGATCAGGACATAACTCTTGAGCCTTGAGGGTGAAAATAATTTTAAGGGGGGTAGAACATTATGAGCCCAATCTAGTTAGGTCACCAAATACACCTCTTTGATCTGGGTGGCGCAGTGGAAACGTGGTGGACCCTACCCCACTGGCCCAGGATCGAAACGGTGCTCGATAAATACGAACATTATAGAAGCCCTAGTAAGTTCTACTATGAGAAACCGTTTTAGGATGATCTAGTAAGATTTGGTTCATCATTTCCTTTGACATAGATGATAACAAGGACTCTCTTAGACTAAGACTTAAAGGGCAACCTTAGACATAGACCATTTGAGCCTTTCAATGATAGACACTCCCTACGTTTCTAGAGTGATCGGACTACGGAGTTACTGAAATATACAACTGCGAAACATTCGCGGCTTGACCCAATTCTCAATCCTGGGTGACTACCAATGGACTCACTGCTTGGCCGAGCAAAAAACTAGGATCCACCAGGATTTGGAAGGGATACGATGAGCTTCCTACCCTGGCCCGGTAGATGATCGATGTATCGGGATTAAGCTCACCATAAACGCCTCTCCGTGTTGGTCAAACAATGAAAACAACTATCTTGCTCTAAATTGTTGGGAATTGTCGTTAAGAATCCAAATAGGTACAGAAATAAATGGTAGCAAACCATCAGGGTAAGAGAAATGGATAAAGAATTAAGTTTTAAGGGGGGTAGACTAAAATGAACCAGCTGGTATATACCCTACCACGCGTAGAAACTTGGAATCAATAAGTCTTAGGCAAATGAAATAATAGAAATCTTCCCTTATTACCCTTAGCCAATTTCGGGGACGAAATTTTGTTTTAAGGGGGGTAGATTGTAACATCCTGGATTTTCTCCAACCTAGAATTAGACGTCCTTAGGCAATGAGTTGCTCCTAACACCTTATTAACTTGTCAGAACTGAATCCCACAGTCTAAAATCGCTTGTGAACCATTTTCTTCACAAATTCCACCCTTCACCACCTTGAATTTTCAATTTTTCAAAGTACTTTCACCCTAGACACTATCTTAAACTAGCTAAGTAGTATAACTTGGATCACTTTATATACAAACTACAAAGGCCCAGGTATCACCTCAGACAGAAATCTTATAGGACTAAATCCTTTAGAAATGAGACAAAGTAAATAAGTGCAAAACTAGATTAGCTAGGAAATCTGCTAGAATCGCTTTAAATACGATCTGCAAGACCCGAAACTTGTAGAATCATTGATGCTAGGTTACCCTAAAACCTAGGATCAATCTCATTACCCGGCTGCTCACTGGAGCATCTCGAAACTCCGTATCGGATCTGGACCGCACATCGGAAGTCCGATTAACACGAAGTTAAGGAACTAGGACCACCTCGCTGGGCTTGACAACCATCTCGAAAATCAAATCCAAATAATGTCCCAGTGCTATTCGCTCGAGCTCGGAGTGAAGAGTGTGAGAAATGTGAAATTAATTCAAAATAAAATATCTTGAATAGTAATCTGGCACCACTCGCTTGCGGATCGGTATTAAGTAACCAGACCGTCAGAATCAGACCAAATTACACCCTCGGATCAGGAGAAATTTCATACACATTTACATGTACTCGGAATCTCCGATCGAGATCCACTGACCGTTGAACTGAAACTGGTCCGCCATGCGTGATCTGGAAATCCCACTGAAATGAAAACTTAATAGAACGTAGATCTAATGTTAGTGAGCTTAAGTCCGACCTTTGGCTCAAGGAGGGCCGCCAGAAACCCTCTTTTGAGCTGAAACAATGCCGATTTGATTATAATGTAAGTATACCTTGAACATAAGTCTATTTCGGTAAATTTTTAGGCTATATAAGGACCTTAAACCCTCTCTCATGGCAGCCATACGAATTTGAGATTGAGAGAGAGAAAAGAGAGAGAAAGTGTGGGAGCAGTGAGAGAATCTCCCCGCCACTATTCCCTGCCGCTATTCGGGCTCCACCGCCTGATTCTCATCGCTTTCCCGGCTTTTCCGACGTCATTTCTAGGTAAGAAACCCTAACCTTAATCTGTTTTGGGGTTTAGACAGTTGTAGGTTGTGAAATAGCTAACCTATTTCGTTCTATAGGTTGCCAAACTACCGAATACGGAAGATTAGCAAACCTATCGACTTCGTTACGATTCTACGACAAAAGGTGCGGACTTTAGGTGTATAGGTTATGGTTTTCAACGCTTTCAATGTCAGATAATGATAGATTCATGATCTGCATGCAATTGCACATGTACAAAGTGCTGTCTGTTTTCCGTTTCGATTAAAGATGAAAAATATGAAATTCTACATACTCTAGGTATTTGTAGAAAGTACGGTATACGTATAGTTTTTAGAAATGTGTTTGACATGTTTATTTGTTATATGGATATACGATATATGGATAAAATACTTATTTGGCAAAAGGATTCGCCTAAATACATGTTTTACTTATATACACTATGTATGTTGAAATTGCGTATTCTAGAAAATACTGTATACGTATAAATTTTGGAGATGTATTTATCATGATTATTTGTTGTAGTAATATATTATATATAATACTCGCTTGGCTAAAGGATAGCCCTAGTACATGTTTTGTTAACATACACCATGTATGTTGTAATAATGTATTCTAAGTGTTTGTGAAAATGACTGAATGAGTATGGAATTCTCATTCGAGCCCGCCATGACTAATTGTCATGGATATATGATTGTTGCATTGGCGAGACCCCTTTGACGAAAGGATTTGCCCTGAATCACGCCACGGTCACTATACGCTATATATGTAGAAATGTGTAGCCCAAGTGTTTGTGAAAATGTTCAAATGAATATGGAACTTGGATTCATACTTCCATGACTATCCGTCGTGGGTGTACGCGTGTTATGATTGGGGCAACTCCCTAGTGAAAGGATTTGGCCTAATGCCTATGTGATCAACATATGTCATGTATGTTGATGTATGTATTTAAAAGTGTTTGTTGAAATGTCTGAATGAGTAGTAGTTAGCAAATTGTAATGTATAAGGGTGTTGAGATATGATTCTCAACTTCTTTTAACTATGTGTGTGTTTTTCTTGGATAGTTGTGTGATTAGAAATTGAATATGTACAAACTCATGCTTGTGTTGTGCTTCATAACATGCTCAACTGCTTTTATGATTTTATCTATGTAATGCATATGTTTAAATTCATATTTACGTTGTATGATCCGTCATGGGTGATGGGGGAGTGGAGCAACGAGTGCGTGCAACAGCCCTGACAGCCATAAACGGATAATACTAGACTTTGATTGTATGATTTGAATCTTGATCCATTACTGCTTTATCTATCTGCAATTGATTGTGTTTGGGGTATGATTATAGTCCAGACAATCGGTACCAGAATTGAATTCGTGGCTGGGTCTCATTTGCCACGTGAGATGTGTTCGACGAACCCGAGTCGTACTTCGGTTGACGATAGTGGTTGGTCACACGAAGTACTTATGCGCTTCATATCCTCCAACTTGTTGTGCGCTCGAGCTAGCCGAGCTCGTCAAGTAACCCGATCTGTCTAATGTATGTTCACCATGTTTGGACGCTACTACTTGATCCTAGGGTACCAAACTTTCCAGTGAAATCCCTTTTAACCATGGTACCTCGATCCGCTAAGACTCATGAGCCGGGCATGGTGGTATGGGACACCGTGGTCGAGCTGTCGGCCTACGCTGGGGCCACGTGCCTCCCCGTAGTGACCATTGAGCAACCAAACTCGTGAGCCGAATACGGTGGTGTGGGACACTGTATTCGAGCTGTCGACACCTACGGCGAGAGCCGAGTACGGTGAGACCTGTATTCGTGCTGACGGGCGATGAGTCCTCCGTAGTGTCCTCGAGTATACTCTAAGGTCTGTGATTGGCGGCGAGCCCTTCATAGCAACTAGAGCATGAGTTGAGCTGAGCTGAGTACGGTGAGATCTGTATTCGAGATGACGGCCAGCGATTGAGTCGAGTACGGTGAGACCTCTGACGGCCAGCAATCGAGCCGCATACGGTGAGATCTGTATCCGTGCTGACGGGTGACGAGCCCTTTGTGATGCCTTCGCTATGCCTCTCAAACCATAATATCGTATGAGATTAACTAGGACTGACGACCCTAGGATGGATCATGTTTGGGAATGATACAAGGGAGGTACCTTAGTTTCTCAATACTGCTATTTGAAATGGACTAATAACTACTCGGTAATCATGCTCATCATCGCACCGCATGTGCCTGGTAGATGTGGAGCACTGAGGGAGGTATGCATCCGCGAACGTAAGATGATGTCGCATGAGGGTGGTTTGGCAAGGGCATACATCATGTCATTTCATACTTGCATTAAATAAGAGTAGTTAAAAATTGTTTAGTTGTACTGCTTTATCATTACTGCTTGACTGAATTGATAACATGTTAACCTATGCTTTATTATTCCACTGAGTTGATCACTCACTCCCACGTTACGGGACGGTGTTTGCAACACCAACCAGATTTGTTAAGTTTCAGGTGATGGCGATGCTTATGAAGCAGAGCCGAACTACTACTATGATGTTGAGGAGGAGTTCTCCTACATGTAATCTCTGACAGGTCTATGAAGACCTGGTATTGTATTGACGGGGCTACGGTACTTGGGATAGGAGACATTACACTTCCTCACATTTGGTATATTTTAGAACTGTACTTGTAATTATTTAACCTGGTAATGTTATCACACTCTGGAGACTCATCATAGTTTATATATTTTATCTATCTATCACAGTCTTCCGCTTGCAAATTTAATTGTCTCTGGAGTATGATATGCTGTTTTGGCTTAATCACTCATGTTCAATGCACGAATCACATAGTTAAAGGAGTTGAGAATCATATCTCAACACCCTTATACATTACGATTTACTAACTACTACTCATTCAAACATTTTAACAAACACTTAGACTACATACATCAACATGCATGACATATGTTATTCACATAAGTATTAGGCCAAATCCTTTCACTAGGGAGTTGCCCCAATCATAACACGCGTACACCCACGACGGACAGTCTTGTCAAGTAGGAATCCAAGTTCCATATTCATTTGAACATTTTGACAAACACTTGGGCTACGCATTTCAACATATATAGCGTATAGTGGCCGTGGCGTGATTCAGGGCAAATCCTTTCGTCAAAGGGGTATCGCCATTACAACAATCATATATCCATGACAATTACCCATGGTGAACACGAATGAGAATTTTATACTCATTCAGTCATTTTCACAAACACTTAGAATACACTATTACAACATACATAGTGTGTGTTAGCAAAACATGTATTAGGGCTATCCTTTCGCCAAGCAAGTATTTTATCCATGTATAACATATTCATACAGCAAATAATCATGGCAAATACATCTCCAAAATTTATACGTATACGGTACTTTCTATAATACACAATTTCAACATACATAGTGTATATAAGCAAAACATGTATAGGGCAAGTCCTTTCGCCAAACAAGTAATTTATCCACATATAATATATTCATACAACAATTAATCATGTCAAACACATTTCCAAAATTTATACGTATACGGTACTTTCTACAAATACCTAGAGTATGTGGAATTCCATATTTTTCATCTTTAATCGAAACGAAAAACTGACAACACTTTGTACATGTGCAATTGCATGCAGATCATGAATCTATCATTATCTGACATTGAAAGCGTTGAAAACCATAACCTATACACCTAAAGTCCGTACCTTTTGTCGTAGAATCTTAACGAAGTCGATAGGTTTGCTAAGCTTCTGTATTTGGCAGTTTGGCAACCTATAGAACGAAATAGGTTAGCTATTTCATAACCTACAACCACCCAAGCCCTAAATCAGATTAGGGTTAGGGTTCCTTACCTAGAAACGGAGCTGGAATCACCGGGAAAGTGATTAGAACGGAGCGGTGTAGCTCGCAAAGCGGTAGGGAAGAGTGGCAGGGAGGTTCTCCCACTGCTCCCACACTTTCTCTCTCTTTTCTCTTTTCTCTCTCTAGGTTTTCTCTCAAATTCGTATGGCTGCAATGAGAGAGGGTCTAAGGTCCTTATATAGCCTAAAAACTCACCAAAACAGACTCCAGGTCAAAGTATACTTAGGTTATAACCAAAGCGGGTCAGTTTCAGCTCAACGGAGGACTTCTGGTGGGCCTCCTTGAGCCAAAGGTCGGACTTAAGCTCACCGACAATGGATCTAGGTTCTATTAAGTTTTCGTTCCAGTAGGGTTCTCAGATCACGCGTGGCGGACCAGTTTCAGTTCAACGGTCAGCGGATCTCGATCGGATATTCCGAGTACATGTAAATGTGTATGAAATTTCTCCTGATCCGAGGGTGTAATTTGGTCTGATTTTGACGGTTTGGTTGCTTAAAACTGATCCACAAGTGAGAGGTGCCAGATTACTATTCAAGATATTTTATTTTGAATTAATTTCACATTTCTCACACTCTTCACTCCGAGCTCAAGCGAATAGCGCTGGGACACTATCTGGATTTGATTTCCGAGATGGTTGTCAAGCCCAGCAAGGTGGTCCTAATTCCTTAACTTCGTGTTATTCGGACTTCCGATGTGTGGTCCTGATCTGATACAGAGTTTCGAGATGCTCCCGAGAGCAGCCGGGTAATGAGATTGATCCTAGATTTTAGGGTAACCTAGCGTCAATGATTCTGCAAGTTTTGGGTCTTACAAATCGTATTTAAAGTGATTGGTGCTAATTTCACAGGTACTCTAGTTTCACACTAACTAATTCTCGCCTAATTTCTAAAGGATTTAGTCCTGAGTAATTTCTGTCTGAGGTGGTACCTGGGCCTTTGTAGTTTGTATATAAAGTGATCCAAGTTATACTACTTAGCTAGTTTAAGTTAGTGTCTAGGATGAAAGTACTTAGAAAGATTGAAGAGCAAGGTGGTGAAGGATGGGATTTGTGAAAGAAATAGGTTCACAAGCGATTTTAGCCTTTGGGACTGAGTTTTGACAAGTTGATAAGGTGTTAGGATCGGCCCATTGCCTAAGGACGTCTAATCCCAGGTTGGCAAAAATCCGAGCTGTTACACTTCTGGATAATCGTCCATTATAAATGGAGATAAATTTGGCTAGTTCCAGTGTCCAAAGAATGATTTTGAAAATAATCGAATGAAGCATTTTCCGTACGTGTCAGTAATATGGAGCATCATGTATGCTCAAGTCTACACGCGACCGGATATTACCCTTGTAGTTGAAATGTTGGGCATGTATCTATCTAATCTGAGAATGCAGCATTGAATAATTACAAAGAAGGTGTTTCGTTACCTTTAAAGAACAAAGGACGTTGAACTCACATACAGAAGGTTTGATCATTTAGAGTTGGTTGGATACTCACACATAAATTATGTTGTACGCATTGATACAAAGAAGTCCACCACAGGCTATATCTTCATGATGGTTGGTGGGGCTGTCTTGGAAAAGCATGAAACAGTCAACAACAGCCTCGTCCACCATGGAAGCTGATTTAATTGCTTATCATGAGGCATCTAATCAAACATTGTGGTTACAGCGTTTCTTATCAGGTTTGCTGATATTGGAGCATATCCCAAAACCATTTAAAATCTTTTGTGATAACTCAACTGCGATTTCATTCTCTAGTAATAAGAAGCATTCATCAAGGTTGAAATATATCGATATCAAGTATCATGTTTTGAATGAAAGAGTTCATAATCGTCTAGTTTTTGTAGAGTTCATCGACACTAAACAGATGATTGTGGATCCGCTCATTAAAGGGCACCCTATCATACCCTTTTAGGAGCATTTAACATATATGAGAGTCACTGATCCCACATATGTATTCAATTAGTGAGAGTTGAGCATATTTTACTTTCATAGACATTGAAGAAATCTTATTTGATAAAGTTTTAACAATTTTCATATAACGTTAATTTTTACTTCTCTCTACGTATGTGCAATTTGTTTTGAGTAAGCAGAACTAAAAACGTGTCTCATTGGAGACATTCGAAAGCTACAGGACCTCTTAAGGATAGGCACATATAATCACCAAGTGTATAATCCTTATACCATATTTCTTAGTTGATGATATATGTCATTAAGAATAATAATATTTGTGACCGTGCTTAATCTTACTTCCCTAAGATTAAATGTTGTTGTTGAGGTCAAAATCTGGACCACCGTCCACTCAATGCCGTGAACTTCAAACAAACCCTGGTCCTGCACAAAGGGGTAAGCAAAGGAGACCCTGGCTCAGCCGAGGGACCCTCCGATGCCTAAGTCAGGCTTGGGAATCTGAGTCTAAGTCGTATGATGTAGAGAGAGGGTGCGAGATATTGCATACCTGTAGCAATGGGGTCCCTTGGTATTTATACCTGTGGGTAGAGAAGATCACATCCGTCAATTTCGACATGATTTACTCAATCATGCAGATACTATAATCGTTGAGATATTATTCGTAATCTTAGGGTCGTGCGGCATATCGTGTCTTAAGGGCGAGATCTTCGGTTACGTCCGCATTTAGGATAGTGCCCAGACTCGGTACTCAGAGTAATATGTGAAATAACGGTGAAGACCGCTTTAGTTGAAGTAAGAATATGCCAATTTGTCCTAGAGGGGGGTGAATAGGACTTTTAAAGTGTTTATGGTTTATTTAAAATTCTATTACACTAATCCTAATCAGCGAGCACATATTAGGGTTACTAAAAATTAACTCTATTGGCTTCTAAGCCCGGTAGAGGATCCAATCACAAACTATTTAAGAAGTGAACAATATGCAAGCTAGTTTATGATGGATATGACTGTGTATGTGTGTGAGGTGTGATCTCAGATATTCAGATATAAAAGTATAAAAGTAAATCACACATTTAGAAAAATAGCAATCTCAAACACAGTCATTTTTATAGTGGTTCGACGATCAGTTTACTCCACTCCCGGTAGACGCACTCAACCCTTGAGTGTGCCGGATTTCACTAAGGAGGTCTCACGGTGGTTCACCTCAAACCTAAGGTTCTAAATTAGGTTCACCTTCAACCTTTACAACCTACATTGAGGTTGACTGTTTATGATCTCATGATCAAGGGTCAATACAACACACCCACTTTTAGGCACACTAGCCAAGGATCTTCCATAAGACCCTAACGGAGGTTTTACGCGGTTTACCCAAAACCCGAGGTTTCACACGGTTCACCTCAAACCTAAGGTTTTGACTGGTTCACTTTTAACCAAATGTTTATGCTATCCACAGAGCAAGGGTCCACAATGCACCCACCACGCACACTCCCGCCGAAGGCCTCCTACGAGGGCTTGAAGGGGTGAGAAACACCTAAGACCCAATCCTAGAAAGGAATGATCACAAGTGTCCTCTGGACTCTAGATACTTACAGATAAGTGGATGAGTCTTATTAAGCACGTTGACAAAGATCTCCTCCTTTGTTGATGAAGAGTCATCGGTCTCCTTGATCCGCAACTCAAAACATGTACCAATGCATGGCGAAGGGTTGGGTTAAGGTTATGATGAAATTCTACTCTCAAAAGATTTTCTTATAAGGAAGATAGAGCGATTTCAATCATCTATGCATTCAAGGCATCCCAGCTTCATGATTTGCCATTAAGGTAGTAGCTGAAGGATCCTTGAATGTGGAAGTTCATTCCCTAATCTACTCTATTGAATATCAATGGTGATGGTGGATTAGAGGATGAACTCCCTTGAGAGAAAGAGTTTTGGGTATAAGATCTAAGGTTAAACACTCAAAAGCTCTCTTCTTTCTCTCACAGCAACACTAGACAATTCCTCTTTATATAGGCAAAAGGTTCCAACGGATATAAAACAGTCACATTTATGACAGAGTTCAATATCATCGAGAAGGTTTGATATCATCGAGCCTATACTCTCGATAGCATCGATGGTCCGCTCGATGACTCGAACTCAATGTCATATGCTTTTGAAACTTTTTGCCAGCTGGTCGATGAAGCAAAATGATTATCGACGTCATTGGATTTCGAACTCCGATTCCATCGATGAGAGGTTCGATTCATCACATTTGAAAAATGAGAGAGACTTGACTTGAAATAATTAAGTTTTTCATGAGTGATCGAGGGACCTTCGAGATCATCGGAATTTGAATATCGATGATATCGATAGCTGTGTCGATGCATCGATAAATTAAAAGAATTTTTCATAAACCTTGTTGGACAGTTTATGTCTATGTTCGATGCAATCGATATGGCATCGATATCATCGATATTTGAATATCGATTCTATCGAGTGACCCCCGATCATAGATAAATCACCCTGAAATATTTTGCTAGAGAACTTGGTGCCCAAGACCGATATCATCGAAGGTTTTTCGATATTATCGAGGTTTGAATTTTGATGGTATCGAGGAGGCTTCGATATATCGATGCTTATATGATATTCTTAAGAAAAAACAGGGGCCCCGGAAATCTGCCTGTCGATATAATCGAGTCAACTTCAATAGACTCGAGATTTGAATATCGATGATATCGATAGGTGTATCGATACATCGATAATTTCATCCAGATGTGTATAAGGTTGATGGACATATTTGGTCCTCTTTTCGATGGTATCGATGGAGCATTGAGGACTCAACAGTGCAGGTCGATCATATCGAGATGTGTATCGATAAAATCGACAAGGCAAGAAAACTTAGGGAATTTTCCTATTTTGAAAACATTTTCTTACCCTAAAAATCTTATGATATTCTAACATTTTTTAAGGGTTTTAGTATACCTGGTGATTTGGGACAAGGGACGTGAGACTCAGATTTACCTATGGTGAGCTTGCACACATCCGGTTGAGGCAAACGCTTGAATTGATCTTCCTATCAGGCTCCGTAGTCTAACTGACTCAACACTCACGCTAATTGACAAACCAGGGCACTTTTAATATGACTTGGGATCGGCCTCGTATTTATTTAAGCCCATGGCTGAGTACTTGTAGTCGGAGTTTGTCATCAGATCACCGGGGTCGGAGTTCGCTTACTGAAGCTGAGGACGAGGACGGGAGCTCAGCTCAGCTATCCTTCTTCGGAAGAGGTTGAGGGTTTGGATCGGCCAATCAGGGCTGCAGTTCGGAGTCGTGATCCATTAGTGGAGAGCTCGTCTCAGCCAACTTACAGTCATAGCTTAGGGATCGGCTCATACTTGATGCGGTGTTCTCATTCTGAGGCCTAATTAACTGATTTAGGTAGCTCAGGCTGACCCTGATTATCCTTGTTCAGATTTCCCCATAACAGAAGCCCCTTACTCTCTTAGTCCGAGTCCGGACTTAGAGAGTAAATGCCTGGGGAAACGGAATGACGTCCCCACGCCTCTGCTCATGATGATGATTGAGATAACCAAGATGCAATCAATGCGACGATTGTGCTTCGGATCCCACGTGCTATATGGCACTCACAAATCTTCGGACTGCAGCCTCGGGGTGAAGGACACGTGGTGATGGTTACGATTCACAATCAGTTGAATGAAGGAAATGACGCCACGTGCCAGTAGGGAGGCGAGAGGCCACCTGCGCCATGAATAACATTTAATGCTGAGTGGACTCGGGCATAGGAGCGCAGGTTCGGTCGTATAGCTTCACTCCACGTGTCCCTTAATGCCAGTGCCGAGTAGCCTCAGCTTCAGGAGCTGCTATTTGTAATGATGACACTGAGTGATGGGGGAGCTATATAAACCCCTCCCGTTCTCACTCATTCACTTCTTTTGCATCTTTCGGTCTCTCACTTCCCATTCCTATTGCTTTTGCCTTTTAAATCGCCCTCTGCCAGAAAAATGATTTTCTTCACCGGATAAAGGGTTTTCGACCATCGGAGAAGGAATTCTGCTCGGAGAAAGCTACCAGAGTTGGGAAAATCTCTGCCAGAAAGTCGCCTGCAGCGCTGTGAGTCTTCCATAACTTAAAGACTTTTTCTTTACATCATGTCAAGCAACTCTAACGAAGTAGAAGAGGTCCGAGAAGCTGGTTTAGACTCTAAACCAGAGACCACTGCCTCAGGACAGGGAGAGTCCGAAGGCCCTTTTGAGGCCATACCCCTTGGCACTTCGGCCCCGACCTAGATAACCGCGAGTCAAAGGGCCAAAGGCCGAGGCAAGAGATAGAAGAGGGCTCTTAGAGATCCCACGGGGCGGTCAAAGGTAGGCCCATCAAGAGGTAGGCCGAAGCCATTGGTCCCCGGGGGCTCGATCCTGGTTGAGTCTCAGATGGCCCAACTCCGTGAAGATTATCAGATTCCTGACTCGATGTACATCCAAGCCCCTACCCCCACGGACCAAGCTGGCCTTCTTGCCGAGGGGGAGATCATCATCTTCATCAGCGCCCTCCAATGCGGGCTTCAATTCTCCATCCATCCATTCATACGTGAGCTGACCTCATGGCTCGGAGTGGCGCCGGGTCAGTTGGTCTCGAATGCTTGGATGACAATTGTCTCCACCTTTATTCTTTAGCATCGGATGGAGAGCCAGAGGCTGACGTCGGAAGAGTTTCTATTTTTGTACATGGCCAAGTATGACAGGAATGAGCTGGCCTAGTGCTACCTCTCAGCTAGGCCTCCATGCATCCCGGGCCTGGTAACCCAACTCCTTCCAACAAGGACTAGAAAGGGAAGTGGTTCTGGGCCTCGGGGGAATGGGAGGTCCCTACCTCCGAGTTGGATGGACTGCGAGTTCGGGTCCCCACCAAGTTTGTAAACCCTAGTCGAGCACTCCTTTTCATCGCACTGTATGATTGACTTGTCCTTCTGTGTTTTAACTCGAGCTCTGTCTCTGCTTACAGCTCAGCTGAAAGGGCCCCCAGACCTCTCCCCTCTCCAAAAGCAGCAGGTTGCCCGAGCCAAATTGCTCATCGAGGACCAACGCGTATGGTTCAAACTCATCACCGGGGAGAACCTGGTGTCGTCCAGTTTCTGCAGACTCCAGCCCACTCTCTTTGCTTTGGGTAAGCGGGGTAAGGTGGGTCCTCAGAGGTTATTTTCTAACATTCAATAGATTTTATTTAAGCTAACTTCTTTTTTGGACAGGAATGGTGGTAGGCGGCTCGAAGAGGAGGAGGCCGTTAGTGCCACGCCCTCCAATGGACGTAGTCCTCTCATCCGAGTTAAGGACGAAGGTGACGCCGAAGAAGAAGAAGACTTCTGAGGCTGAACCTGCCCCGGCTGCAGTCATGACCTCTTCTGCTCCTGGAGCTAAACCTTTTTCAGTTGCAGCCATGACCTTCTCAGCCGAAACCGTGCCCGTCATGGCCCCAGCTGAAGTCGTACCTGCCACAGCCCCAACTGATGTCGTTCCTGTTGTTGCCCCGACCCCCGCTTCCGAAGCATGAGCCCCCGAGGTCCCTGTCTAAGTCGAACCTATCACCATCTCGACGCCGTCTGCAGAGGAGCAAGCCCTCGAGGTTCCGCCTTCAGCGGTTGTAGGTCCTACCGGGGTAGGGAGAGAGGTAGTAGGGGAGACTCCTGGTATGGTCGTCCCCTCACGATCTGTAGCCCACCACGCTGCCACTGAGGGTGAGCTCTTAGCTAGCTGAACCGATGCCCTTATCGGATATGCCACCATGCCCAAGGTGGCTGCCCAAGATTCTATGGCCAGGGGGGTCGGAGGAGCTACCGAGCCCACTTCAGAGACTCTGCCTTCAGGTTATCACATGGCTTTGCTGAACCCATGGGCGGCCAAGCATGTTCCAGAGTCGAAGATAGCTGACACGCTCTCCCGACGTCACGTCAACTTCATGAATGATTATGCAGCAGTCTGTTACCAGTCGTTGCCAATGATGGTGGAGGTGAAGGATAGGTTGAAGGAGATGGAACGGCTCGAGGCGGAGAAAGCTAAGCTTGTGGTGGAGAAGGTAAAGCAACAGGCGCGGAGGGCCGAGCTCGAGGCACAGAGGGCCGAGCTCAAGAAGTTATTGGAGGCTTCTATTACGGAGCAGGTGGAGCTGAGAAGAGCTGCTGAGGAGGGTCAAGGAAGGGAGCTAGCGCTCCAGGGCAAGGTTAACCAACTCCAAGCTCGCTTGGACGTGGCTGACCCAGAAGTCAGGTGCCTATGGGAGGCTGTTAGGTGTATAGAGGTTTCTCTTGAGGATGCGGAAGGTGATGTCTCACGATTGGAGAAAGACCTCGCAAGGGTGAAGCATGAGGTTGCTGAGGGGTTGACTCAGCAGCGGATAATTCTCGAGGCCATGGCTGCTACGGATCTAGAGAGACTGCGAGCAGAACTTGAGACCCGAGCAGCCTCGCAAGATGCCATAGCCATAGAGGTATATAAGGAGTTGGCGAAAAGAGCCAGAGAACTGGACAAGCTATATTTCTTCGGCTATAACACTAGCTTTGACACCTGCCTCACTGAGGTCTGAAAGCTTCATCTGGCCATCAACCTCGATGCTCTTGCTGGGGATGAGGCTAAGGACGTTAAAACGGCTATGGTTGATGAACCTGAGAATGCCCCTCCTGTCATTGAAGCCGCCCCTGATGCTCAGCCACCCCAGCTCGGTGGCTGGTCCCTCTACTTGGAGGGAGTGAGAGATTATATTTTTTTTTACATGAGAGGGACGGATAAGTTTTTGGATGAATGATGATTTGTTGATGTTTAAGAGCTGACCCCTTGAGGGGTCAACTATCCAAGAATGGTGTGCAATAGTCATTTCGTAGCCCTTTTAACATACGATGAGCCAACCCCTCAAAGGGATCGGTTCATGTACGGGTTTTTTCTCTGCACATGAGAGGACCCTTGTAGATTTTCATAGATTAACGAGCCGACCCCTTCTTTAAGGGATCGGTCCGTTGAGCTCGCCTCTGCATATGAGAGGCAATTCTTTTCGTTTGTAGATAGACTGCACAAGTAGACCATGTAGAACAAGACTTTTATTAAAAGCCTTAAAAGGCTTAGTAGATCTGAGCTATACATTTATTGATGACCTTAAATGGCCAGTAGCTTTTTCTTCAAGGATAGTAGATCTTCAAGTGCTCGGCATTCCAGGGGTGTGGGAGTTGATGTCCTTCGAGGTCTTCCAAATGGTAGGAGCCTGGCTTGGTTGATCTAACCACGCGATATGGCCCTTCCCAATTTGGTCCGAGTGTCCCGGCCCTCGGCTCTGCCGTATTCTGAAAGACGAGGCGGAGGACTAGGTCCCCTGGTCGGAACTACCTCGTTTTGACTCTGGAATTATAGAACCGCGCCACTTGTTGATGCTGAGCGATGACTCGGAGTCGGGCGACTTCTCTAGCTTCTTCGAGCAGGTCGAGGTTCGCTGTGATCTGTTCGGCATTCTGATCCTTCTGTAACTTCTAACCCATGTTGTCGGGAGGCCGATCTGGACTAGGACGATCACTTCCGAGCCGTAGGATAGTGAAAATGGGGTCTCCCTAGTAGACGACTGAGTTGTAGTCCTATAGGCCCAAAGGACGAATGAGAGCTCCTCTGCCCAGTTGCCTTTCACTTTTTCTAACTTAGTCTTCAGATGGTGCTTGATGACCTTATTTACAGCTTCGACCTGTCCATTAGATTGCAAGTGTCGAGGCGAGGAGTATCCATTTTAGATACCGAGCCCCCTGCACATGCTTTGGAATATGTCGTTATCAAACTGTTTCCCATTGTCAAAGACGATGGTGTGAGGGATTCCGAATCGACAGATAATATTCTTCTAGACGAAGTTGATCACCTTCTGTTCTGTGATCTTTACTACCAGTTTGGCCTTGACCCACTTGGTGAAACAGTTGACCGCTACGGTAGCGAACTTAACCTGTCCTTTCCTTATGGTAGAGGTCCGATGATGCCGATCCCCCACTGAGCAAACGGCCATGGTCTGCTCATAGGGGTCATCTCTTCCGCAGGTTGCCTTGGCACAACGACAAACCTCTAACACTTATCACATCTCTGGACGTAGCTCTTGGAGTCTTCCCTAATGGTCAGCCAAAAGTACCCCTGTTGGAGTATTTTCAGAGGTAAAGCTCGGCCACTGGAGTGATTTCCACAGATTCCCTCGTGGATCTCTCGGATCATGTAGTCTGCTTCATCGGGTCCGAGGCACCTGAGGTAGGGCTGTGAATGCCCCTTCTTGTATAAGACTCCATCTAAAACTATGTATCGTGCAACTCTGATCTTTAGGCGTCGAGCCTCTAGTTTATCTTGGGGGACCTCACCAGTCATGAGGTAGTTGTAGATTGGGTCCATCTAACTTAGAGTGGTATCCACTGGATTGACCATCTCTTGATCATTCCAGTCAATGCTCGGACTATCTAGAAATTCCACAGGGATGATCCGGGGGATCTTTCCTTCAGAGGCCGAGGCTAACCTTGCAAGGGCGTCAGCCCAAGTGTTCTCCGTCCTTAAAATCTGAGTGATGACGCAACTCCAAAACCTTTCTATCAGCTTCCTGGCCTCGACCAGGTAAGACACCATCCTTACCTCCTTGGCTTCAAACTCGGTGGAGATATGGTTTACGACGAGTTGGGAATCACACTGCACCTCAAGAGATTGGACTCCCAGACTGGCTAACAAGGCCTTATATTTTACCTCATTGTTGGAGGCTTTGAAGCTAAGCCTGATCGCATATTGAATGGAGGTTGCATCAAGTGCTACTAGGACAATCCCTGCCCCAGCGCGCTTAGAGTTTGACAATCCATCCACAAAGTATCCATTTATACTCCCCGTCTGACGCCATGTCCTGGATAAGCCGGAGAGCTGGCGAGGTCGCGAGATCATCCTCCTTGTCCATGTCTGCTGTTTCTATGTCTGGAGTGGTAAACTTTGTTATGAAGTCTGCCACAGCCTGACTCTTAATTGCGATCTTTGAACGATATTGGATGTCGAACTCCCTGAGCTTTATCGCCCATTTAGTCAGCTGACCGGAGACCTCAGGCTTTTGGAGGACTTGCCTGAGGGGGGAGTTAGTTAGGACGACAACGGTATGGGCTTGGAAGTACGGATGCAGCCTCGGTGCTGAGAAGACTAGGTTGAGTGCTAGCTTCTCCATACTCAGGTATATGGTCTTGGCGGTACCATTGCCATGCTTACATAATAGATGGGGTGCTGCTTGCCCCTCACTTCCCTGACTAGTGAGGAACTGACGGCCGAGGCAGAGACCGCTAGATATAGGAATAGGGGTTCACCCTCTTCCGGCTTGGATAGCAGGGGAGGTGAACCCAAGTATTGCTTTAACTACTGGAAGGCTTGCTCACACTTCGAGGTCCACTCGGCCTTCTGTGACCCTTCAACTGCTAGAAGAAGGAAATGCACTTATCGGTGGCTCGGGATATAAATCGACCTAGCTCTGCTACTCGACCAGTGAGGCATTGATTTCCTTCGTAGTCGGAGGCAAGCTCATGTCGAGTAGCGCCTTAATCTTCTCAGGATTCACCTCAATGCCCCTCTGGATGACTTGAAAACCAAGGAACTTGCCCGAGCCAATTCCAAAGGCACACTTGGCGGGATTCAGCTTCATACGGTACTCTCAGAGGATTAAGAAGGTCTCTCTGAGGTCCGCAATGTGGTCAGACGCTCTGACGCTCTTCACTAGCATGTCGTCGACATAGACTTCCATGGTCTAACCAATCTGTTTAGCAAACATCTGGTTTACTAACCTCTGATATGTCGCTCCAGCGTTCTTCAGGCCAAAGGGCATGACCTAATAACAGTAGAGACCCTTATCCGTGACAAATGTCATGTTTTGCCTATCTGGAGGATGCATGGCGATCTGATTATACCTGGAGTAGGCGTCAAGGAATGAGAACTATTCATGCTTAGCTGTGATGTCCACCAGCTGATCAATCCGAGGCTGAGGGAAGCTGTCCTTGGGGCAAGCCTTATTCAAGTCCGAATAGTCTACCTAAACCCGCCACTTTCCGTTGGTTTTCTTCACGAGACTACGTTAGCGATCCAGTCAGGATAATGTACCTCCTCAATGAATCCGACGCTGAGAAATTTTGACACTTCATCTGCTATGACCGAGTACCTCTCGGTGTTGAACGCTTTTCTCTTCTGTTTCAGTGACCTGTGATCAGGATCCACATTCAGTCTGTGGACCATAACATCAGGGGAGATCCCCGACATATCTTCGTGCGACCATGCGAAGACATCTTTGTGTTGCTGTAAGAAAGCCAGCATCTGAGACCGATGCCCGGAATTCAGTGACAATCCGAGCAAGACCGTTCTGCTCGGGTCGACTTCCTCGTGTGCGACGGTCACTAAGTCTTCCATAGAGGAGTCTTTTGCAGGAGCTCTAGGGTCGAGGACGTTAATAGTGAGGGTCTGCTTTACTGAACCCTTTCTTACGGCTATCGCGTAACACCTCTAAGCTTCACGCCGATCCCCTCAGAGATATCTGACCCCTCCCTCGACAGGAAACTTCATCATCAGGTGATAAGTAGACACGACCGCCCGCATCACATTAAGGGAAGGTCGGCCCATAATTACATTGTGCACTGATGGTACATTCACAACTAGAAAGTCCACCAAGAGTGTGACTTGGTGTTACCCTTCCCCTAATGTTATAGGGAGGGAGATGGCCCCCTCAGAGATCACCTTATCCCCGAAAAAATCATGTAGGGGAGTCTTCATATGTCGGAGGCGTGACCCGTCAGTACCCATCCTTTTGAACGCCTCAGAGTAGATGATGTCGGCTGAGCTCCCGGTGTCGACCAAGATGCGGTAAACTTTGTGGTTAGCTATAGTCGTAGTCACCACGAGGGCATCGTCGTGCGGATGTTGATTCTGCGTGCGTCATCCTCTTAAAGGTCAGACTATAAGGGATCACTCAAAGTTCTTTCCTCGGCCTTTCAGCCAAGTGAACGTAATGTTCAGGGTCCGAGCTCCGAGAGTAAGCTTTGCGAGCCCTATTCGAGTCACCTCCACCAGATGAACCGCCATAGATGGTTCAGATCTTAGTAGGTTCTTCCGCAGTTTTGCTTGGCTGCTCTTCTTTCCGGGTTGACTTCTCTTCCTTGACGTATCGTCGCAGATGACCTCTACGAATTAGAGTCTCGATCTCCTCCTTGAGATCCACGCATTTGCTAGTATTGTGACCGTGGTTACGATAAAAACGGCAGTACTTACGCTTATCTCACTGTTTTGCGTCGGTCTTCATGCAAACTAGTAGTGCAGGAGTTTCTGATTACTGATGTCTAACAAGATCTGCTCAGGAGATGTGTTGAGGGGGTGTAGGAGCGGAACCTGCTTTCAGGTTTCCTGCTTGGTCGGCGCTCGCTATTGGCTCGATCGTCAAGCCTCTTGCTGGATGACTGACACTCTTCATTCCTCGGTCGCTTTTCCTTGGACAACTGCTCAGCCACTTGGACGTTCTTGCGGGAGTTGGAGAACTCCTCGACATTGGTGTATTTCTGAGCCCTGCTGATGAGCTCGGCCAAGGTAGTCGGTGGATTCTTCCCGATCGAGAAGGTGAACTTCCCCTTTCTGATCCCGCTAAACATGGCCGAGAGTGCCATTTTGTCATCGTAGTCTTCCACTAACAATGCGTCTTCGTTAAAGCGGGCAATAAAGTCCTTAAGCGACTCCTTGTTCCCCTGCTTGAGGGTAAACAGATGGGTAGTCAACTTCCAACTCTTCTTACTAGCGATGAATTGGGTAAGGAACAATTTGCAGAGCTTTGCGAAGGAACCGATTGTCTTCGGCTTAAGCTGTCGATACCAACTTCGAGCATACATGGAGAGGGTTATCGAAAAAGCTCTGCACATCATTGCATCTGTGACCGACTGGATCTGCATCCACGAATGGTGGGACTGTACATGACCAAACCTGGAGAATTGGATGACAGGAGGCATCCTAAACCTCACCGACATCACCTCATCCATGATTTTGGAGGTGAAGGGAGGCTCGGTCTCTTCCATCATTGCCTGGACTGCAGTTGGGACGGATGCAAATTGCTGATTCTTTTGAAACGTCTTAAACTGGTCGCGGAGTTTTTTAAGTTGAGCTTCCCAAGGATTCTAGTTCTCATCCACTATCTCTTAGGGTGCCTCCGTCACCTTGGGTGCTCCGCCCTGTCTTCTCCTCTCCAGCCGATGGCGGAGGTCGGTGGGGGCCGGAGGCAAAGTGACGGACACATAGGATGACTTTGCATCCGGAGCAGGTTTTGGGACTTGGGCGA
Organism: Magnolia officinalis; assembly: GCA_021015155.1. Classification (NCBI taxonomy): domain Eukaryota; kingdom Viridiplantae; phylum Streptophyta; class Magnoliopsida; order Magnoliales; family Magnoliaceae; genus Magnolia; species Magnolia officinalis. The sequence goes on from JAJHSJ010000008.1 coordinate 21,978,162, forward strand.
ACCGATTCTGCGACACTGCATTGTGTGCAGGGTCGGGAGCTCGTACAGACTGTGCCTGGGATCCTCTGGCCCGGGAACTGACTTGCTGCGGTCGTTCCTCGGGTGCCGGGGTGGCTTCCCCCATATTAAGAAGCGGCTATTGGTTTTACTGCCCCTTCATTCGGCTGATTTCGTCCTTCAGCATCTGGACTTCATTTTGCAACGCCTTATACTTTCCTCCTCGGCTCCGAGTCCGTTGGGATGACGCTATTGGAGTCGATTCGGTATGCGGCGGCGAAGAAGACTAATATTGTCCACTAGGTTCGGGCTCCACTGCTATCACCTTTTTCTTTCCTCTTGCCATATTTGATAAGACTTCCTAGCTTTTTCTTTCCTTAGGCGTGAAAAAAGGTTGAGGTCAAAATCTGGACCACCCTTCACTCAATGCCGTGAACTTCAAACGAACCATGGTCCTGCACAAAGGGGTAAGCAAAGGAGACCTTGGCTCAGCCGGGGGTCCCTCCGATGCCTAAGTCAGGCTTGTGAATCTGGGTCTAAGTCGTATGATTTAGAGAGAGGGTGCGAGATATTGCATACCTGTAGGAATGGGGTCCCCTGGTATTTATACCTATGGGTAGAGAAGATCACGTCCGTCAATTTCGGCACGATTTACTCAATCATGCAAATATTATAATCGTGGAGATATTATTCGTAATCTTAGGGTCGTGCGGCGTATCGTGTCTTAAGGGTGTGTATCCTCGGGCGAGATCTTTGGTCACGTCCACATTTAAGATAGTGCCCAGACTTGGTATTCAGAGTAATATGACCTGGGATCGTCCTCGTATTTGTTTAAGCCCGTGACTGAGTACTTGTAGTCGGAGTTCGTCATCAGATCACCAAGGTCGGAGTTCGCTGAACAAAGCTGAGGACGAGGACTGGAGTTCGGCTCAGCCATCCTTCTTTGGATGAGGATAAGGGTTCGGATCGACCAATCAGGGCTGCAGTTCGGAGTTGTGATCCATTAGTGGAGAGCTCGTCTCGGGCAGCTTACAGTCGTAGCTTAAGGATCGGCTCATACTTGACGCGATGTTCTCATTCCGAGGCCTTATTAACTGATTTAGGTAGCTCAGGCCGACCCTGATTATCCTTGTTCAAATTTCTCCATAACAGTTGTGATGGCTACCACGATCCGATATTAGTAGTCCTAATGGACTAGATTGTAATAACATTGCCCATATTATTCAACAATTATATTGGCTAACCATTTGGATGTTTCTTCATAATTAATGCATGTTTTCAAAGATTAATCATTGACATTGATCAATGTGTCCCAAGTGGGAGAATGTAAGAATTCTATAAGGTGGGCCTTATTGATCAACGGTTTGGATTACCCTAAAAGTTGGATAGTGTGATCAGGAGTACTAGTGGACCATACTCAGTTGTAATTCATCTTAAAATCGTGTAAAGGGTGGTGTGCTACAACTACACACACAGTGTTCAAGTTGGACTAGGATTACCAAATTTGTGTGGAGCTTGTAGAGAGAAGTATTTCAATGAGTTCTAAACTCCTTAACCCTCTAAAATATACAAACAGGGTCGTAAGGTGAGGAAGATTCCGACCATCTTCTACAGCTATGGCTTCTCAATCAAGTATGCCTCTCAATCAGCTTACTTGATGCATAACTGGTCCGTTTCAAAACAGGTTGGATCTCAAATAACATCATGGTGGGCCTAGGAAGGTTGGTGGATGTCACTGTTCCCACTATTATCTGTGGTGGGGTCTACTTGAACTTTGGATCTGCCTCATTCTTTGGTTCATGCCCTAAAATGATCTCTCCAAATGAATAGATGGTGTGGATACAACACATACATTATAGTGGGCCCCACATAACGTGGTGACGTCACTTCAATAGCGAGACTTGCTATTGTTGGGTTCCGTAGCTAATTTGGGCCTGGTATTATAAGTACTCTCTCTCGTATTTAATTGGAAATTAAATGCACTAAAATTGATTGGACCTTAGGTATAAGTCCAACCGGTTTGATTTGAGTGTGCTCCAGTTTTAAAATATCGAAGTTATCCCTTACCCTGACCTACTCCTCTACTAACATTCTAATCTGTTTGCCTTTTTCACGTGCATGCATAGACCAACACATCCAAGTGCCAGCCTATACGTGCATTGTGAATCACGTTTATGAAACCTAATCTATACATTATGTTGGAAATATTTTTTAGATATATCTTTCTAAAGTTCAAGACAATATGTCTATTCAAGTGGTCCACAACGTGCAAAATAGATTAATGGTTAAAATATTCATTCAAAGGCAATCATCTTTTATTGATTTGATTTGGCCCACTAATTTGATCCATCTTGATATGCGTTGGCCCAACAGACGGAAAAGACGGATCTTACACATGTCACAGGCTGACATGTACAGCCGCATGTAGATGTGTAGGGTCCGACATGTGTGTTAGAGCTTTAATGCACCAGCTGTGAAAGAGAAAAAAATTTATGCTCTTCCGGCGTATGATGGATTATACAGTTAACAAATTAAGTAAAATTTGGATACGTGATATACAAATCAGACTGCACAGATTAAAAAACATGGGTCATTAAAAGATGGGAGATGACATATATTACCCACGTGTGAAACTTTAAAAAGGATAGTAGTACATGCTGAGTTTGTAGCACATTGACACATGCATGCAGTATACTTGAAGGTGAACGATTACACACGTGGCATTTAGAAGATATAGTGGCATATGTAACTATCATGTGTTGCGGCGGGGATTGGGTGCTACTTCACGAGGACATGGCTAGAGACGGACGGTCATGTCAGAGGCGCTCACCATGATTTATATGTTTTATTATACCATTCATATATTTTGACCAATCATTTTAGGATATTATCCCAAAAAGGTAGGCAGATTGAAGGCTAAGTGAACCACACCACATAAAGCAGTGGGGATTGAACCCTTACCATTAAAAACATCCTAGGACCCACCCTGATGCTTATTTGCCATCCAACCTGCTCGTAAGGTCAGGTGGACCTGTATGAAAGGAAAACATAAAGGTGACATGGCCTCCAAGAAGTTTTGGACTGTAGGCTTTAAATCTCCACTACTTCATGTGTTATGGTCCAGTGTTAAGCCTTTAATTTGCCTGCCTCTTTTTTGGGCTTATACCCTAAAATGATCTTTCAAAATAGATAGATGGTGTGGATAAAACATAGAGATCACAGTGGGTCCCACAAAGTCTCTGACATGTGATCATTCATCTCTGGCTATGTGTGGTGGGGATAGTACCCAATTGGCACCCCATTTGGTGCATTTTATGAAAAGAGGGGTCTTTATAATTTCTCTCAATTTCTTAAAAACAACGTTCCTTGAGCTGAGATGAAGGAATGAAAAGGAATCACTTTTGAGAAATTGGAAGGAAATGAAAATAGCATTCCCAAAAAAAATATTACAAACACAACTAATGAAAATACCATTTTAATGAAAATGACATTTCACCCTTTTATAATGACATTTCATCATTTTATATTTTAATGAATCCAAACAAGTCATTAACCATTTTACAAGAATTGGACGTTGCCTCCCGAGAAATGAGTACATATCCAATCTATTAATTGCACACCATGAAAGTGGGAAGAAGTAAAAATCAGGCCGATCCAACCATTATGTGGCATTATCTCAAATGTACATATCTGCTTATTTTCATTTCTTGCCTCGAAAGCAGGTTGGTGTTGGGGGTCTTGCACAAAACCTTAGGATCTAGCCTCCCAGAATAAACTAGAATTATGGGATAATAAAGCAAAGAAATAAATCAAAGCATAAACCACACACCACACAAGAGATTTTTACGTGAAAAGCCCTCAAAGAGGTAATGTAAGTGTTATTGTTGATAGCCCCTTTTGTTGTCAAATTTATGGTACCAAAGACACTGTTATGAAGCTTGCATATGTGAAGATCAAAGCGCTACTCAAGATCAACTTTGATGAACAAGCACTGCTCATAAGTCAAGATCTCAAAGAAGCTTTCAAGTTCAATCTCAAGATCTCAAGAAGCTTTCAAGTTCAATCTCAAGATCTCAAGAAGCTTTCAAGTTTGAACTACATCAAGACTTCAAGCTTCACTACTTTCAAGGTCACTTGTCCTTAAGTTTCAATGTCCTTACTTCACTATTGAGGTTTGACTGACCGTAGGTTGACCTTTAGAGTATGCCATTTTGGATACATAATTCACATAATTCATATATTTTATATAAGTGAGTCTGGCCTGTTCCACGACTAGTCCTGGACTTTGGTTGACTAGTCCTATCACTGGTTCGACTGGTCTTAGGATTTCCTGGATCAGTCGTAAGTTTGTTGAAAAATTCAGAAACTTTCTATTAGGCTTCGACTAGTCCTGGGGACTGTTCGACTAGTTGTAGGAACAATGTTGACTGGTTCTTCGATCAGTCGTAGACCTTCGACTCAAACTACAGCGATGATTTGTACTTAGCTTCGACCAGTCGTGTGTGACCTTTGACCAGTCGAAAGTGCCTTACGACCAGTCGAAGGTGCCCTACGACCAGTCGTGAAACCGTCTTATCTTATCGCGCACGCCTGAATTTTCAAATATCTGTTGGATCTTCGACCAATCGTAGCGATTTAAGACCAGTTGAAGACGTGATTTATTCACACTATAAATTGAACACGAATTTCAGAATTAAATAGACCATTCAAGCTAATTTAATTTGGCCTTCTGAGAGATAATTCTGTGCTCCGTTTAAAGCTAAGTGTGCTTATTTAATATTCACTTTCTTTAGCTTTGTTAATTGATTTTGTTTCTTGCATTCCAATCTAATCTGTAAAGAGGAAGTTTTATTTTCCTTTACTAGAATCACAATCAATTCAAGCTAGCCCATTTGTTTTAATTTAAAATCTATTAGAAATTAGAACCATTATAAAGTGAGTATTGGACATTGATCTTGAACATTTAAATCTCTACTCCAACTCGATTCTTTTTGGGTTGCTACATCGAAGGAGAAATTCAGGTATTTTACATTTATTATAAATTCATTTATTTTGGTTTTATTTGAGGTTAAGCCAGAAAATTCTCAAAGCTGTTGGTTATCTGAGGAGAGCCAGAAAACTCAGAAGTGAGGGTTTTTTGAATTGTGTAAGCCCTTTGAAAAGACACAATTGTAAAGGTTTTGGGTGAACCTGTGAAAACCTACTTGATAGTGAACGCTAATATCCCCTGTGTGAGGATATTAGGAGTGGAGTAGCATTCTGTGTGGCTGTTGTTGAACAGTTGGTGTACACACAGGCGAACCACTATAACTCCTTGTGTTGTGTGGAAGTGTGCTTTATTTTCTTATCTTTGATTCTTCTTTTGTGGAATGTATGTGGATGAGAATGTTGTAATCATTTTAATTTCAAGCTCAGTGGGGAATGTTGTAATAGTTTAGATTTAAATTTCTGCAATTTTTTTCAAGCTATTATTTTATTTGTTTGAGCTTTAGATTCTCTAAATTGTTCTAGTAAGGTTGCCCTGCCATTTCTATGGTGTATGGTTGTCCGTAGAACAATCAATATTTGAGATTACATTCTATTCCTCTGTTTAGTTTCAATTTGTTTACTCCTAGAAAGTTTGAGTTCTTGATACAAAGATCTTTCTAGAAATCAGGTTGTCCTACCATAAACTTTAGTTTTTGGTGTAAGGTTGTCCTTAGAACAACGTTTGTATCAATATCTCAATACTTGTTTAGTGAGGTTGCTATTCATTTCAGCATTGTGGATTGATTTACTTTATTTGGCTATCTTGTTATTTAAATTTCACTGTAATTATTTTAAATTTGGCATAGTCCTATTCACCCCCCCCTCCTAGGACATATAGCTTGGCCATTTCAAGTGGTATCAAAGACTAATAGCTCGCTCTTATTATTTGGATTTACTTCCTGAGCTAACGATCTAAGCTTTATATAAGATTTCAAATTTTGATAGCCTTTCGGTCACTAGGCCTCCACCTTTCGATGGCACCAATTATGCTTATTGGAAAGCCAGGATGAGAGTCTTTCTGAAATCCATGGATGAAAGTGTGTGGCTAGCCACAGTGAATAGATGGAACCCTCCTACCACTGAATTGACTAGTGTTGATGGTTCAAAAACCACAAAAATAACGACTTATTTTTCTTGGACCACACTTCAGAAAAGTGAGAGTAGTGAAAATACTAAAGCATTAAATGCAATTACATGTGCACTATCACCGGATGAATTCAAAAGAATTATATCCTGTGATTCTGCAAAACAAGCTTGGGATATATTAGAAATGACACATGAGGTTACATCAATTGTCAAGAAATCTAAAGTCCAACTCCTCACAACCAAATTTGAAGAAATTCATATGGAGGAAAATGAAGTGTTTATGGACTTTTACACAATATTAAATGACATTGTAAACTCAATGTAGGGTCTTGGCGATAAAATCCCAGAAAGTAAAGTGTGTGCAAAGATACTACGCTCACTTCCTGAACGATTTAACTCTAAAGTAACCGCGATCCAGGAACTTCGTGATACGGACAATATGAGGGTAGAAGAACTAGTTGGTTCTTTACAAACCTGTTGGTTAAACTTTAAAGCTCCTAAAGGTAAATCTATAGCACTTAAATCTTCTAAAATTGTTTCTGAAGAAAACTCTGATTCTGAAGATGATATGGCTCTTTTAGCAAAGAAGTTTTATAAGATTTTCAAAAGTAAGAAAAGAAATTTAGACCCAAAACTCAAAAATCTTTAAAAGACAGTCAGTGTTACAACTGCCATGAATATGGGCATTTAACAAACAAATGTCCTAAAAAGGACAAACCCAAAAGGAAGGGTATGTTGGCTACTTGGGATGAATCATCTGAGTCTAAAACTACTGATTCAAAAGATTCTGAAACCGAGTCAGGCAATAAAGTTAAGGCCCTTATGACTCTAGCCAAGTTCACTTTTTCAGATCATGATGATTCAAGTAGTGAAGAAAATCTGAATAGTGATTATGAAAATGAAGAAGATCTTCAAGATGCTTACAATGCCCTATACAAGGAAAGTTGTAAAATTGTTGTGAAGCTTAAACTTCAAAAAGAAAAGTTTTTTAAACTCAAAGAATGCTTCGACTTACTCGTTTTAGAAAAATCCCAAATTTCAGATAGTTTTGAAAAATCAAAATGTGATTTGGAATTCAAAACCTCCCTGATTGAAGATTTGAAATCTGAAATTGAGAAACTCAAGAATGAAGTATCTTCTCTTCTGAGTTTGAAGGATACATGGAGGTATGCCCAAGGAGATCCAAAGTTAGAAAAACTTTTATCCGGATCTAGAAAATGTGGTGATCAATCTGGATTGGGTTATGATAAAAACATACCTCATAGACAGAAGAGTACTCCTCCCAACTTTGTGAAAGGAGAAACCTCAAACTCAAAAGAAAAAAGGTACTTGTCAAGGTTTTTCTAAAAATATAAAAACTTTTCAAAAACCTAAACGTAGCTATATCAATTTCAAAAATCAGAACAGAAACCCATTGGCTGAAAAAATAGTTGATTTACTCAAGGAGCTCTTAAAATCTAACTCAGTAGGTCATTACCACAATTATAAACAGAAGAAGACCAACTATGTTCCTAAACCCAAAATAGTTCTAAAATGGGCTCCTAAAGTCACTTGTTTGGTTGCTCACACTGCTTTGAAAGCTATAAGTCATTCTAAATGGTACCTAGATAGTGGATGCTCAAGGCATATGACGGGTGATAAAGGTCTATTCACCGATCTCAAAGACATGACTGATGGTTCAGTCACATTTGGTGATGACAACAACTGCAAGATTATGGGCCAAGGTACGGTTCAACTTTATAACATTCCTTTATTAAAAAATGTCTTATATGTAGAAGGTCTAAAGCATAACTTACTTAGCATATCTCAAATATACGATATTGACCATTGTGTACCGTTTTCTAATCAAAGCTGTGAGATTCTAAATAACAGAGGCTCAGTAATATTAACTGGACGATGAACGTCTGAAAACTGCTATATTGTAAGCGAATCCAGCTCATCTAATCAATTGTGTTACGTGGTCCATACAAACGAGACTGATTTGTGGCACAAACGTCTTGGACATGTACACTACCGTAATCTATATAGATTGAACAAATAAGAACTTATAAGAGGTCTACCCAAACTACAAAAATTGGATAAAATATGTGGTGAATGCCAGATTGGCAAACAAACAAGGAACTCACATAAAAAGGTGAATTCCAATACCATATCAAGACCACTCGAGCTTCTCCATATGGATCTTATAGGACCTACAAGGACAGAAATTCAAGGTGGTAAAAGATATATTTTGGTAATAGTGGATGATTTTACCAGATATACATGAGTTGCCTTCTTAAGGGACAAATCAGAAACCCTTAAAGAAGTGAAAAAGGCTCTAAAAAGGATTCAAACTGAAAAGAGTTCTCAAGTCAGTAAGATTCGTAGTGATCATGGATCTGAATTTAAGAATATCGGTTTTGAGAAGTTCTGTAGTGACCAGGGAATATTACATGAATTCTCAGCGTCCAAAACTCCTCAACAAAATGGTATTGTTGAAAGAAAAAATAGAGTGCTTCAAGAAATGACTAATGTCGTGTTAAATAGTATGAAGCTCTCTAAGAATCTTTGGGCTGAAGCAGTCAATACAGCTTGCTACATCATTAACCGGGTTTACGCTAGTAAAGGTAACAATAAAATGGCTTACGAATGTGGTTTGATAAAAAGCCAACTATCAAATACTTTCGAGTTTTTGGCAGCAAGTGCTATATTTTACGAGATCATAAAAATCTGTGAAAGTTTGATACAAAGAGTGATGAAGGGATCTTTTTAGGATACTCTTTAAATAGTCGAGCTTATAGGGTTCTGAACAAAAGGACCGGTGTGATTCAAGAGTCCATCAATGTGGTCATTGATGATCACTTGAACACACCAGTCTCAAGTTCAGATAATGATGAAGTTCTTGTAATTGATAAATCTGATACTTCATCTAATCAGACTGATTTTGATCTGAGGACTGTTAGAGATCATCCAACCACACAATTCTTGGAAACCCTCTCACTGGTGTTCGTACCCATAGACAACTTGAGGATATATGTAATTACGTATGTTTTACATCTCAGATAGAACCTTCTAACGTAAAAGAAGCTCTTACTGATGAAAACTGGATTGTTGCAATGCAAGAAAAACTTAATGAATTTGTTTGAAATGATGTCTGGTATCTTGTTCCTAGACTTAAAGATAAACATATTATTGGAACAAAATGGATTTTTAAAAATAAGTCTGACGAGCTTGGGAATATTATTCGAAACAAGGCAAGATTAGTTGTACAAGGGTACACTCAAATTGAAGGTATTGATTATGATGAAACCTTTGCCCCAGTTGCTCGTCTTGAATCAATCAGACTTTTTATATTCATGACATGCTTTAAAAAGTTTAAAAATTTTCAAATGGATGTAAAGAGTGCCTTTGTAAATGGGGATTTACATGAAGAAGTTTATGTTGAACAACCTACAGCGTTTGAAGATCCTAAGTTTATTGATCATGTATACCGTCTTAAAAAAGCTATCTATGGTCTAAAACAAGCTCCCAAAGCATGGTATGAGAAATTGACTAAGTTTTTACTTTGTCATAACTTTCAGATGGGAAGTGTTGATAAAACATTGTTTGTTAAGAAACATAACGAAGATATTTTAATGGTTCAAATCTACGTAGATGATATCATTTATGGATCTACTTGTACTGACATGACTATTGAGTTTGCAGATTTGATGAAATCTCAATTTGAAATGAGTATGGTTGGGGAATTGAATTACTTCCTTGGGTTACAAGTAAAACAACGACCTGATGGAATATTCATCTCTCAATCTAAATATGCTATGAATTTGATTAAGAGATTTGGATTTGAGAATGATAAGAATTTTGATACTCTTATGAGTACAACTTTGAAACTCTCAAAAGATTCTGCAGGTAAGAATGTAGATCCGAAATTATATTGGAGTATGATTGGTAGTTTACTATATTTAACTGCTAGTAGACCCGATATTGCTCTAAGTGTTGGTATTTGCGCTAGATATCAGTCTGAACCTAAAGAATCGCATTTGATTGCAGTCAAACGAATTATACACTATGTTGCTAGTACCGTTAATCTCGGTCGACGGTATCCGTATGAAACTAGTATTCAATTAACTGGGTACTCGGATGCTGACTGGGCTGGTAATCTTGATGATAGAAAATCAACCAGTGGTGGTTGTTTTTATATTGGAAACTGTTTAGTTTCTTGGCTTAGTAAGAAACAAAGTTCTATATCACTTTCAACAGCTGAAGCTGAATATATCGCAACTGGTAATGCTTGTACACAGCTTATTTGGATGAAACGTATGCTAAGTGATTATGGAATTAAATAGGATTCTATGTTATTATATTGTGATAATACCAGTGCCATAAATATTTCAAAAAATCCAATTCAGCATTCTTGTACTAAGCATATTGATATTAGATTTCATTATATTCGAGATTTAGTAGATGAAAAGGTAATATCATTGGAATATATCCCTACCGAGAATCAACGTGCTGATATTTTCACTAAACCGCTCGACAAAAGCAGGTTTAACAAAATGAAATTTGATCTTGGCATGTGCATTCTAAAATGATTATTTATGCCTATTTGTATCATATTATATATATTTGCTAGATTAAATTTTCAATTTTTTGAAATATGCATAAAAATTTGATTTTTGGTGGTACTCGACCAGTCGAGGATTTCCTTGACCTGTCGTGGCACGACCGGTCGAAGAAAACCCACGACCAGTCATAGATCGCGGTGATTGACTTATATTTGGGGGAAATCACTTTCTTCCTCATTTCTTCTTTCCTCTCTGACTAGCCGACGCTCGACCAGTCGCACCCACCTTCCAAATCCTTCATGGTTAGTGCTTAATTTGCTTATTTCTTGTGGATTTATGTCTAGATTACTTCTCTTTTACTCTTGAAGCTATCTATTTCAAATTTCGTTGAGATTTGGGGTTTCCCTTTTGAAAATTTTTTTTGAGAAAACCACCTTCTCAAACCTTTGTAACTCTTTATTTTCTTGAAATCTTTGTTGTAAATGGCATCTAGAGGGAGAAAAGCAACGTCCCGTGGTCCGTCTTCTTCTTCCAGATCAGCCCCTCTCACTAAGCATCATCTTCGGCCTCCCGATGATGATCCGTCTTATGTTCAGGACATCAGATTACGTAATGTTATTGTTGAACATCCTGTTGATGTTAATCATGTTGGTCCTTTTGATATCCATCCTATGCTTCAAGCTGTAGGTTGGGATAACTTATTACATTGGGGTGGGCCAGCATACCGGTCCATTGCACATCCATGTTTGCATGTATATGTGATTTTTCACTGGAGAACTTAACTTTTAAAATAGCCACTAGAGCAGGACCGTTTGACATTGATCATCATTTGATTTCAGCTCTTATGGATATTCCTGTGAATGATGAGGGGATTCCTATCTATAATTTATTTGATAAACCCTCAGAAACTGAAAAACGTTTCCTCACTAGAGATTTATGCAATCTGAATGCTCAATGGACTCATAAAGGGAATGCGCTTTCCTCAAGGTATTTGTTACCCAAATACAGAGTTCTTCACAAAATCTGTGTCTAACTTATATCCACGATCGGGTAATAAATCTGAATTGACTTCCTTCATGGTTCGTGTTCTTCATGTTGTTGCCAGTGGTAGGTATATCTGTTTACCATCCTTGATTTGTCACTTTATACTTAATTTTTGTCTCCATCCTTGACACAGTGACATTCCTTTTGCTTATTTGATGACTGTGTTGGTTACTCATATGTTAGTCGATATGCCAGTTGGAGAGGCCCCTATCCGTCATCTGATATTCAATAATTCTAACTTAAATTAGATGAAGTTGGATTTACTCCCTGGCCAAGGTGATGGTGTTGGCAATGCTAAAGCAGCACATGAGGAAGTAGCTGGTGATCTTCCTTTTGATGATATTAATATAGATGATATCTTTGAAGAACTTGATTTTGATTCTACGAATGATACAGATTATGAGCCTTCTGACTTTGATGCACGTCTGCATGCATTGGAGGATAAGGTTGAGAATATAAATGTTAAGATGGAAAACATGTATGTTGCTCATGATTTACAATTCAAGTATATGCGTAAATATCTTAGGCGCTTGAACAAAGGCATGCATAAACCTGATCCTTCCATCCCTGCTCCTTCATCCGGTTCAGATTAGTTCTTTTCAGCTATCTAATTTGTAATAACTTTACTATTCTTGTGTTATAACTGGTTGGGAGATTGTAGCTATCTATGACTTAGCTCAGTTTATAAATTATGTGAGTTGATTATGATATTTTCTGTTATCTTGTCTTGTTACCTCTCAGATTTATCTCTTCTGTGCTTCCTTTATCCTCTTGTGACAAAAAGGGGGAGAATGCATATTATGTCTAATGTCTAATAATGCTTATGCTCATATGAATGGATATGTCTAATGCTTAAGTTATGAGGAGGGAGTAGCATTGCGCATGGTGCATTGCTTTTATGCATATGTTACTCAGGGGGAGTATGATGTTACTCAGGGGGAGTATATGTCGTTGAGGAGTACCGTTGATTATTGATATGCAGGTTCATGTTTCGCAAGTCGGTTGATAACAATTGGTGCATGATTCGTTAAAGCCAATGCTTTGTGATCTGTAACATATCTTGGAAGTGTGTTTTGTCATTAATTTGACAAAGGGGGAGATTGTAAGTGCTATTGTTGATAGCTCCTTTTTTTGTCAAATTTATGGTGCCAAAGACACTATTATGAAGCTTGCATATGTGAAGATCAAAGCGCTACTCAAGATCAACTTTGATGGACAAGCACTGCTCACAAGTCAAGATCTCAAAGAAGCTTTCAAGTTCAATCCCAAGATCTCAAGAAGCTTTCAAGTTCAATCTAAAGATCTCAAGAAGCTTTCAAGTTCAATCTTAAGATCTCAAGAAGCTTTCAAGTTTGAACTACATCAAGACTTCAAGCTTCACTACTTTCAAGGTCACTTGTCCTTAAGTTTTAATGTCCTTACTTCACTATTGAGGTTTGACTGACCGTAGGTTGACCTTTAGAGTAGGCCATTTTGGATACATAATTCATATATTTTATATAAGTGAGTCTGGCCTGTTCTAAGACTAGTCATGGACTTTGGTCGACTAGTCCTAGCACTGCTTCGACCGGTCTTAGGATTTCTTGGATCAGTCGTAAGTTTGTTGAAAAATTCAGAAATTTTCTATTAGGCTTCGACTAGTCCTGGGGACTGTTTGACTAGTCGTAGGAAGAGTGTCGACTGGTTCTTCGATCAGTCGTAGACCTTCGACTCAAACTACAGCGATGATTTATACTTAGCTTCGACCAGTCGTGTGTGACCTTCGACCAGTCGAAGGTGCCTTACGACTAGTCGAAGGTGCCCTACGACCAGTCGTGAAACCGTCTTATCTTATCGCGCCTGAATTTTCAAATATCTGTTGGATCTTCAACCAGTTGTAGCGACTTAAGACCAGTCGAAGATGTGATTTATTCACACTATAAATAAAGCACGAATCTCAGAATTAAATAGACCATTCAAGCTAATTTAATTCGACCTTTTGAGAGATAATTCTGTGCTCTGTTTAAATCTAAGTGTGCTTATTTAATATTCTCTTTCTTTAGCTTTGTTAATTGATTTTGTTTCTTGCATTCCAATCTAATCTGTAAAGAGGAAGTCTTATTTTCCTTTTACTGGAATAAAAATCAATTCAAGTTAGCCCATTTGTTTTAATTTAAAATCTATTAGAAATTAGAACCATTATAAAGTGAGTATTGGACATTGATCTTGAACATTCAAATCTCTACTCCAACTTGGTTCTTTTTGGGCTGCTACATCGAAGGAGAAATTCAGGTATTTTACATTTATTATAAATTCAATTTTTTTTATTTTATTTGAGGTTAAGCCAGAAAATTCTCAAAGCTGTTGATTATCTGAGGAGAGCCAGAAAACTCAAAAGTGAGGATTTTTTGAATTGTGTAAGCCCTTTGAAAAAGACACAATTGTAAAGGTTTTGGGTGAACCTGTGAAAACCTACTTGATAGTGAACGCTAATATCCCCTGTTTGAGGATATTCGGAGTGGAGTAGCATTCTGTGTGACTGTTGTTGAACAGTTGGTGTACACACAGGCGAACGTGTGGAAGTGTGCTTTATTTTCCTATCTTTGATTCTTCTTTTGTGTTATGTATGTGGATGTGAATGTTATAATCATTTTAATTTCAAGCTCAGTGGGGAATGTTGTAATAGTTTAGATTTAAATTTCTGCAATTTTTTTCAAGCTATTATTTTATTTGTTTGAGCTTTAGATTCTCTAAATTGTTCTAGTAAGGTTGCCCTGCCATTTCTATGGTGTATGGTTGTCCGTAGAACAATCAATATTTGAGATTACATTCTATTCCTCTGTTTAGTTTCAATTTGTTTACTCCTAGAAAGTTTGAGTTCTTGATACAAAGATCTTTCTAGAAATCAGGTTGTCCTACCATAAACTTTGGTTTTTGGTGTAAGGTTATCCTTAGAACAACGTTTGTATCAATCTCTCAATACTTGTTTAGTGAGGTTGCTATTCATTTCAACATTGTGGATTGATTTACTTTATTGGCTATCTTGTTATTTAAATTCCGTGTAATTTTTTTAAATTTGACATAGTCCTATTCACCCCCCTCCCCCCCGCCTCTAGGACATATAGCTTGGCCATTTCAGGTAAAAACCACGGGACCTCGTTTAGATCAACAATCCACTATGAAATAGAACTTTACAACTTTCTTCACTCACGCAGGAGTGGATAAACAATAAGAGAATAAAAGAAAAATGGTGAGATCTCACCGATCGTGAGGACGTAGAAGCTTTGAGATATTGATTGCACAGTAGATCACCTCCACGAGCATAACCTTCGTTCTACAAGCTTCTTCTCTCTCTTTCTCTCTTTCTCTCTTTCTCTCTCTCTCTCTCCTCTCTCTCTCTCTCTCTCTCTCTCTCCCACACACCTTTGATAGCCCTAAACCCTTTAGCAAACCCTTGCAAAGATTTAGGAAACCCTCTTGCATTACCTAGAAAGCCCTAGGTACCTCCTACTTATAGTTTAGGAAACTCTCTTTCGCATGGGTGTGAAATCCGCCTTAAAAATCTGAATCCCGCACAAAATCGGACTAAAATCTGCGTAATCTCGACTAGTAAGTAGTGTCCTCGACCGGTCGAGCGGCCCACTCGATCGGTCGAGCACATCCCTCGACTGGTCGAGCACCACGGGAAAAATAAACCCAAAGTCGCTGGACTTTGAGTCGAGTCAGGGCTCGACTGGTTGAGCACCACCCTCGACCAGCCGAGTGGGGCTCATGACCGGTCGAGCCTAGGAGGAAATCCCATCAAAACTCCCCCTTTCTGACCCAAGAGGGATTTACCTTCTTCAAGTCAGCCAGGTTTCTAGAAACCTCAAATTTTCCCTTGAGCAAAGCCTTAGTCATCATGTCTGACCCATTATCGTCTGTATGGGCCTTCTTAAGCTGTAACACATTCTGTTCCAAAGTATCCCTGATCCGGTGATACCAAATCTCTACGTGCTTTGACTTGGAGTGCTGACTTGGATTCTTGCTCAAGTGTATAACACTTTGACTATCGCAATATACCACGTGTTACTCCTGCTTCAAGCTAAGTTCCTGGAGGAACCTCTTCATCCAAAGTATCTCTTTACATACCTCTGTGACTGCAATGTACTCGTCCTCTATTGTTGACAATGCTGCGATCTTTTGTAGCTTGCTCTGCCAAGAAACCGCTCCCCATGCAAACGTGAACATGAACCCTGATGTAGACTTCCTAGAGTTTATGTCGTCTGCCATATCTGCATCTGTGTAGCCCTCTAATACATATTTTCCGTCACCATAACATAGGCTCAACCTGGATGAGCCTCTTAGATACTGTAGTATTCATTTCACTACTACCCAATGCTCTTTGCCAGGATTGACAAGATACCGGCTGACAACACCAATCGCATATGATATGTCTAGGCGTGTACACACCATAACATACATCAAACTTCCTACTGCTGACGCGTAGGGTATCTTCTACATCTCATCCACCTCTGCCTTCGTCTTGAGACAGTTCTTGTCGCTCAATCTGAAGTGACCATCTAGAGGAGTACTAACCGGATTCGCTGCATTCATATTGAACCGTTCTAGGACTTTCTCAATATACCGCTCTTGTGACAGCCAAAGCTTCCTGCTGCTTTTGTCACGGGTTTTCTCCATTCCTAGGATCTGTTTAGCCGGGCCCAAGTCTTTCATCGCAAATGACTTGCCCAACTCCTGTTTCAGCCTCTCGATCTTCTTGATGTCTTTTCCCATGATGAGCATGTTGTCAACGTATAACAACAGAACTAAGAAATCACCATTTGAGAACTTGTGCGTGAATACACAGTGGTTCGAATCCGTTCTGTCATACCCATGCTTCAACATAAATGAGTCAAACTTCTTGTACAATTGTCGTGAAGCTTGTTTTAGCCCATACAAGCTCTTCTTCAGCCTACACATCATATGCTTCTTGCCCTTGACTTCGAACCCCTCTGGTTGGTGCATGTAGATCTCTTCTTCTCGGTCCCCATGGAGAAAGACAGTTTTAACATCTAACTGCTCTATCTCCAGATCCATACTAGCCGCTAACCTAAGCAACACCAATATGGATGTCATTTTCACCACTGGTGAGAATATTCCTCGAAGTCTATACCTTTCCTCTGACCAAACCCTTTCACCACAAATCTGGCCTTAAACCTCGTCTGTGAATTCTTCTGCTCAACCTTCTTTCTGAACACCCACTTGTTGCTTAAAACTTTCTTGCCCTTAGGTAATTTCACCATATCATAGGTGTGGTTCTTATGCAAGGATTTCATCTCCTCTTCCATAGCTTTCAACCACTCTCCCTTATGATCGTCGGCTAGGGCCTCAGAATAATCTTTTGGCTCTCCCCCATCAGTCAGCATAATGTACTCATGCGGCAAGTACCTCTTGGATGACTATCTGTCCCTAGATGACCTCCATACCTGTGGCTCAATAGGTGGATCAAGTGGGGTCTGATCCCCTGGTCCATCTTCTGAAGGAACTCCCTCGACCTTTGCACCTTGTTGTAATCCTCCCTTATCAGGCACCATGGAAGGAATAATCAGATCCATATCCTCTAGCTCACCTGAACTAGGCTGGTTCTTCTCTGGCTTACCAATGTCTTCTATACATTGATTTTTAAAGAAAACCACATCTCTTCTCCTGACGAGCTTCTTCTCGGTTGGATCCCACAATCTGTAACCGAACTTTTCATCACCGCACCCTAAGAACACACACTGCCTGATCTTCATATTGAGCTTAGACCCTCGTCTTTTGTTACGTGAATGGATGCCCTCCATCCAAACACCCTGAGATGACTGTACGATGGATCCTGTCCAGTCCACACCTTCTCAGACACTTCTCCATTCAACGGGGCTGATGAAGACCTGTTTATCAGATACATTGCTGTGTGCATTACTTCTCCCCAGAACGTCTTGGGCAATTTCACATGGGATAACATGCATCTGATTCTCTCTAAAATGGTGCGATTCATTTTCTCAGCCACACCATTATGCTGGGGGGTCTTGAGAACCGTCTGTTCATGCCGTATACCCAGGGACTTACAATACTCATGAAAGTCACCGATGTATTCACCACCATTGTCAATGCGGATGCACTTCAATGATCTACTTGTTTCTCTTTCGACCATAGCATGAAGTAATTTAAACACACCAAGGACCTCGTCTTTAGATTTCAAAGCATAAACCCAAACCCTCCTAGATGCATCATCTATAAAAGTGACAAAATATAATGCCCTAACCAAGGTTTTTGTTCTCATAGGACCACAGACATCAGAATAAGCCAAATCTAATGCATGCACTTTATTAACATGATAAACAGTTTTAACAAATGAAACCCTATGTTGTTTCCCTGATAAACAATCAATACATGTTTTGAGAGGTATACCTGTCAAGTCTGAAAGGAGCCACTTCCTCGCTAATAACTGAAGCCCTTTTTCACTCATGTGGCTTATGCGCCTGTGCCACATGTCAATAGTTGAATCTTCCACTGCGTTCAACCCACCCTTGCACACATTGACACTTGCCTAGTAAAGGGTGCAACATTTCTTTTCTTTGGCTACGATCAACGAACCCTTGATGAACTTCCAGCGCTTACCAGCAAACCGACTTTCATAGCCATCATTGTCCAACCTTCCCGTCGACATCAAGTTGAGGCGAAGGTCTGAGATATGCCTCACATCCCTGAGAACCAATGTGCAGCCCATATAAGTTTTCACACAAATATCACCGACCCCTACGATTTTCGATACGCCAGAATTTTCCATCTTCACAGTCTCATAGGCACCTGACTTGTAGCTTGTAAAGAAGTCCCTGTGTGGAGTCGCATGAAAAGAGGCTCCTGAGTCAATCACCCAGTCGGTGTCCTGACTCATAGCCGCGAGACATACATCATGAACTGCTGAAAGAATAACTATAACGTCGCCATCTGAAGTGACCGTAGTGGAATCTGATTAATCTTCCTTCTCTTTTCCTTTTCCTTTCTTGTCGTTCTTATTCTTACAACATTCATGCTTATAGTGGCCCTTCTTGTCACAATTCCAGCATTCAACATCCTTCCTGGTACTAGACTTGCCTCTTGATTTATCTCGGGTCTTCCCACTCTTTCTATTCTTTCCTCTCCCCCGCTCCTGTGTCACAAGGGCCTCTTGCTAAGTAGACCCCTTAAACTTCCTCCTTGTCTCCTCATTGAAAAGACAATTGTCGGGCAATGTCTATGGAAATCTTTCCGTCTGGCGTGGAGTTACTTAGGGACACCACCAATGTCTCCCAATTGTCGGGCAATGAACTAAGCAATAACAAAGCCTGTAATTCATCATCCAGGGCCATCTTCATAGTGGAGAGATGGTTTACTATATTGCTGACCTCATTCATGTTCTCGGCCACAGAACCACCACTACCAGAAAAATGGACAAAGGCTACGGACTAAATCCGTAGCCATAGACCTATGGCTACGGATCTAGTCCGTAGCACTACCGTAGTCGTAGGTGCTATAACAATAGGTCTGGAACCTATAGCTACGGATTTAATCCGTAGCTATAGGTCAAAATGGCCACGGATTTAATCCGTAGCAATTATATCCGTAGCTATAGGTCACAACAGCTACGGATTTAATCACCACCGCTACGTATTTAATCCGTAGCTATATCTGGCAACCGCTACGGATCTAAGCCGTAGCAATTATATCCGTAGTTGTAGGTTACCACAGCTACGGATTTAATCATAACAGCTAGGGATTTAATCCGTAGCTATAGTTTACAACAGCTACGGATATAATCCGTAGCAAATTCTATATTAAAAAATATATATACAATTATTTGTTCATTCAATTACCACCTGCATAATCATTCATTCATTCCATTACAATCAATTATAATCATTCATTCATTCAATGACAATCCTTCATTCAATCAATTACAATCCTTCATTCAATCAATTACAATTACAATTATAATTAATTACAATCCTTCATTCAATCAATTACAATTACAATCCTTCATTCAATCAATTACAATTACAATTACAATAATGCTGAAAATACAAATCTTTGGCTTTATTAGAGAAATTTGCTCGACTTCACCCTGAAATTTCAAAGATAAAGAATTAAAAGAGAAGATATATTTTGATAGTATGATATTTTTTTCACAAGTAAATAGGCCTTTTTTAGCCATCACCCACCTGAAGAATAAAAAACCGGTTGTTGTCCAAGTCCACTCCTTTTCCTTTCAATTTCTTAGTGACCTCTGTAAAATTACTTCCACGGTCATTTATGTAGTACTTTGAAGAGTCATCTCAAAATGAACCTCTAGTAATGACAAAGTCACTTCCTGCAACAGCTTCGTATATTCCATCATCCTACAAATAGTCATGACATTCATAAATCAGAATGACAATTGGAGGAAAGAAACAAATTGAAAGAAGTGCATCATGTATAACCATTTTCTTCTTCTTTTTTTCTTAATAAATTAATAAAACCTATAGGTTAAGGTTTAGGTTAGGGAGTTAGGTTTAGGTTAGGTTGTAGGTTAAGGTTTAGGTTGAGGAAATTGGGTTCGGGTTCGGCATCGGGTTTAAGTTTGGGTTTTCAAGTTTAGGTTTAGGTTAGGTAGTTGAGATTAGGATTAGGTGTAGGTTTAGGTCAAGGGAGTTGAGATTAGGATTAGGTATAGGTTTAGGTTAAGGGATTTGAGAATAGGTTAAGGTTTAGGTTAAGGAAACCGGGTTTGGGTTCGGGATCGGGTTTAATTTTGGGTTTTCAAGTTTAGGCTTAGGTTTAGGTTTGGGAGTTAGGTTTAGGTTAGGTTGAAGGTTAAGGTTTAGGGAATTGAGAATAGGATAAGGTTTAGGTTGAGGAAATTGGGTTCGGGTTCGGCATCAGGTTTAATTTTGGGTTTTCAAGTTTAGGTTTAGGTTTAGGTTAGGGAGTTGAGATTCGGATTAGGTGTAGGTTTAGGTTAAGGGATTTGAGAATAGGTTAAGGTGTAGGTTTAAGAAATCGGGTTCGGGTTCGGGATCGGGTTTAAGCTTGGGTTTTCAAGTTTAGGTTTAGGTTTAGGTTAGGTAGTTAGGTTTAGGTTAGGTTGTAGGTTAAGGTTTTGGGAATTGAGAATAGGTTAAGGTTTAGGTTTAGGAAACCGGGTTCGGGTTCGGGATCGAGTTTAATTTCGGGTTTTCAAGTTTAGGTTTAGGTTTAGGTTAGGGAGTTAGGTTTAGGTTATGTTGTAGGTTAAGCTTTAGGGAATTGAGAATAGGTTAAGGTTTAGGTTTATGAAACCAGGTTCGGGTTCGGGATCGGGTTTAAGTTTGGGTTTTCAAGTTTAGGTTTAGGTTTAGGTTAGGGAGTTAGGTTTAGGTTAGGTTGTAGGTTAAGGTTTAGGGAATTGAGAATAGGTTAAGGTTTAGGTTGAGGAAACTGGGTTCGGGTTCGAGACGGGGTTTAAGTTTGAATTTTCAAGTTTAGGTTTAGGTTTAGGTTAGGGAGTTAAGTTTAGGTTAGGTTTTAGGTTAAGCTTTGGGAAATTGAGAATAGGTTAAGGTTTAGGTTGAGGAAATTGGGTTCAGGTTCGGCATCGGGTTTAAGTTTTGGTTTTCAAGTTTAGGTTTATGTTTAGGTTAGGGAGTTAGGTTAAGGTTAGGTTATAGGTTAAGGTTTAGGGAATTGAAAATAGGTTAAGGTTTAGGTTGAGGAAACCGGGTTCAGGTTTGGGTTCGGTTTTAAGTTTGGGTTTTCAAGTTTAGGTTTAGGTTTAGGTTTAGGTTAGGTAGTTAGGTTTAGGTTAGTTTGTAGGTTAAGGTTAGGTTAGGAAACCGGTTTCGGGTTCGGGATCGGGTTTAAGTTTGGGTTTTCAAGTTTAGGTTTAGGTTTAGGTTAGGTTGTAGGTTAAGGTTTAGGGAATTGAGAATAGGTTAAGGTTTAGGTTGAGGAAATTTGGTTCAGGTTCGGCATCGGGTTTAAGTTTAGGTTTTCAAGTTTAGGTTTAGGTTTAGGTTAAGGAGTTGAGATTTAGGATTAGGTGTAGGTTTAGGTTTAGGATTTGAGAATAGGTTAAGGTTTAGTTTAGGAAACCGGTTTCGGGTTTGGGATTGGGTTTAAGTTTGGGTTTCAAGTTTAGGTTTAGATTTAGGTTAGGTAGTTAGGTTTAGGTTAGGTTGTAGGTTAAAGTTTAGGGAATTGAGAATAAGTTAAGGTTTAGGTTTAAGAAACTGGGTTCGGGTTCGGGATCGGGTTTAAGTTTGGGTTTTTAAGTTTAGGTTTAGGTTTAGGTTAGGGAGTTTGGTTTAGGTTCGGTTGTAGGTTAAGGTTTAGGGAATTGAGAATAGGTTAAGGTTAGGTTGAGGAAACTGGGTTCGGGTTCGGGACCGGGTTTAAGTTTGGGTTTTCAAGTTTAGGTTTAGGTTTAGGTTAAGGAGTTAGGTTTAGTTTAGGTTGTAGGTTAAGGTTTAGGGAATTGAGAATAGGTTAAGGTTTAGGTTGAAAAAATTTGGTTCGGGTTCGGCATCGGGTTTTAAGTTTGGTTTTTCAAGTTTAGGTTTAGGTTAGGTAGGGAGTTGAGATTTAGGATTAGGTGTAGGTTTAGGTTAAGGGATTTGAGAATAGGTTAAGGTTTAAGTTTAAGAAATCGGGTTCGGGTCAGGATCGTGTTAAGTTTGGGTTTTCAAGTTTAGGTTTATGTTTAGGTTAGGGAGAGTTAGGTTTAGGTTAGGTTGTAGGTTAAGGTTTAGGGAATTGAGAATAGGTTAAGGTTTAGGTGAGGGAAACCGGGTTCGGGTTTGGGTTCAGGATCGGGTTTAAGTTTGGGTTTTCAAGTTTAGGTTTAGGTTTAGGTTTAGGTTAGGTAGTTAGGTTTAGGTTAGTTTGTAGGTTAAGGTTTAGGTTTAGGAAACCGGTTTCGGGTTCGGGATCGGGTTTAAGTTTGAGTTTTCAAGTTTAGGTTTAAGTTTAGGTTAGGTTGTAGGTTAAGGTTTAGGGAATTGAGAATAGGTTAAAGTTTAGGTTAAGGAAATTGGGTTCGGGTTCGGCATCGGGTTTAAGTTTGGGTTTCAAGTTTTGGTTTAGGTTTAGGTTAGTGAGTTGAGATTTAGGATTAGGTGTAGGTTTAGATTTAGGGATTTGAGAAGAGGTTAAGGTTTAAGTTTAAGAAATCAGGTTCGGGATTGGATTTAAGTTCGGGTTTTCAAGTTTATATTTATGTTTAGGTTAGGGAGTTAGGTTTAGGTTAGGTTGTAGGTTAAGCTTTAGGGAATTGAGAATAGGTTAAGGTTTAGGTTGAGGAAACCGGGTTCGGGTTCGGGTTCGGGATCGAGTTTAAGTTTGGGTTTTCAAGTTTAGGTTTAGGTTTAGGTTTAGATTAGGTAGTTAGGTTTAGGTTAGTTTGTAGGTTAAGGTTTAGGTTTAGGAAACCGGTTTCGGGTTCGGGATCGGGTTTAAGTTTGGGTTTTCAAGTTTAGGTTAGGTTGTAGGTTAAGGTTTAGGGAATTGAGAATAGGTTAAAGTTTAGGTTAAGGAAATTGGGTTCGGGTTCGGCATCGGGTTTAAGTTTGGGTTTTCAAGTTTTGGTTTAGGTTTAGGTTAGTGAGTTGAGATTTAGGATTAGGTGTAGGTTTAGATTTAGGGATTTGAGAAGAGGTTAAGGTTTACGTTTAAGAAATCAGGTTCGGGATTGGATTTAAGTTCGGGTTTTCAAGTTTATATTTATGTTTAGGTTAGGGAGTTAGGTTTAGGTTAGGTTGTAGGTTAAGCTTTAGGGAATTGAGAATAGGTTAAGGTTTAGGTTGAGGAAACCGGGTTCGGGTTCAGGTTCGGGATCGGGTTTAAGTTTGGGTTTTCAAGTTTAGGTTTAGGTTTAGGTTTAGGTTAGGTAGTTAGGTTTAGGTTAGTTTGTAGGTTAAGGTTTAGGTTTAGGAAACCGGTTTCAGGTTCGGGATCGGGTTTAAGTTTGGGTTTTCAAGTTTAGGTTTAAGTTTAGGTTAGGTTGTAGGTTAAGGTTTAGGGAATTGAGAATAGGTTAAAGTTTAGGTTAAGGAAATTGGGTTCGGGTTCGACATCGGGTTTAAGTTTGGGTTTTCAAGTTTTGGTTTAGGTTAGGTTAGTGAGTTGAGATTTAGGATTAGGTGTAGGTTTAGATTTAGGGATTTGAGAAGAGGTTAAGGTTTACGTTTAAGAAATCAGGTTCGGGATTGGATTTAAGTTCGAGTTTTCAAGTTTATGTTTAGGTTAGGTTGTAGGTTAAGCTTTAGGGAATGAGAATAGGTTAAGGTTTAAGTAGAAGAATTGGGTTCGGGTTCGGCATCGGGTTTACGTTTCGGTTTTCAAGTTTAGGTTTATGTTTAGGTTAGGTTGTAGGTTAAGCTTTAGGTAATTGAGAATAGGTTAAGGTGAACGTTGAGGAAACGGGTTCGGGTTCAGGTTCAAGATTGGGTTTAAGTTTGGGTTTTCAAGTTAAGGTTTAGGTTTAGGTTAGGGATTTGAGATTAGGATTAGGTGTAGGTTTAGCTTTAGGGAATTGAGTTTAGGTTATAGGTTTAGGTTTTGGTTTAGGTTAGGGGTTTTGATTTAGGTTATAGGTTATAGGTTATAGGTTTTGGTTATAGGTTATAGGATTTGAGAATGGGTTCAGGTGTGGTCCCTGCAAATACAAATATAATACAAATATAAACACGGCCTGTCCGAATGGCCAGGCCCTTCCAATGCCGTCGATAGGAAATGGACAGCTTCATCATGGTCATAACAGCGGTTCCCACCTTCCAGGGACCCCCGCTCTTCCAGATAGCTCCGACGCACATCCGGGTCTGCTCCATTAATCTCGAGCAAATATATAAACACGGCCTGTCCAAATGGCCAGGCCCCTCCAATGCCGTCCATAGGAAATGGACAGCTTCATCATGGTCATAACAGCGGTTCCCACTCCAGGGGACCCCCGCTCATCCGGATAGCTCCAACGCACATCCGGGTATGCTCCATCAATTTTGAGCAAATACATAAATACGACCTGTCCAAATGGCCAGGCCACTCCAATCATGTGCATTCTTGACAGGAGACGTACCAGATGCTTAAATCTGAAATATGCAGCTCCAATCCTCCTACATGCAACATCCACCTGAAAGAATGCGCATAACTGTTATGCTTGAGTAATCAATACAGGAATGTACAAGTAAAACCATAAATGGCACAACGTGAACATAGTCCGGGATAGAGTACTGCACACTCAAAATTCGCCGCAAGAAAAAGAACATGATTGATTGATTGAATAAATAAAAACTAGTATATGTGCGGCAGTAATGACAAGCCAAGTACTAACCTGTATATGCGGCAGCAGAATTTCTGTAATTTTCTTAAATATGATTTCAGATTTGATTATGCATAAATCTCTTTTATGTTTTTTCTATCCATCTTCTATTTCTTCTTAACAAGAAAATCCATATTTACTAATATTTCTATTTTTCTATTTTTCAAAAGAATGAGTTCGGATTCCGAAAGTATCGGCTCCAGCACTCATACTTTCAGCCCAAACCCTAACCTAAACCTAAACCCGATCCCGAACCCGAACCCGAACCACAGATGGTAGCGGTAAACAATACCATAACTCTCATGTTTTACTGATTGGTGAAACAGATTGGGTGTAAATATTAGTTCCCTTGATAGGAGGGAAAATCTCACATGATCCCTAACCTACGATAAGGCTATTGGTAGACCCTAGTACAACATGACATGTGCCACAGTAAATCATTCATATGGATGGCCATTAGGATAGCCCCACTACTCATGGTCTATCATAACAACCCTAAGGTGACCACAAGATTCTAACCTTCAAAATCCAAGTCTCTCTTTTTGTAGCTGTTGGTTTGCCAGTTGTAGTATTCTAGGTGAACTCTAGACCTTTGAACTATACAATTCATCTTTTATAGCATTGATTGGATGGAATCCATGATGGGAACACTACAAGAAAAACAGGCATTACCGGCGGCCAAAACCGCCCCTAAAAGTCCAAAAAACCACCGGTATAAGAATTAGATTTGAGGTACCATTGACGATGGAGATGCAATCGTCTCCTGAATATCAAATACGTAAATATAGGACTTAGTATAGTTCAAGGAGATATATGAACAAAAGATCTAATTAAAAAAAAAAAAAATCCATTTATATCTTTTACAAGTTCTGCTTTGTCCCACCTATTTACAATCAGCTGGAAAAAAAAATACTGATATATGAACAAAAGATCTAATTAAAACGGAAGAAAGCAGCAGTTCATGGAAATTAAAATCCAATTATATCTTTTACAAGTTTCTACTTTCACTGAATTCAGCACAGAATGCATCTCATGCTCACAGAACAATTAAAATCCCATTGGCTTCTTTCCAGGGAATGATGGCCCATTCCAAGTGGTTTGAGATTAGTAAAAACACATGTAGAAAAAAGAGGGACACGTTGCATAGGCAATCCATGTTGAACACGACTTCTAACATGCTTGAGATTAGTAAAACACGACTTCTAACCTGTATAATTGGCAGATTTTGAAGTTCTAGAAGAGCTTACAAGTGTAGTTGGTAGCTTTTGGATGAATCCAACAGTATCTGTTAGGAGAAACTCCTTCCCATTATGTCATATGGTTGATGCAGGCCTGCAGAAGTTATGCAACATCAATAAGAAAACACAAAAATCTAAAAAGGAGGCTCACATATAGAGTTTAGAGGTGCGTTGAGCATACACATGTATAACCTAGCCCATCTAAATGCCACCACATGTGCCAGCCAGGCACAAAGGTGTGAAATCCTATATATGTGAACATAGGTTCATTCCCAGTTGATCTCATTTTAGCAAAGATAATGACAAGAGCTCCCAAACTTCTTCAATTTGCACCATTAGCCTGCGGACAAGAGCTCCCAATCTACAAACCTATTTTATTTGGTATTCAAACTTCTTCAATTTGCACCATTAGCCTGCTGACATTAACAGATTAGCTAAAAAGAAAAACATGACGACATAGTTTTAAAAAATTATAAAGCATGAGATGATATATATTAACTATGTGGGAAGGCTTAACGCCTATTGATTGATTGTCACAAAAGACCTTAAACTTTTCACAACAAGCCAGACCAAATTACACAGCTCTGTACCTTAAGCTTGATGAACCTCCAAGGAAAAAATCCAATCCCCTCAAGAAACAACTTCTGTGCATGGAGTCTTTGACTAGATTTTCATTTTTTTTACCATTGACTAGTCACCACAAAGATGAGAAAAAGGCATCCATAGCTTAAAACAAAAAAAAAAACAAACAAAAAAAAAAAAAAAACAAGATGAAAAATTTGCGGGAATTTTTCAAAAAGAAAAAAAAAAAAAAAAAACAAAGACTAGTTCTGAGTAAAAGAGAATCACAGAAGTTGAATTGATGAAGACCACCTGTTCTTTTGATGTGGCCATTGTCTTTGGAGCATTGGGAAGGACCTTCTAGCTGCACTTCATTCTTATCCATATGTTCTCATTGGTTTTTGATGCAGGAGTTTCTAGATTTCATGTATCAAGGCCATCAATAACAAATCATTAAGTGCATCAAAGAATAAACTAAATTGGAAATAAACATAGAAACAATAGATTTTATTCTTTCATCCAATATAAACCTGCTCCAATCACTCCAACTGTCTGCCCCTTGAGTAAATTACCAGCAAACCTATTAAAAACAAGAACCCAATTAATGAATTTATGTTGTCTACGTTTGAGCTGCATTTGGATGCACTAATTAATTGAATTGCAAAAATCCATTAGACACAGTGAAAATGACAAAATTACAATTAACTTCCTTGGTTCTACAATGAAGGCAAGACCAAATCCAATTATGTTAGTTTTCAAGTTGAACTTGTACTACAAAGATGTTAGTTTCCAATTAACTTGAGATCACCTAATAGTTCCCAAGTACGAAAATGAGAACTTTAAGGGCATGGAACTTGCCTTTGCAATATACCAGTTATCTTTCGGTACAAACACAAAAGCCTGCCATGAATTGTCTTCCTGTTGCCCATGTGAATTTACCCAATTCTCTGTGTATATCTGCATTCAACAAATTGCGTAATTAGCTATTGCATGAGAAATACATTTCTGGCTCTCTTTTGGTCATTGATTTCTTTTATGAGTGGAGAAGATACTTTTCTAGGCCTTTTGGTTAAGATCAAGTATAACATTTGTTCTTATCAGTTGCATGGGTAGTGGAAGGAGAAACTTACTGTAGATATATATGTAACATCTCCCATCTCCTTTGAGCTTCAAGAGAAAATAAGGTGCACCGGAACTGCACCAACATAAGGAGATATTGTGGTTTTTGGATGCAAGACATGGATTCCATGATATTTTTATTGTGAAAATAATTTCTTGTGATGTTTGGGATCCAGTAAGTTTTGTTATGGTAATATAAACATAAGAAGAAATTCAACCCCCTGTGTAAAAGGTGTAGGTATGGTGAAACACGTGTATGTATATAGAGTGGGGGCCTACCACTGATTTGTGCCGAGGTCCACCCAAGTTTCAGATTGGCTTGATTTTTTTTTATTTTTTTTTGGTGTGGTGCCATCATCTGGGGCAGGTGTTTCATATCAATAGATGGGATGGCATACACAACATGGTGGGCCCTCTATTAAAATCAAGGGGTGGGAATCCCCTCTTAACTGTTCCTACTTGTGTGGCCTGCCTGAGTCATGGATAGGCCCCTGTTTTTTGGCCTATGGCCAAATGGCGTGCAAGATGGTTGGAGTGGTTCGGTTCTTAACTTTCTCTGTTCAACATCCACGGAGTAAAAGGAATGCATAAAAAAAAGCTTCTGTTGCCTTTGTTTTTTCAACAGTTATGCTTGCACTTCGAGAACCGAATCTGTCATTTGTTAGGGAGGACCAATATCCAAAAACTTCATCTCAGCCAAAGCTACTAATGAAAACAGCTGGTCAAGATCACTTATGGAAATGTGGGTCCAATGATCTGAACCATCTATTTGCTTTGATTTATTATGATTGCTTATGGTTTCAAAGATTTCACTTCTATCAGACCACCCTAAGCATCACATGACTCCCAGCTTGGGAAATGGATGGTTATATAAAATAGGCCAAATTACTTATGAATCAGATAACCGATCGGTGTAACTTTTTCTTGGTAGCCAATGAAACCTGTGATGCACCCAATGGACAGCACAGACCAATTAGCCCATCCAATGGCTCCCATAAAACTAGGAGCATGATAATTGTAGTGTTCTAAGAGCAGTGGACTATTTCTCTATATGGGCACACTCAAGTGGTACCTTGATTTGGTTCCAGGCAGATATGGGTCCCATGTGATGCATGCATAAAACCCAACATCCATCATATTCAGCACATGTTACCTCTAGGGCCTTCAAATCAGGCTAATCCATGAATCAGCTGGCAGTTTGAGAATGGTCAGTTATGAATTTTTGGCCATTATTCTGGCAGTCGGAGAATGGTGAGCTCCTAAAATACTACTCTCGGTTTTCATCCTAATTCCTAGCTATCTCGAGTTATATAAGCCATCCAGTTATTTTACAAAATTTGTGCCGCGTGATTAGCAGACCAGCACAAAGATTGGAATCATCTTTTCAATAAATTAATTAAAACAGACTCATATAGAAAAAACTATTTTACAAAATCTTTTTTGAGATAACATATCTTTGATTGATGAAACAGCCAAAAGAACAACTGTGAGATCCAAATTGATGGGAAGCACACCATTAACAAATTGAAGCAAGAAATTTTCTAAAATTGAAACAAGAGTCTCAAATCTCATTTACTTATCTGAAAGCATAGGACATACGAAATACCTCGAGTCGATTTCTTCAATTCCTCATTAAATGGAACAAAATTGGGCTTTCCCTGTGTAGTACCAAAACTGCAAGAAAACAAATACTTTTCCTCAGTTCGCTGATCATATGTTCAAAGTACAGGAAGTAAAAGCAGAATTAGAAACAAGACCTTATTGATATGGTCAAAATCACAAAGTACAACGGCCACTGCTGCCAGCAGAGTAGAAGCCACTACCAGTAGAGCAACCATACACACTGCAATCTAGAAATTCAAAATTCACAAAGAATTCGCATTTGCAAATTATTATTAAAAAAAAAAAAAAAAAAAACCACTATTAACAAATACACAATCCCAACAAATCAAAAACCCAAATTGTGAAATGGTAGTTTGATTGTTGAGTTCTCAAGGCCTATTGGAATAATGGATTCCAATTGCAAAAGTTGCAGTGTATTTGCACCAGAAATCCCGCAGTTTCTACTGTTGGGACTGGATGATTTGATACTTGTATTCATCCAATCCTTTGGTCACTTACAAACGCCGGATGGAATTTGCACGGAACGAGTGCAATTCCATACCACCTAATCCCATGTCCTAAACAGGCCCTAATGGGCCCACTTTTGATTCATAGTGTTCCCACAGTTTGATGCTCAACTCTGTGAATGAGTCTTCTTCATCTTTCTGTATTCAAATCTGCATTAAAAATAAAAAACAGAAAATTTTGGAATTTACGAGAAATTTCTTCTAAGAATCCACTTTTCCTTTACCAAAAAAATATAAAATTTTCTTTTTCTGGAGATTATTTTTCTTAATACAAAAAAGGAAACATATTTTACAATTATTTCTCGATTTTTTAGTGTGATTGTGTTTTCTGTTGATGAAAAATACAAACGAAGGAAATATATTTTTACACCAGATATTTTCTGAATTTTTTTTCATGAAAAAATTGAAACAAAGTAGAAGCATTGTTTTTGTTGATGAAAATTTGAAATAAAGGAAAAGCATGTTAAAACTGTTTTTTTTTTTTTTTTTTTTTTTTTTTTTTTTTTTTTTTTTAACAGAAACAAATTCTTGAAACAATTTTTTTTTTTTCTGTTGGGATTTTTAAGGAAGAATTACTCCTAAATTTGGATTTTATCAAATAATATCTCTACAATTGGAAATTACCAAACAGTGCTTTTGGAGGTGTCAAATTATCAAAATGCCCAAGGCCTAATGTGAACTGACACATCTGATGGTGCAAGTAGATTTCGCATACACATCACAGTGAGGCTCACCAGTTACGCCACTTTTCTAAATAAAAAATTAAATAATTAAAAAAAATGGAAAGATTGCAAAGAAAATAACTATTGATTCACATTCAACATATGCTTCTCACCTACCTAATAAGTAGACTGGCCTGATTTTTGGTTCAACCAGCAGCTTTCTTGCTCAGTATCCCACAAGTGTACCTACCACATTGACATGTTTGCTGCCAGGATCCTTATTCATTTGCATGAGTCCCACTCCCATTCCACAATGAAATGATACTGTTTAAATGATTTGTTTGCCAAACACATCAGTTAACCATAAAAGGCAATCTAGGAACCATACAATGCATCTACCAAAAAATTGAGGTAGTTGACAATGCTAAGTCAGAATTTGCAGGGCATGTATAGGTTTTCAGTTTGCATAATTTACTATAGAATTACAGGTTTTGAAATGAAGTTTGTCTACCATTGAGCTAAAAAAGAAAGGAGAAATCATTAGATGTTCCACAATTCCATAATTAACATTAGCCAATTTATAACAATCTATGGCAGTGTGATTAGTAATGAGCCATATAGAGCATCTTGACTGATTATAAGAAAGAAGTTAGTCTCAGTATGTTACTGACAACCCCACTACATCACCCTTCATTTCTTATTAGATATTAAGCTATAATAATCATCATGAAACCATATGTTAGTCCATTAGTGATGCAATTGTATGATTCATATATGGTATTTACGAAGAGAAGCTATGCAATCACCATCATTGGCTGAACATATGCATAGAAACCATGGGTCCTTGGTTTATATAGGGTCCTTATCCGAACTGTTGATCTGATGGGCCCAGCAGTGGATGGACTGTCCCAAAATCAATAGATGAGACAATCCTGACCTTACAGTTGGTGACCTGAATTAGACAGGAAAGGAAATACAGCAACAGTCTACAGTCTACAGTCTTAAAAATAGACAAAGATTGCATTTTGGGGGCATGTCCTATCCATATTGCCCATTTGATCAACAGAAAATTCTCACACGTGTAGGGCTCATCAGACAGGTAGGGATTCATATTTACCCTCCTCTCCATCTTCACATTCTTCTGCATCCAGGAAATTCTCAAGGTCCCCAGCAAATTCTTCATGAATGTTTTGGATCCTCCTGTGTTCCATGTCCCTGTTAATTGTTCTTCCAATCTATCCCACTGCCACAAAGTCAAAGACACAGGAACAAGGTATGCATTTTCTGTCAAGCTTTTCAACAAACAGTTGCTGGCCGTTTTAACATAAGGTATACATTAATGTGATTTTCCCCACATCAAAATTTCAGAAACAAGAAAGAAAAAAAAAAGACAAATCAGCAAAAAAGAAACAAAAGGCAAAATCGCAAAATCGTAACTATTTCTGGTTTTTGATGATTCTAAAAATTCGATTAATGATGCTAACCCCCAAATGCCAGCGATTCGACATTAAATCCCTATGGTAAAAGACTAATCTAATACAAATCCAGTGAATACAATGAGGGAACTGCGATTAAAAAGTGCAGAACCTGACATTTGAAAGCATATCGAAAAAATCCTTCAGAGCTCGGACCTGAAAGATAAACAGTACAAGAAGAATGGCATTGCAAAGAAAGAGAACTGCAATAGAAACATTAGATGAACATTAACCAAATATGACTTCCTCTATTACCTCGTGTGCCGCTTTTGTATCCTTTATCAAAGTCATGATATTGGGGCATCCAAAACCTCCCTCAAACTATGCCTTTTGAAGCAAAAAACATTGATTTGTGGAATAAACAGGGAAAATCAGCTAACTTCTAGCAGCTCTCCTACTTCCAGCTCACTGAAATTAGCAACCCAAACACAAGGCGCCTTGGAGATCTCCGATGGTCAAATCTGCCTCTACAAGATTTTTTTTTTTTTTTTTAAAAAAAAAAAAAAAAAAAAAAAAAACTCAAACAAATGTCTTCAAATTTCAGGAATCCGAATAATAATATCCTAAATTTCTATTTCTCCACCAAAAATGAAAGGAAAAGCGGCAGAAAACCCTAGAATCGAAAGAAGAAACCTTAGGTTAAGGGAAGCCTCTGATTCAGGAGTAAAGACAAAATAGTTCTGCAAAAGAAAAAGAAGAACACTAATAAATAGACCAGAGCATTTGAAACCAATAGAAACTTCAAAAGGCCAAGAGATTGTGCTACCAATCGGTTCAACTTTCCTGTTGAACTATGTACAAAATTCACTTCAGGTAAGATCAAACCATAAATGATACAAAATCTACTTGTTTCCTGGACAACACAAGCATACAAGGAAAAGTCCAACAAGCACACTAAGGAATCTATAAAAGCTCACAATCTGACTTCATGGAACTCCGATGGAGTACAATCTATAAAAGCATCCATCATTATGAAGTAGACATTCTTTGATTGCCCACTTCATTCTGAAGTAGAGATTCTTTAATTGCCCACTTCATGGAACTCCGATGGAGCACAATCAATAAAAGCATCCATCATTATCTAGTGCATAAAGCACGTCATGAAAAGAATAATCGTATTGTGGACATCTATCGTATGGACTATAAACAATGTATATTAATTGTGGATTGTTTGTCAATTCGTCAGAAAATTCATCAATCATAGATATGTAAATAGGAGAACTGGATCAACCTGGAATTAAAACATATAGATCGTCATCAAGTTCAAATGAATCTCTTCTTAATTTTTGAGGAAGGTAGACTGAATTGCAGTTGACTCCAAACCAGGAACCACTGTATATAATGTGCACTATATGGCTTTTAAACACTTTGTGACATGGTATAATTTATAACAAAACTAAATGAGAGAAAACCAACTCCATCTTGACAATTAATCATCAGTTTTTTACATACACAGTTGAGATCAAATGAATTTCAAGGATGTGAGTCAGAAATATTTGGAAGATTACTTACATCGCTCATTGTCGAGAGGACGAAGAACTTCTCCAATGATCTGCCCGACACTCTAAAGAGACTTCAAATCATCTTTAGTTTTACCAAACTCTTTTTTTGCACCACATTTTTCCAATTTTCAAAAAAAAAACATTAGGTGCTTAGGAATAACTAGTAAAATCAGGATAAACACAAATGTTAACAAGAATGTGTTTGCACATCACATCCTAACCTTGGTATAAAAGAACTACCTTGTCAAAATACATTATCATGGACAATCACAGCCATTATAAATGTGACTGTTTTTACAAATTGGAAATTTATTAAAGAGAGAAAAAACACAAACAAGGACAACTACGCAGACCTGCAGATACAAAAGCAAGATAAAACAAAACAGCTACTAAAACAAGGCTAGCACAGAGGCCCGAAAGACAAACAAAACAAAAGCAACGCAGCTATCTCATAACAGATATCCAGAGACGAGCTAAGAGCCCCCATCTTAGTAGGGTAATTGGTCTCCTCATTCACCTCCCTAGGATCAAGTGTAAAAGACACCGAGCAATTTCCACGATTATCAATCCCCTCTTCCATGTCATGCCCAAAGAGCAACATGCACTCTTATGGGTGAAGATAATATGTGGTGTCTAACCTAACTTAGCTTCATGTTGCATACTAACTACTAACAGGTAACAAGCCAGCAACACCCATACTCTAGTGAATTACTCACAACATTGGC
This sequence comes from Magnolia officinalis, assembly GCA_021015155.1. Classification (NCBI taxonomy): domain Eukaryota; kingdom Viridiplantae; phylum Streptophyta; class Magnoliopsida; order Magnoliales; family Magnoliaceae; genus Magnolia; species Magnolia officinalis. The sequence goes on from JAJHSJ010000008.1 coordinate 22,012,581, forward strand.
ATAACATGCCAACGTCCTTATTATGAAAAAAAAAAATGCAATGAGAAAATGCAGCATGATGATTCCTGATAGATGCATCATGTGCAATTCAGAACTGGAATCAGTCGATCATATTTTTATTCACTGTGCTATGGCCAAGTCTGATTAGAATTGCTTCTAAGGAAGGTTTGAAATCAGCTGGATCTTCAATGCCTCATTTGGGGATTGGTTTTCTTTGGGATCCTATGGAGGATTTGGAGGGAGAGGAACAATAGGATTTTCAAAGACAGTCTTCTAGCGCTGGTTTTGGATATAGGTTATAGGTTTAGGTTATAGGATTTGAGAATGGGTTATGGTTTAGGTTATAGAAATCGGGTTCAGGTTCGGGATTGGGTTTTAGATTAGGTTTTCAAGTTTAGGTTTAGGTTTTGGTTAGGGAGTTGAGATTAGGTTGGGTTTTCAAGTTTAGGTTTAAGTTTGAGTTTTCAAGTTTAGGTTAAGGTTTAGGTTTAGGTTATAGGTTTTTGGATATGAGAATGGATTCGGGTTTAGGGTATAGGTTTGGTTTTGGTTTAGGTTATAGGTTTTGGTTTAGGTTATAGGTTATAGGTTAGGTTTAGGTTTTGAATTAGGTTATAGGTTATAGGTTTAGGTTAAGGTTTAGGTTTAGGTTATAGTTTTTGATTTAGGTTTAGGCTATAGGTTTTGTTTTGTTTTCGTTTAGGTTATAGGTTTTCGTTTAGGTTATGGGTTTTAGGTTATAGAATTTGAGAATGGGTTCGGGTTTGGTTTAGGTTATAGGTTTTGGTTTTGGTTTAGGTTATAGGTTTTTGTTTAGGTTATAGGTTTACGTTAAGGTTTCGGTTTAGGTTATAAGTTAAGGTTTTGGTTTAAGTTATAGGTCTTGGGATTTGAGAATGGGTTCGGGTTTAGGCTATAGGTTTTGGTTTTGGTTTAGGTTATAGGTTATAGGTTTAGGTTAAGGTTTAGGTTTAGGTTATAGGTTTTGATTTAGGTTTAGGCTATAAGTTTTGGTTTTGGTCTAGGTTATAGGTTTTGGTTTAGGGTTCAGGTTATAGGATTTGAGAATGGGTTCGGGTTTAGATTATAGGTTTTGGTTTTGGTTTAGGTTATAGGTTTTGGTTTACGTTACAAGTTTTGGGATTTGGGAATGGGTTTGGGTTTAGGTTATAGGTTTTGGTTTTGGTTTAGGTTTTAGGTTATAGGATTTGAGAATGGGTTCGGGTTTAGGTTATAGGTTTTGGTTTTGGTTTAGGTTATAGGTTTTGATTTAGGTTATAGGTTAACGGTTTAGGTTAAGGTTTAGGTTTAGGTTATTGGATTTTGGATTTGAGAATGAGTTCGGGTTTAGGCTATAGGTTTTGGTTTGGTTTAGGTTATAGGTTTGGTTTAGGTTATAGGTTTTAGGTTTAGGTTTAGGTTTTGATTTAGGTTATAGGTTTAGGTTTAGGTTTAGGTTATAGGTTGTTTTGATTTAGGTTATAGGTTTGGTTTTGGTTTGGTTTTGGTTTTGATTTAGGTATAGGTTATAGGTTTAGGTTAAGGTTTAGGTTTATGGTTAAGTTTTTGGATTTGAGAATGGGTTCGGGTTTAGTTATAGGTTGTGGTTTCGGTTTAGGTTATAGGTTTTGGGATTTGAGAATGGGTTCGGGTTTAGGTTATAGGTTATGGTTTGGTTTTGGTTTAGGTTATAGGTTTTGGATTTGAGAATGGGTTCGGGTTTAGGTTATAGGTTTGGTTTTGGTTTTGGTTTTGGTTAAGGTATATGTTTAGGTTTAGGTTATAGGTTTTGGGATTTGAGAATAGGTTCAGGTTTAGGTTAAGGGTGTGGTCCCTGCAAATACAGATATAAAAATGGCCTGTCCAAATGGTCAGGCCCTTCCAATGTTGTCCATAGGAAATGGACAGCTTCATCATGGTCATAACAGCGGTTCCCACCTTCCAGGGACCCCCGCTCATCCGGATAGCTCCGACGCACATCCGGGTCTACTCCATTAATTTCGAGCAAATACACAAACACACGGCCTGTCCAAATGGCTAGGCCCCTCAATCAATGCTGTCCATAGGAAATGGACAGCTTCATCATGGTCATAACAGCGGTTCCCACCTTCCAGGGACCCCCGCTCTTCCGAATAGCTCCGACGCACATCCGGGTCTGCTTCATCAATTTCGAGCAAATATACATAAATACGGCCTGTCCAGATGGCCAGGCCACTCCAATCATGTGCATTCTTGACAAGAGACGTACCAGATACTTGAGTCTAAAATATGCAGCTCCAATCCTCCCACATGCAACATCCACCTGAAAGAATACGCATAACTATCATGCTTGAGTAATCAATACAGGAATCTACAAGGAGTGATGAAAACTAAATGCAAGGAAAATATAAAACTCCCCTGATGTGAACTGTATTTAAATTGACCTTGAGTCGATTGGATACTCATAGAATAGAAACATGGACTGAATATGAAAAAGTTGCTCCATATTCCACTGCAATTGAACATGACACTAACACTTGCACGCCGTAACATGAAGGGTTTTCGTCCATATCGATCCGCTACTACTCCCAAAAGACAGAAGTTAAAGCTCTTCCCACCATGTAAGCAGATCCTTCAAGAAAAGAAAAAAAGATTTATTTCATCATATTGTCAACCATAAAATCTAATGTGTTGCTCTATCAAATATGCTCACCTACATAATCTGCATAATATCCGATATCTTGCACATTTTTGCAATGTGAAAGTCTCTTATCACAAATGTGAAAGTCTCTTATCACTAAGAAGAATAATGTCTCTATTTATCACAAATAAGTATTGGGAATTCTGATAAAGTAGGTTTGTATCTTCTGCTGTCACAAATGAAAATTTTCTGTTTATTATAACGTGATTAGGAGACATTATCACACCCCGCATCTAATGCAGCAGCACTGATAACATTATTAGTGAATATACTAATCACAATGCAGGAGGAAATAAGAAATTCTTGTAGGTGGCAAGCAAGGGATTCTGATTGGAGTAAAATACATATATTCCGACCCATGTCAACATGAAAACTTGTCCCTATCAAATTCCATCATGTCAGTTCACCATGGATGTCCACGTTGCATACATGTGGTCCATGTGGCATACATTTGGTGCAGTACGTCCAAATTGGGATCAGACATGCTGATGAGAGGGTTCCATCAGCAGTGTATGTAGTCCAGTCCATCAATTTTATATGTAAATCATGACTTCTAAAATATCTGAAATAAATGTGAGATCGGTTCCATATATTGATGTATTTTCTTTACTAATGTGGATTGTCTTGCTGTATTTCATGGTACAACAAGAAACAGGATGACTCTGTCTGCTGTATTTTCTTTACTAATGTGGATCTTTGCTGTATTTCTTTACTAACTGTATATTGTATTAGCTCATAGTAGCATAAATTGGGAAAATGTACTAAAATAAAGGCATGCATCAAATCAGTTGAAGAGCTTTTTTTAAAGATATAAAGAGCATAATAGTGACACAAGATAACAGGAAAAGAAATAAAAAACATTTAGATCCCAGGAATAGTTCATTTTGATTGATGCATGAGGACTGAATTTTAGTCATGATAGAACTGATTAACTAAAGCATTTGGTGAGAATTTCATTCAAAATGATGCAATACCCAAGCATGTCCCTGGCTCTAATACCAAATTGGCTAAGAAGGAAACAACAGTAAGCCTTCCAATGTGCAAAATTACCCAATGCCAAATGGCATGAAAATACTCCTAGGGAGTAGAAAAATAATTTTTCATTTCAGCAACATTAAGCCTTCCAAAAAACCACTCCATACTAAATGGCAAGTAAATGTGCTCATCAAACATCCAAATCCAAATTAGGCAAAGGCATCCAATACAAGGCATCACCCAAAAAAACCAGAGGAGAGAGAGAGAGAGAGAAGAGACGCGAGAGAGAGAGAGAGAGACGAGAGGAGAGAGAGAGGAGAGAGAGAGAGTCCATTGTCAAAATTTTATGGGCTTTTAAGTGATCTAGATAGGGGGCCGAATATGGCTTTTCCTGTCAACCTAGAGTAACCATTTAGCTGGCCCATTTAGTGGGTCCAAAGGGTAAAAAATATGGGCCTTAATGGGCTTAAAGAGCATATTCGTTTATTTTATTTGTGGTCCACATAAAGATAATTTTCTGAACTATTTAAGGAACTAATTATGATTAGTTTGCTGACCTAATTCAGTGGGCTATACAAAACACACAGCTGTTCCAAATATTACTCGAAAACTGTCCATTAATTAACCCAAGTTGGAGATGTAATTGAGCCTTACATGGGCCATTGTAATGCATCAGTTTAGAATATTGCAACTTGGAAAAGGGAAGTACATTAAGCCTGAGGAGAATTTGAAAAGGAATGGGAAATTTATGCAATATAACACAAGAAAACAGACCTCTAATTGTTCCTAAGATGAGTTGAATGGATTTGCAGATTGATGATCTGGTGGTGGTTTATCATCATTGATCTTCTGAAGAAAGTGATCTAGAATGAGAAGGGGGGTATGGTAACAGCTTGCATTCTCCACTTCAAAGTACTAAGCACTAGAAGCTCCATTCTCTGTATAGTCCTAGCTTCAAATACGAATTTGATTCACCAACCTGATAAACCCATATCGTTTTGACAATCAGGTAAGTGAAAAGAAGGAAAACACAATACCATCTTCTCCAAAACAGGATTGAAAACAATCCCAAGACATATGAGATAGTAAGATATTCTAGACCATTTAAGCAATGTTTCTTCACCTGTAAATCAAGAGACAAAGGGAACTTCAGTTTCCTCCATCTTTGCTGCTAAAGATAAGCAAGCAATAGCTAACAACTGCATCATCCAAGCTTTTCCCTGCTACAAACACCAACAATCAAAGAAAGAACCTCATTCATTCATATGGTTTAATCAAGGAAGCTTACAACAGCAAGTCAAAATCTTAGGGGGTTGATCAAAGAAGAGTCTTTGAGCCAATTTCTGCAACTTACAGGAAGTTCATATGCCGAAAGGAAACGATCCAAGTAATTTATAGATAGATATGCACTCAGGGGTCCAAAACTGTAATGGGCATACATGAACCTGTTAAAATCCAATGCAACTTAATCAATCAAAATCACAAGTAAAAGAAAACAAAGACTAAAAACCCAATTCAGCATATACAAGAATCCATATTAACATCAAACACAGCAATATGAATTATTATTTTTTAAGGAAATCAAATCCCCACTCCACAAGACCCCAAAACCCAATGCAGAAAACTGTAAAATCCTACAATGATCGCAAAAAACAGCAGCATCATTAATCAGAAAAAGGAAGGGAGAGTGAACAACAACCAAAAATCGATTCCAGAAAACAAACAAACAGAATCGAAGGCATTTTAACAACAACTATATTAACAAAATGAGTAAATCAAAACCAATTCTTTTACAAACCCAAATCGACCTTCCAAACATAAACCCACTTCAAGATTCAGCAAAATCCATCAAAAACCACTACAAAACCCCAACATTTCAATCCAGCATGAAAACCCCATTTCATAAAACCATGAAATCAAATACCAACCTTTCCAATCCAATCAACAGCATCTCTCCTGGGTGATAAACCCACCACACCACTCTTCAACCTCTGCAAGTAATCGTCCCTGGGAAGATGCTGGCATTCTCTCTCCACCATCAAGCCCAAGCACTCATCAGTCTGCAATGGAAATCCAGTCAAGAAATCCCCCAAAACCCTTGCTTTTGATGATATCCATGTCCATCCTCACCCCCATCAACGTCAACCTCCCCATCATCATCAAAACCCAGGATGCTGTTGTTGTCTCTGGACAGAGGAGGCTTGATCCTCACACAGTCATAGCTTGGAGCCATGAAAGATTACCAGAAGCTATCAATCTCTCCTATAAAACTCTCAGCTAATGTAGATGAAAGGAAGAGCTTTTCCATCTTCCTATTCCTAGAGAGAGAGAGAGAAGAACTGTTGCAAAGGAGTGGGCTTTTGTGCAAATGGTTGTGTTTTAGGGCAATGGCTGAGTGCGAGGGAGAGAGAGAGAGAGAATGCGAGGGAGGGGAGTCGCGGGCGGGCGAGAGAGGAGAGAGAGAGAGAGAGAGAGAGAGAGAGAGAGAGAGATAAGATTCCTTTTGTGAAATGGGGTGCGCGGGAGAGGTGCGCGAGAGAGGTGCGCGGGCGGACGGGATTTTAGGGAGAAATTATTTTAGGACTTGTGGGGCCCACCATTGTGTATGTTAATTATCCACTCCGTCCATTCACTTTAACGGCTCCTTTTTAGGATAAATCCAAAAAATGAGTTAGATCAAAGATTTAGGTGGACCACACCACATATTAACGATATAAAATTTATGTTTTCCTTCTTTCTCATGCTGTGGTCCACCTAAACTTTTGATCTTCTAATTATTTGGCTCATGCACTTAAATAATATTTCAAAAATTTATGGACGGATTAGATAAAAAAAAAATATATTGCAATGGGCCCCATGGAGCCCCTAAGCATCATCATTCTCTAATAAAGCCTATTGGGAGGTATGCGTTAGCTACAGATTAAGTAAGTTTTAGCTACGGATTATATCCGTAGCTAATTAGCTACGGACTAAATCCGTAGCTGTAAACCTCTATAGTCCGTATCCTTTGGTCATTTTTTTGGTAGTGCACCATCTTTGAACTTGAGATCCACAAGTTGTCGTATTAAGAAAATCTTATTATCAGCTGTCTTCCTCTCATACAACCCTTGTAATTTCAATCATAGGATAGCAGCTGAGGTCTCCGTAGACACATGGTGGAATACGGAATCGTCCAACCATTATCGAATAAACCTCACTGTCTTCTGGTCCATCTTCTTCCAATCATCATCAGACATATCCTTAGATTTTGCTGATATGCCTAAAATTAGAGAATATAAGTCCTTGCAATAAAGCAAGTCCTCCATCTTAGCTTTTCATATGGTCCAGTTAGAACCATTGAGGTTGATCATCCTTGATGAGCCACCTTCCATAATTCAAAACCGATCCTACCCGTTCAATGAACTTGGCTCTGATACCACTTTATTGGAGGCCTTGCACAAAACCTGAGGATCTAGCCTCCCAGAACAAACCATAATTATGGGATAATAAATCAATAAAATAAATCAAAGCATAAAACACACAGCACATAAGAGATTTTTACGTGGAAAACCCTCAAAGAGGTAAAAACCACGAGACCTCGTCCAGATCAACAATCCACTATGAAGTAGAACATTATAACCTTCTTCACTCACGTAGGAGTAGATAAAAAATAAGAGAATAAAAGAAAAACAGAGAGATCTCACTGATCACAAGGACATAGAAGCGTTGAGATGCTGATTGCACAGTAGATCACCTCCACGAGCATAACCTCCCTTCTACAAGCTTCCTCTCTCTCTTTCTCTCTCTAACCTTTGATAGCCCTAAACCCTTTAGCAAACCCTTGCAAAGCTTTAGGAAACCCTCTTGCATTACCTAGAAAGCCCTAGGTACCTCTTATTTATAGTTTAGGAAACTCCCTTTCGCATGGGTGCAAAATCCGCCTAAAAAATCTGAATCCCGCATAAAATCAGACTAGAATTTGTGTAATCTTGACTAGTCGAGTAGTGTCTTCGACCAGTCGAGCACTTCTCTTGACTGGTCGAGCACCACGGGAAAAATATACCCAAAGTCACTGGACTTTGAGTCGAGTCAGGGCTCGATTGGTCGAGCACCACCCTCGACCGGTCGAGTGAGGCTCACGACCGGTCGAGCCTGAGAGGAAATCCCATCAGTTGGTTTTTATATTTGTGCAGTGCATGCTAAAATAATAATAATAAGAATAAATTCTACACAAAATAATAATAATAAGAATAAATTGTAAAGAAATTACCAACCGTAAATATTAAATATACACGTGTGCATTCGCTGCGCTTGATGCATGGACAAGCCTCGTTAGTGAGTGAAGGCATATTCTTGGTAGACGTCACTTGATGAGTGTTCAAGATCTTGTACATACGTGCCATGTTGGCATGTGTGCATGGAAAACACAAGTATCTTTTTCATAAAGGGATTTTAACATATAAATCCTTGTATTTTGACATATTTCCAAATAACACCCTTACTTTAAAATATAAAAAATACCTCTAACACTTTACCTGACCTTTGCCTCACATTCTAACTTGTTTGCATTTTCAACTTGCATGTAGAGACACGCACATCCATACGACCGAGTCCGCACGTGTAATGCAAATCACGTTTGTTGGCACTAATCTATAAATTATGTTGGAAACACTTTTAAAATATTTCTCAAATTGGAGACAATGTCTCTGATGTCATTCGTAGGCACTCATCTTTTGTTTATTTGATTTGGCCGACCTATGATGTGAAATAATACGATATATATTGATATGTGGGAGCTTAATAAAAGGAAAAGACAGATCTCGTGATTCAAGTTACAAGATGATATGTATGGCGGCAACATTTAATAGATCGCGTTCAACACATGTGTTAAAGCTTTAATGCACCATCCGCAAGTGAGAAAGCACTTTGATACTCTTCTGGCGTACGATGGACGATATGGAGGCACTGAGAAATTAACCAAATTTTGTATAGGTCATCGTATGGGTAAAAATGAACCGATCATATGAACCTACTCGTAGACTCAGCCCAATCTCAGCCTCGGGTATCAACCTCAGTCTTGGAGGTAGGCCTCGACCAAGGAACTCAACCTCGGTTACCAACTTTAAAGGTCGGTCTCGGGTATTGACCTCGGACTCGGGAGC
>JAJHSJ010000008.1:22021476-22209224 GCA_021015155.1 Magnolia officinalis
ATAGAATTTTAATTGGAAACAGAAAGCAATTGATTCAACCAAGTTAGAAATGATAGTTATAGTAATAGAAGTGTATACGAAACACTGAGAAAATTAACTAAATATGAATTAGTAATACAAATCTAAGCCACAATTATCATACAACTCTCCGAAGGAATTAGGTTCATCTCTAGAACATTCTTTACCATGCTCTAGAACATTCTTTACCATGCTATGATCAGAATGTTTTTATTTCAATCAACTGTGCCATTTTTTATTCCTCACTTTAACAGCCCTTAATTGGCATAAAATTGGGTCTGATGGGTCCTCGAGATTTCATTTAACAAAACAAAAAGATTATTCTTTACCGTGGCATCATATATTCCCGGGGGATAACTTAGAGAGTCTTCCCATGAGGCAATGTTCAACAAGTACAGACACAAAAGGACCCATTATTATTTGGCATTGATCATTCACCTACTGTTAACTATCATGAGAAAATTGAGAAGTCTTATTTTCAATTTCCTCATTACCCTTATACATAGATTTGCTAATCTGATACATTTATAGGCCAAACTCTCTACATGCTGCCAAATGTACCAATCTGGAACCTGTGATGTACATCCATGCTTGCTGCCCATCAGGTGGCCCACCACGTATATGCTCTGACCTAAAAATCAGAATGGCAGACTATCAGATGGGACACGGTGCATAAAACAAATGGATGGCCACAATAAACTTGTTTTCACCGTACATTTGTTTTGTGCACGACAGCCTTCCTGATTTTTGGGCCAGGGCATCTATATGGTAGAGGCCACTGGATCTTGCAAATATGCAGGGCAGCAGGCTTATACAACTGCGTGGGATTAGCAATCCTCTGCTCATACAATTACGAACATTCCCTAAGGGCATGTTTGGTTTGGTGGAAACCAAAAAAGTAGACAAGGAAGGGAATACGTCACATCTGCCGAAAAATCGGCTAGCCTAAGAAAGTTCGGGTGAAATTCCAGCAGTGAAAATCTTTGAATTTTGCGGAAATTAAGCCAACTGAATTTGTCCTCGGGCCAGCCGCATTTTGAATATATCTTATCCCGCGCGATCCGAGAGCTGTTGGAATGAATCCGGTGGACTCCGGCCAGCCGAAGTTTCAACCTCTTTACCTATAAATTGAAGCTCTCTCATTCTAATTTACAACAAAAATTACTATAATTCTTTTGCAAGAGAGAGAGAGAGAGAGAGAGAGAGAGAGAGAGAGAGAGAGAAGCTCAAGTCCTCGGCAAGCTATCTGTTGGTATTTATAAATTTAATTTATAACTTATTCAATTCTCTTATCTCTAGATCTTTTTAATCTTATTCTAGGAGGGTAATCTATACTCTTCTTTGAGATCTAAGATAATTGAATCAAGTAACATTTGGGTTTTCCATTTATAAAATCTATATAACCCTAGACTCTTTCTATCTGATTGAACACTGCACCATCTACGTTCAAGAAAGAATTTCTTCTGCTACAAGCTTCGGCCACGTCTTCGAATCTCCATTTGAAGATAAGTACATTTACAGTATTTCTTTTTAGGTTTTTCTGAGATAGCCTGTGAAAATCTCAGTGAGGTTTGTTTGAGATAACCTGTGAAAATCTCAGAGGGGTTTCTATTTGTGATAGCTCGTGAAAATCACAAAAAGAGTTTTTATTATAGTGAGCTCGTGAAAATCACAAGGAACAGTATCAGGTTGTTAAGGTGAACCTGTGAAAACCTTATTATAGTGAAAGCCAAAATTATGAGAGTAGTAATTTTGGGAGTGGAGTAGGCATGGTTGTTTTAAGCACCAAACCACTATAACTCCTTGTGCCGCGTGGTGAATGTTTTATTCTTTTTGGTGATTGGATGTTATTTATTATTTTGTTCTTGTGGTGAATGTTATAATCTTTTTATATTCTCTTGCTAGTTTGAAAGATTGATTTTAAAGACATTCGTGAAATAAGGTTGTCCTACCTAATACTTTAGGTGAAAGTTGTCCTACGAATTATTTGGAATTAAGGTTTCAATACTCAAGCAATTGAAATTTTTATAATCTTTACATATTCTGCATTTATTTCGATTATTTGGCATTGTCCTATTCATCTCCCATCTAGGACATCGCTAGCTCTCCATTTCATATTAGATGGTCGATACCTCATCCACCTCTGCATTCGTTTTGCATAATCGATCCGCATATGCCACTGGGGACCGACCTTCCTTTACCCATAGTTCTAGAGCTCTAGTTTGGAGTGTGCAAGAACATGGATGTGATAGTGGATTAATTAGCCAAGGCAGGGGTCGTGCTACTAATCATGGTAGTCGTGGCCACGGTGGATGAGGACGTGGATGTGACGGACCTCGTACATGTACACATTGTGTGGGCACAAATCACTCAGTTGAGGGATGTTGGGATCTTATTGGCCGTTCATTTTGGGCCGATGTGTTTGTCACTAGTAGTACCTCCACCAGTTCTGAGAAGACTCCACAACCAATTGCAGTAAAGAAGTCTTCCACGAGTGAGCCTGTTCTTTTGTCCCATGAGGCCTATGATGCATTGGTGCGTCTTCATGTTCAAGAGGTTCCTGACACTTCCAGAGCCACTATAGCCTAGTTGAGTACTGATTTTCATGTGTCCTCTTCTTCCTCTCCCTGGGTCATTAACTTTGGAGCCACTTCCCATATACGTTTTGCTCTTATCTTCCCTCCTCACTCCAGTTAGTCACATTTTGTCACTGTTGCTTATGGAAACCAAACTCCTGTATCTGGAAGTGGTTCCATCAAGCTTTCTCCTTCCCATGCATTTGTCGTTTTTACATGTTCCTCATTTCCCCCTTAATCTATTATCTTCCAGTTTTCTTACGAAAACCTTGAATTGTTCAGTAACCTTCTTTCTCTCTCACTATGTGTTTTACGGCCTCCATACGAAGCAGATGATTGGTGGGGGGGCCATGAGCGTGAAGGAATTTACTTCTTGGATGATGCACCTATGATACACTTTAGTGCCTTGTCCTTAGATAGGGAGTCAGTGTCTTGATGGCATTGTTGCTTAGGGCACCCATCCTTATCTAGGTTAAAACTTTTATTTCCTTCAATTTCTATATCTCAACTTCTATGTTGTGACACTTGTGAGTTCTCTAAACATCATTGATCTGTCTTTCCTCCTAGTTCATTTGAGAGGAGATCCAGACCATTAGAACTAGTCCACTCTGATGTTTGGGGGGCCGCTCCCGCCTCCTATTATCTCTACTTTTGAATACAAATATTTTGTAACATTTATTGATACTTGCACTTGGATGGCATGGGTCTATCTTCTAAAATCTAAGCAAGAAGTGTTTGATATCTTTAAGATATTTTATAATGAGGTGGTTACCTATCCTCCTAAAATTTTACACTCTAACAATGAAGGCGAGTACAAGTTTCATGCCTTTTTATCTTCTTCTTTTTTGCAAGAACACGGGATTTTATCCCGCACTTCATGTCCACGAACTCCTCAACAAAACGACTTGGTTGAGCGAAAGAACCATCACCTTCTTGAAGTCACCCGTGCCCTCTTACTTTGTATGAATCTTCCTAAACGGTTTTGGGATAATGCCTTGCTTACTACCATGTTTTTAATTAATCGCATTCTCTCTCGAATATTATCACACAAGCCTCCATTCGAAAATTTTCATCTGCATAAGAAACCCTTTGCTTTACCCACTAAGATTTTTGGATGTACATGTTTTGTTTAGATTCTTGATGATAGTAATGACAGTTAAGTTCTCAGGCCATTAAGTATGTCTTCTTATGTTACTCTCGATCACGAAAGGGGTATAAATGTTATGATTTGCTGACTGGTAAGAGATATGTATTTGCCAATGTGTCATTCTTTGAAGACATTTAGTATTTTTCTGATGAAGGAAAATCTGTACATAATCCTCTTACTAGTCAGGGGAGCTTGTGCAGTCTAACACAATACCCCTTCAAATCTCTTGTCTAGATGATACTCTCACTCCGTTTGTCTCAAAGCATATCCTTGTGTATCATTGATGGACTAAATCCTCCACTGATCAGCAGCTCATCATTTCATTTGTTCCTACTGGTGGTTCAGGTATAAACTCTCTCTCTCTCTCTCTCTCTCTCTCTCTCTCTCTCTCTCTCTCTCTCTCGATGATCTTCCCATTGCCTTAAGCAAACCTCTCCATTCATGTGTTGTGGGGGTGTTGTAAGTCAATTCATGCATGCCCCTCATACTGCACATCTGACAACAGTATATTGTATTCTATAGTATCTCAAATCTTCCCCATGCAAAGGTTTACTATTTCAACAGCATGGCCACCTTTATCTATTTGGTTACTCCAAACGTTGATTGTGTTGGAAGTTTAGATGATCGACGATTTACATCTTGGTATTGTACATAGAGTTTGACACAAACTGAGCTAGCTCGGTTAACTCACTCGGCTCGGCTCAGATCGGATAAGCTCAACTCGGCTCGACTCGAAAGCTGGGTTCGGGGCCAAGCTGACTTGATTTTTTGAGCTCTAAAGAATTTCGAGCTGAGCTCGAGCAGGCCTGAGTTCGACTTGACTCGGCACAAGTTATAACTTAATTAATATATTATATTTTATATTATATAATATAAAAAAGGGCCTGCCCATATAAAAACTAAAAAGAAAACACTTGACTCGAAAGCTTGAACTCGAACTTGGATCGAAAGCTCAAGCTCAAAATTGGCTCGAACTCAGCTCGAGCTTACCCGAGCTGCTGACCGAACCGAGCTGAGCTGGCCAATCAGGCTCGAGGACCGAGCCGAGCTGAACTCGAGCTGGGATAGGTTGCTGGCCGAACCGAGCCGAGCTGTGCCAAGCTCGACTCAGTTCGGCTCGTGCACAGCTCTAATTGTACATTTGTAGATTGTAACATTATCACCTGGAAGAGTAAGCAACAATCGATCGTGGAGTGATCTTCTACTGAGGCTGATTATCGGGCGATGGCTCATGCGACATTTGAACTTACTTGGCTTCAAACCCTCTTATAGGAACTCGATTATAATCCCTCAAGTCCCATTCATTTGAATTACGATAATCAAGCTGCTATTCATATTGCCAGCATGAAGCACATTGGGATTGATTGTCATTTCATTCAGGAAAAAGTTGTTAACAACGAAATTGTCTCCTTTTGTTCGCACTAGAGAACAACTGACTGGTGTTCTCATCAAGTCTCTTAGTCGGGATGCTCTTCTTCATATCACTAGCAAGTTGGGCTTGATCAATAATTATGCTCTAGCTTGAGGGGGAGTATAGAGCATGCAAGTGATGTATTTATAGCTGTGTGTATATTTGTGCATTTTTAGGGTGTGTATGTATATAGTGTTGTATGCTCTTGTAGAGTATGTTTCTGTATTTCTAGCATTATAATAAAAGGTGTGGGTAGATTATTGCCCTAATAGACCAAAAGCTTCTATCTCAAAACTCTTATCTTCTCTCACACCTTTCTCTTTTACTCATCTCCTTTTCTTCTTCATTTCTCTTCCTAAATCCTCTCAAACCAACTGGTGTTCTAGTAATGGCCCGCCGCCTCGTGTGACTTAGCAGCATGCAAGTCCTCTACGTAAGTGGTATTAGGTAGCATGTTTGCGGCAATCAACTGTCCAAAGCCGTGTCACATGCCGTTGTGTTCATGACCATCCTCGACAATCAATAACTGTTACCTATTTTGTGAAGTCGTGATCGTTCAGTTTGTTTTAAGTTGTAAATTCATCAAAAATTGTTTTTTGTTCCCGCATAATACATCATGGATAGTTAGCGTGCTAGTTTTACTGGATCTGTTAATAAACATCATATCCTATGCATTACTATCGTGAAATTAGATAGTCACAAGTAGTCACGATTTGTTAAAATATACCTTGGGGGGGGGAAGGGAAGTTAGGGTTTATAATTGGAGGGAAGCTGGCATCATTTATAGGTGACCCTTCACATGATGACTAGGAATGTGATACTTTCACTGTTATGGGTTAGCTACTTAAGTCTATGAAGCCTGATATTGGTGATCTATCAATGATATGTTCAACAACCCAATAGATACGGGATATTATTGCAAAGATGTTTTCTCATTATCATGACCTTGCTTGCACATATCAATCACATAGAGAGATTGTGAATATGCGTTAGGGGGAGTTTTTATTAGAGGCTTACCACGTCTCTATCTGTCAGCAATTGAAGGAACTTGATCAATATATGCTACAATATGTTCCCCCTAAGGTACACACCAGTGGCATAAGAAGCAACACATCTTCAAATTTCTTGATGGGCTTGATGATGAGTTTGAACCTCAAATAGTTTAAATTTTGGGCATGAGCTCTCCCCTTTGGAAGCAACTTACAACTATATTTAAAGTCGGGCCAATCGATATGCTTCTACAGAGGCGTCTATTTCTGAAAAGTCTACCTTTGCAGCTGGGTCCAAACCAAATCCAGGGGCTATGCTATTTGAAGTCAGATTAGCGGGCAGATGGATAGACCACCTCTCTGTTCCATTGATTTGGATAGCTTGGTCTGCACTCATTGTGGATGTTGTTGACATACTCGGGACCGTTGCTATGACTTGCACCCTCACCTTCGACTGAAGTTCCGACACAGGGTTAATACTGTTGTAGTTGGAAGGGTCGCTCTACTGAGACTAGTTGTGTACCCGAGTCTAAATATGAAATGCCTACCATAGTTCAAATGTTTATTAAATATGTTAGAACTCGATTCGATAAAATCGTTAAAGTGTTTCATTTAGATGATGCTAAAGAATATTGTCTAAGGAATTACATAATTTTTTTTTAAAAGATTGGAGGATTGAGTATCAAACTTCATGTGTCTACACACATTAATAAATGGAGCTGCTGAAAAGAAAAACAAACATTTGTTAGAGGTAAACGATGTTTGTTCCTAAAATGTATTGGGATGATGAAGTTCTTACTGCAACATATATGATAAATAGTATGCTATCTCAGTCTACAGGAACTATGTATCCATGTCAAATTTTAAAACCTGATTCATCTCTATTTAGCATGACTCTTAAAGTGTTTGGGTGTGTATACTTTGTCCATTTTGGGGGACCCTCACAGGATAAACTCACATCTCATTCAATCAGTTGCATTTTTCTTAGCTACTCCAGCTTTCAGAATGGGTATAAGTGCTATTGTCTTGTCCAGTAACATAAATATATCTCTAAAGACGTTGCATTTTTTTAGGAAGTTTCCTACTTTGGCTTCAACGTTTCTTCTCCGCCTCTTCCCCTTCGAGTTTTGGATTGCACCACCACAATTGAGCAGGTAAACATTAAGACTCATTGTCCTACCTAATTTGACTCATCAGCTACAGACCCTAGGGATCCTCCTATAACTGGTCTTCCCATTGTTGTATGAAAAGCCAAGTGTATTATTATCCCCCTAGCTCAATATCGTACCGACTGTAGTACTGCTCACCCGATTAGTAATCACATGTCTTATGCTTGTCTCTCTTCATCCTTTCGTGCATTCATTTATGCAATTTCGTTCGTTTATGTCCCTTCCATAGTGCAGAGGCTGTGAAAGATCTATGATAGAAGGTAGCGGTACTTGATAAGATGGTTGCCCTTAACAAACAAGTGGAGCTAGTTACTCTTTTTGAAGGACATCACGCAGTGGGGTGTGAATGAGTCTATACTCTCAAATATAATCCAAATGGCAAAATAGCTTGGTACAAAGCTCACCTAGTTGCTAAAGGATTCACATAAAAGTAGGATTGATTATCACGATAAATTCTCTCTAGTGGCTAAGTTGACCTCCATTTGTATTCTTCTATCCATTGCCACACATCGAAAATGTCCTCTTCATCAGCTCAATGTCAAGAATGCCTTCCTACATGGAGACCTACAAGAGAAATTTTATATGTGCCTACCTTTAAGATTTCAGCCCCTTTAATCCGAAGGAAAAGTGTACCTACTGAAGAAGGCATTATATGGTCTCAAATAATCCCCTCATGCTTGGTTCGAAAGCTTCAGTATTGTTGTTCTTTAAATTAGGTTTCGATGATGCGCTTCCAATCATTTCGTCTTCGTTAAGAAGCATGGGGCTTCCTTAACTATCATTGATGTTCATGTGAATGAAATTGTGGTGACTGTAAATAGTTTGGATGAGATCTCATCTCTTAAGGCATTTTTTGCTTGCCAATTTGAAATAAAAGACCTTAGGCCAATACATTATTTTTTCAGGATTGGAGTTGATTGTTCCATTAATGGCGTCTTTATTTCCCAAAGAAAGTATGCCCTTGATTTCTTGGAAACCACTAGCATGCTTGGATCATGTCCTATGGACTCCCCTATTGAGGTGAATCAGCATTTGTTTTAAGAGGAATCAAGTCCTCTTGATGATCCTGCCTCGTATAGAAGATTGGTTGAAAAGCTTATTTATCTATTTACCACATGCCCGGATATAGATTATGCCGTCATTATGGTTAGTCAATTAATGCCGAAACTGTGTTCACATCACCTTGACACAGTTCAACGTGTGAAGTCAACTCTAGGAAAAGGAATTCTCTATACTGATCATGAACACCTACAAGTATGTGCCTATTGTGATGCTGATTGGGCAGGTTCTAGCAATAACAGGCTCTCCACTATAAGCTTATGTATGTTCGTTGGTGGTAACTTAGTTTCTTGGAAAAGCAAGAAGCAGTCTGTCGTTACCTGTACTTCTACAAAAGCTAAGTATAGGTCCATGGGACATGTCATTGGTGAAGTCCAGTCGTTACGATTGTTTCTTTCCAAGCTATGTGTTCTCATTATTGTGCTTGTTCCTCTTTTTTATGACAATCAGGCAGTGAACCATATCACCTCAAATCCAGTATTTCACGAGCGTACTAAATATATAGAAGTTGATTATCACTTCGTTTGAGAGAAACTAGCAGCTAGTCTTATTAGTACTCTTACTCCAAACCTATTTTCTAAAGATCAACTCGCTGCTGTTTTCACAAAGGCAATTGCTGGGATATCTTTGTTTGATATTGTATTCAAACTGGGTATACGTTACCTCCATGCTCCAGCTTGAGGGGGAGTGTGTACCGTACCAGGTAGTCCTACAGAATACTAAATATTTTCCAATAATTTTATTATTATAAATAAGAGAGGAGAAAGGAGAAACCCGAATCTCCAAAATACCAATTTCATCTCCTTCAAGCCCAAAACGAAAATGCAGGTAATTTCATCGGATGGTCCTGTTATGATTTATTCTCACACAAGCACCTTTCCAAAAAGGAAAAAGAAAAGAAAAAAAAAAAACGGTCATGAAATTGGACTGATTGATACTACCTGAAACTGCAACAAAGTAAGAATTTCATCCAAAATCCGATGCTTCCTCTTCTCGCAGTTTGCAGTAGAGATGGGATGCTTTCAAGCTAAAACTGTAGATGATTTTCCACCAAATTGGATAATCTAGCATCTCTAGAACTGAGAGATGAAAAACTACCATCTCTCTCTCTCTCTGTGAGAAATGGAGTTGCAAGGCACAAGTCCTTTTGATCCGAAACCGTCTGATATTTGGGGGTGTTTGGCGCATGGTATTGGGAAGGATTAGGTGGGATGGGAATCAAATAATGTAATTATTACGCAGGCAAGGGATCGTCCTTTTTACCCTTTTTACCATGGATAAGCTTAATTCCATGTTATGTATGTAATACGGGTGCATTAAATAGATACACCCACCATCATTGTCCTTTTTTATCCATTTTGCGATGGAATAAGCTTAATTTCATGCTATGTCTGTATTACGGTGGTGCATTGAATAGATATACCTATCATCATTTGAAACTATTGAGTGTGTTATATCCAAACTGTTCATTTGTTTTGTAATCTCATTTTATGACATGAGACTAAAAATGAGATAGATCTAAAACTAATGTGGCTCGAAAAAAGTTTTCAATAATAGGTATTCAATCCCCACTGCTTGCTGTGGTGGGGTCCACTTGAGCTTTAGATCTATCTGACTTTTTGGCCCATGCTCTAAAATAATCTTGAAAAATGGGTGGACAGTGTGGATATAGCCCACACATCATGATGGGACCTACACAACTTGCTAACATTTATCCGATTGGGGTGGTGTGTTGGCGTCCCCAAGTTCTGTGGGCTCATCATAAATCGTTCATCCATTTGGTAAGAACATTTTAGGGCTTGATTAGAAAAAATATAAATAAATAAATAAATAAATAAATTTTGAGACAATACAAAGCCCATGTGGACTACACCACAAAAAGTAATAGAGATTGAATGTCTAGCATTGAAAACTTACAAGAGGTTATAGAAGTTTTGGATTAATCCCATATTTGTTTTTTTTCAAATAAATAGTATGGTAGCCCTATAAAGGTTTTAATGGTTGGAATTATTGTCAGCTTTGAAGCTGTCTCATTTTATGGCATCATGCCCTATTATGATCCTACCAAATGGATGGACGGTGTGGATATAACAGATACATCATGGTGGGCCACAGCACTTGGTGACGTTAACACGTGTGTGGCACACCACGCAATCAGCTTCCGGAAGGGGAGTTGTATTTGTAGGGTCCTGATGTGTCAGAACATGAAAACTGTCCTGAATGACTTAGAAAGCAGCCATGATGGTGAATTTTGGACCATTTAGGTGTGGACTGGAGCCCATGATTATTGACGGTTCTGATCACCTAACCAGGGTTCCACTAGTACCAACTAGATCCATCCGCATATTATTATGTTCTAATGCATCGTCACCGTTTAAATTGTCTTTGAGGAGTATGCACGTGGCACTGATGTTCAGCTATCCAGACCAGCCAAATTGTGGGTCCTACTGCGGACGGAGAATATGCCCAAAATACACTGATCAAGCAATATGAACCGTCCGATTAATGGCTATCGAATGTATAGTTAAAGGTAGAATACTGAACGGTCCAAATTCAAACTTGAAAATTAGATGGTAAGATTGTCTTCTAATTGCAACTATTCGGTAATGCTCCGTCAGTAATAGGATCAGCCATTTGGATTATGGCGAGTGTACGGTTGAAGAGTCACCACCGTTTTCTAATATTGTAAAACTAACACAGGAATCTTAGAATACTTTCCTAATCATAGGGTGCACGGTCCGTTCGGTCTGGCCCGAGGGTGAAACTGGAACTGAACCATTCCGACGGTTCTAAAATATTTGGAACTAAAATCGGACTGTTAGCATCCTAAAATCGTACTGGAACTGAACCATTAAAACTGGTTCAATTCTGGATCAGCTCCATGGTTTTGGGCTTTTTATAATTCAGCCCAATTACATCTTTTATTTTATTATCTAGGCCATCTCCATTCATGTTGTAATCCATTCGATGAATGCTTTAGATATTGTATAAGGTATGCAAAAATACATTTATGGAGACAATCAAATGGTGTATTATAAACCATAAATTATAAGTCAAATACGAAAACAATCAAAGGGTTCTTGATTCAGTTCCAGGTTCGATTCCACAGTTCGGCTCTATGGATCGGATCCACAAGTCGGTTCTACGGATCGGTTTACGGTTCGGTTCGGTTCTACATAACTCCAAACCGAGAACTGAACTGATGTAATCGGTTCTTTGAGTTTTGGAACCGAAACCGCTGCACTCTAGAATCGGACCAAACCAAACCATTTGGTCAGTTCTAGTCCGGTTCCTCGGTTCTACTGGTTCAATGTGCACTCCTACCTAATCCATTAGAAGGTGATTAGTGTACTTTTGCACGCTGTTCTTACCATTGTGGACTATGGTTGATTGATCCAAACCGTTGATATGATGGAGACCATCTTAAATGGGAGATGACCCAATAATCTTATAAATTGGAGGGTTCTAGATTTATTTTATTTCATCCTACTATTTGTAGGCCACTGATCATAGGGTTAGCTGGCTCTAATCGGGTAGCACTTCGAGGGATCCGAGATCCATGTTAAGATCAACGAGATCAAGGGTCTGGATTATGGAACGATGGGCCCCATTTGGATAGACTGATACATCTGGACACAGGACACTATTCACATTCCCATGCTTCAGGATCTACAATTTCTGATGGGCTTGAGCTAAAAGATGGGGCGTCTGTGATCATGGGGCACCCATTGATCCGTGATCCAGGCCATTGAATCACCCGCCAGTGTGTTTCCCAAGAATCTCCAAGACCATAACATCCTAGCCATCCAATGTTTGGCCTTTTCGAATGGAAAATATGGACCGTTGCTGTTTTTTTCTTTTTTTTTCTGGACTGTTTATTTTGCATGCTCCCAAGCAATTGAAGGGTTAGGATTATTCCATCAGGGTATTTTTGATAACTCCAATCCATGTTGGAGCCCATCCAATTAACGGTCTGGATCTTCTGAGCCATGGGAGCGCTTTTGCAAACTGATGTGTGGACCTTCAATTAGTTGGTCAGCAGATAAACGGTTAAGAGAGCAAATACAGCAATGGCCCACATTCCAACAGAAAAGGACGAAAAGTTCAATGGCTAGGATCTTTCGATCTGGAAGGTTTTTCGGTCCATGGTCCCATCGTAGTCGTCTAAACCATGGGCCACAAACTCAAAACGGAAACAAACGGTAGATATGTTTGGGCTGAGCCAGTTGGGCTTGCAAATTTACGGGTGGGAGTTGCGCTAGCTTACGCTGGCAATGGGTGTGGATGGGCTGGATTCTAAGTGGGCAACAATTGGACGGCCTTGATCATTTATTAACCGGGCCTGAAACTCATGCTCTCTTAAATAAAGGGCTTGGATTAGGATTGGGTTGGGCTTCAAAGTAAGATTGTCAAATCTACACCCAGATCCAGCCCGTTCATTAACCAGACCTAAAATTAGGTCATTGGACCCACAACAACCTCATATTTCAGTGGCAATCCTGACCGTTAATGAGTCGCCCGGAAGCAATAACCGACTGTTCTAGCTCATTGCTAACCATAATTTAAGGAGTGTGGTGAGCATTGCCAAACAGAATGGGTACTAGGCGTTGAGTTGGACCGAGTTAATGCTGATCTGACTTGATTTGATTTTGAAATAGGCTTGACTTGAACTTGATCTAACTTTGTACTGAGTCTACCATGCTTGACCCTATCCAAGTCTGGGTCTAGCCTGGAATGATCCTGACCGAGTCCAACCCGGTCAAAATTATCGAGCCCAGTCGAATTGGCACTTAGCCAGATTGAGAAATGAGGAAGGAGGAAGTGGAGAGGAGGGTGGTGGTTGGCTGTCGGTCTTGGAAGAGGGAGGGAGGGAGGGAATTTGAGATCGGATTGGAGTCGGGTGGCAGAGTTAAAGATAGTTAGGATTTATTTATTTATTTTAAAATATATATACTTGAACCAAAGTCTGAGTCGGGTTGAGTTATTGGGTAACTTGAACTCAACTCAGTTTGAATTATTGGATAACTCAAACTCAACTCAATTTGAGTTCAGATTGGGTGAAGCCTACTCGATTCGGACCGACTCACCCATCCAGTTCAGGTCAAGTCAAGTCTGAACGAGTCCTACAAGCCGAGTCGTCCCGTTCCCAGCTCTAACCATGGGTCTGAAAAGGGTTCCAGTTGGACCAAGTCATCCGTGTCTGCAGAACCTCTGCATAAATGGCCCCTATTTTCGATGGCTGAAAACGGTCATTGGGTGGCCCCCATTGTGGGCAAGACAGTGCGAAATTCCCACCATTTGAAAGATCTGGTAGGGTCCCATTGTCGCCTGTGATGGATGGTTAGAATGCAAAGGACAACCATTCATATTCAGCGATCCGGAGGTCAATTTGAACGGACGGTTAGGATCGTCCACATAAACAAATATTTCACCATGGTCCATCTACAATGGGCCCATCCGAATGCCTCATTCCAGACTCCAAGAGGGGCCCATGTGTTCACCACCATTTTCTAAATAATGCATGTTGCATCCAAACCGTCTAAATCATGGGCCGCATTATTAATGGCTGAGGTCATCTCAATCGTCTCACTTTTCCCACTGAATTTGGATTGCTGACCATTTTACTGTGAACTCCCAAACTGATGGCCACCAATTGGACGGCTAAGATCGATCAACAATTAGTTCACTGATTCCTCAGACAAGCTCAGCCTATTTACAACCGTAGGTGACAAGATCATGAGATCCAATCCATCCATCACCTGTTTTTTTTTTTTATTGGGCTGACTGGATCAATAAGTGGGCCACAGGTTACAAAAGAAATGGACGGATGAAAAACTTTCAATAAGTTTTCTTACGTTGCCTGGTAAAATCTAACATTGTAAACTATTTTAGGAGATAAACAGTGGAACCCACCCGATGGACGGTTCAGATCTCTCACCTTGCGCCAAGGGGTGGTGATGGACCGGGTTTAAGCCGGTCCGACAACTAGGTTGAAGGCCCGAGCCTAACCCAAGCTCGAGCCTGATAGTAGGCAATGTAGAATATGAGACTTACATATAAGTCGGGTTGGGCTAAGCCGGGCAGAACCAAATTGGCTTGAGCCGGAGCTTGGCCTAAAACTATTTAGGCCATGCATGATCGGCCCAAGCTAATAGGTTTAAGCTCGGTCTTAAGTCAGGCCAAGCAAGTTGCCTACATAAATGGACTTTGCAAATATCAAAAGTTTGAATTTTTTTTTAGAAGGTTACTATAGGATTCTTTCTGGAATCAACATAGTGGGATGGTCCTTTTTAAAAAGAGATATTACCCAAGTACCATCTTGTGTGTATTTAAAGGAAATAAAATAAAAAAAATTCTAAGCCTACATAATATTTGTATGATGTCTAGTACATTAAACAGAAACACCCAACCATGATAGTTATAAGGATCAAAATTTTATCTATTGAATTACTACATGAACTGTACGTACATTTTGATGTTTTTAAGTAGTGTGTATAATTTTTATAGTGTAACTCACGTTATATTTAAATTTACTAAAAAATTTTATTCTAAACATGATGACAGATTACACCTGTTGGACGACTTGAATATCATAAAAATATCACGTGGGCTTCATCATTTTTCACTTTACCACTTTCTTAAAATTAAAAATTTAAAATTTAAAAAAAAATAAAAAATTAAACTTTGATATTATAGTAATTTCAAAGGCCCGTACCTTTCGGTTCACCGAGGCATTATTTGGTAAAATCCTAAATCGTGAGGAATTTTGTAGTAAAAATTCATATAATTTACACATTGTATTTATTTAAAAAACTTTCTAAATATAGTTAAAAGATATATATATATATATATATATATATATATATATATATATATATATATATATCAAGCAATAAATAATATTAAAATAAATTAAAAAATATATATTAGCATAGATTAAAAATGTTAACAATTTTTATAAAAATATAGTTCTCTTTTAAATCACTTGGTATCATGATCGTGAATCAATTAAAACTCTTTGTAATTGTTGTACATCAAAATCAAAATAGAAATAAGAATCTATTAAGAGTCGAATATATTATGTATTAATGTAAGTTGTAGAACAAATTGTTTAATAAATCTAAGACACGATATTATTTTTTTAGAATATAAAGTGAATTCGTACGTACATCAAATATTAATTTTTTAACTTAATAAAATATTTGTTCTAAGATTTTAATTAACTTAGTTTATTATTGACCTTTTTTAAGTTGCTAAATATTTTTTTATCAGCTTTTGTTTTATGTATTTGAAATATCTTCTTTGTATATTAATTTTCATGTTGAATAATTATTATTAAAAATTCACATGATTTTTTATCTAATATTTTTATTTTCTATTTTTTTCAAGAGAAATCTATTTTTCTTACTATAAAAGATAAGTAACACATGTGAATAAAAATACTAATAAAGTAATTTTTCTATTTAAGAAGTTTCTTCGTTTCTATGTAGTTTGGGTTACCAAGAAAAACATGTTAGATGAGAACAATTCCTTGAAGTAACGAACAAATGTCTCTTATTAAAAAATAAAATTAAAAAGCTTATAATATGGTTTGACTTGTTATGATAGTTCTCTTATATTTTTTTTTTTTTTTTATGTAAATATAAATTTGACAGTTTTTTAATTCAATTTATGCCAACTAAACAAGGATAAGCAAATTGAAGTAAACATGTATTTTATGTATTAAAAAATTATTTTGGTGATTTTAAAAGCATACCTGCAATTTCTTCCTAAGATTTCTTCACGACTATATTCTGTAAGCTCCAAAAAGCTGTCCGATGCAAAAATCTGACAATTAAAATGATCAATAATGTTTATCTTTCTTTTAATATTTATTATTCATGTTTTTGTAATATCAATATATGTGCGCGTGTAGCCTAATGGCCTCTTATGAACGAGGTTGCAAGCAACTTTACGTGCGAGCAAATGAGTAGTTAGCTAGGTGGGCTCCGTCATGATGTGTTTTTCTAAAATCTACTTTGACCATTAGATGTGCCAACTCATGTAGGCCCAAGGTCGAGATGGATGCCCACCCTTGATTTTTTATGGTTGCCACCATGATGTGTGCATACAATCTATTCCAACCATCAGTTGTGTCAACCATTGTTAGGCCCATGGCCTAAATATCAAGCTCATTTGTGATTTAGGTGGGCCATACCAAAGAAAATAATTAGGAGAGACATCCACCACTGATTGTTTATGGGGCCCATTGTAATGATTATATGAAATTCACTTGAGCCATTAGATGTTACAAAAAAAAAAAAAAAAAAAAAAGGCTCAAGGCCTAAAAATCGAGCCCATCAGTGATTCAGGTGGGCCACACTAAGGGAAATAGTTTGGAGGGTGGTCATCACCTTGTACATTGTTTCCAATTATGTGGTCCACCTAAATTATAGATGGGACTAGTTTTCGAGCTCGATGCCTGAAATTGCATCACATACTTGATGGTTAGAGTGAATTTCAAAAACACATCATAACAGGACCCTTTCTCTTATACGTAAGTATTTACGATCTCTCACTCACATGAGACCATCACTCTATAACACACGTGTGTGTGTGTGTATTAGTATGTGTAGTTATATTTCAAATTTAAAAATGAAATTGATGAAAATGAGAAGTAGAATGTAAATCTTACAATAGGATTGTCGGGCAATCTTGGATCAGTGATAACAAAATTCTTCTCAATACGTTCAAGCGTTGTCGCGAGATCAATACCTCTTCTCATTTCTTTCTTCCTTATTTTATCATCAAAGCTTTGGGGCCTTTCATCATCGCTATCTTCAAATAAATCATCATCCATAGTTACTTGCAGCTCATGGTTTTCATCAATTGATTGTCCTTTTCTCAAAAACCTAAAGAAAAAAACAAAGAAATCATTAAACGCATGTACTTTTAATTTTTCAAAATTGTAAGATTGTATATGGTATATCACTAAACTAGATTATAAAAATTTTAAGTTTTTTCTTTTTAACTAAGGCATGCTCAAACCTAAGGCCTCGATCTTGAAACACGGCCAGTCTACCATTGAACTATAACTTGAGCATAGAAAATGATGATAAAAGTAAGCAAATTTTTTTTTATAAAAAAGATGAAATAATAAAAACAAATATTATTTCCTACCATATTAAAAAATGGGCAAGTATCCCTTAAAATACTATTAGGTACCTTTTATTTGAATTTGGAAGTAATGTAATTGTAATTTAGAATTAGTCAATATAAATGTTAGAAGAAAAATAAAATTTTCTCATTTTTTACTTTATCGAATTAATTATTGTAATTTAATTAATAATATATCCACACCTTAAATTATTTAAATAGAAAAATTGAATTATATGTTATTTTTCTCAATGATAAGAAAACAAATGTTTTATATGTTCTTATTGAACAATTGGTGAAATGAACCATTTAGTGATGCCTAACTACATAAATGGACTATAGCTCCAAAATTTGATTAATTCTATAATATGGTATCAATTATTTATAAGTTTTATCTTTAGACTATAAACTATTATGATTTTTTTGCTCAACATAAGGCTAATATTTGATATGTATCATAAATATTAAGTTGAATTATCCTACATGAGGTTCTTTATTCTACTAAATTAATAAATTAAGCTATTTATTTATGTTAGCTTCAATACTTAAAAATATTGTCAAGATGTGAAATTTCTCCTTGTTGATAATTTTTTTTCGGTATTGAAAAGATATATATGAGTTTGTATCTATGTGTACAGGTTTGTTTGTTTTTCTCTCTCACATTTCATTCCAAGTCAATCTTTATATTTTTTTCAGTTTGAATTCATAATTCAATAGTATACATGGTATATTTCAACATTAAGATTGACTTAACTTATCTTATCAAAAATCTTTTTCTCTTTCATTCCCCATTTTCGTGCTTATGTCACAAATGCTATTGCTACACACATATACAAGGTACGAGTCATTATCAACAATATAGAGCATAATCATGTCCCCGTCTTAAAACCTATGTTGGTCTATTTATAAAATGGGTCATATACAAGAATATAATATAAGATGTTGCTCTAAATTTTGTTAAGTGATTTGCTGAATGTGCACTAAACTAGTGAGATAACCCACTTCACTTTTGAGCTAAGATATGGTTTAATAAACCCAAACTCATGAGTGTCATAAAATTTTAACTTAACGCTTTTTAGTAGTCTGTTCAATGAGCTTTCTTTATCTTAGTTATAAGTCTTGCTTTATATTTTTTTCTCTCTCGTATGTATCGTGTTATTCAATTTAATATTAATACTGGTAGCAATAATAGTATGAATGTTAAATAATTTAATATTATGAGTTGTATGTATATACGTAGAGCATGCAATTGATCAATATAGATTATCTATTTACTTATAAGTCATCAAAAAAGAAACACAATGATTAGAGCTAGGCATGTCTTGACCCGATCCGGTGGATCTGACCCGAATCGATGGCCCGGATCGGTGTAGATCGAGTAGGGCCATTCAAATTCGACAGTTTTTCGGATCGAGTTCAGATCATGGTCAATTCGAACCGATCCGAACTGAATGGATCCGATCCGATCTGGAGTGATTCTTATGAATATTTATCACATATATTTATCTTATGAACAAGTTGGATGACAAATAAACATCACTGGGGCCTTATAAATTTTTCAATGGTGGAAATCAATACTTCTACTTTTTCTGTGGTATGGTCCACTTGAGCTTTGAATATGCATCAATTTTGGGTTAAACCACTAAAATGATCTGGAAAAATGAATGGATGGCGTGGATAAATCACATGCATTCACGGTGGGCCCCAACAAAGTTTACTCAGTACAATAAGAGCTCGCAATGAAATTTCATGGGAAGCGGATTGGAGTAACTCACTACGCTAAGCATACTAAGTAAACTCTGTGGAGTCCACCGTGATTTATATATTTTATCCACTCCTTCCATCCATTTTATAAGATAATTTTAGGGCTTAAGCTAAAAAATGAAGCATATACAATTTTCAAATGAATCACACCGTGGGAAATAATGTGAATTGAAAGTCTACCATTGAAAAATTCTTGGGGGCCACAAAAGTTTTGGATCATGCTTATTTTTTTTTTATTTTCCATTCATCCATGTCGGTATGATCTTATGAACAGGTTAGATGACATCACTGTGGGGCCTAGCAGGGTTTCAACGGTGGAAATCATTATTCCCACTGTTTCTTGTGGTATGATACACTTGAGCCTTTTATATGCTTCAATTTTGGGCCCAACCCCTTAAATGAGGTGTAAAAACGGATGAACGGTGTGGATAGACCACATACGTTCACGGTGGGCCCAATTGTGTTTACTCGTACGATAAGAGCAACTCAGTACGCAATCCGATTTCAATTTCGTGCACGACACATCAACATAGCAGCTTATAGCTGTATAGATACGTGTCGTGCAAAGACGCGTCTCGAGCTCTGAGTTGTACGAACGACTCAAATGAGATCAAAATTATATAGGCCCCATATGACGTATTTATTATATCCATACTGTTTATCCATTTTTCGTGATAATTTTAGAGCATTTGAAAAACAATTTGACCTACAGACCCAACCCGATCTGAACCGTACCCAACCCGATCTGATTCGGTTTCCCTGACCGAGTCGGACTTGGTTCAGGTCAGGCCAACCGTGCATCAAATCGGTTTGAGTCAGATGTCCCGGATCGGATCGAGTTCGGGTCAGCCCATGTAGATTTCAGATCGAATCGAGTTTGACCCAATTTGATCCGAATCGGTCCAATACCCAGCTCTAACAATGATATATTTCTTTTAATTATTTAGACTATTTATTTTTTCTAAACTATTAAGCAAAAATATAATAATTGAATTATTTTAACTATTCAATTAATATTATAAATAATTGATAGTTAAGATTACTTATTAAATAATATATCCAATTAACAATCTGAACTATCGATTTTTTGTGATTTGTCTTATATTATGAATTCAAGAGTATTTTCATTATACTAAATTATGTAACTGTAGTTTTAAAATGAATTATTACAAAAGAAAATGTGAATTTTTAAATGGATAAAATAATTATATAATCAGAATAAAAGATGATGATGATCTAACTAGTGTCGGATAGACATATCGGTAATCTAACATCCACTATGAAGAAATGCCACTAATTAAATGAGTATATGTCCCACGTAAAACTAATTAAATAATAATGTTATCGTATAACTAGTATACAAATTTTAAGATGTTTGATTTTTCTATTATGTGATCTTCAAGGCATAGTAACTTATTGGATGAGTTAGATGTTATACGTACATTGCATGTACAGTTACATACTAGTTGGATAAAACTTATTATATTCGAGACATAGTTAATTGAATAAATTTAGTAATTCAAACCTTGCTATTTTTTGTCATGATAATTTGTATTTCATCTTTCGTAATTTTATCAAATAAATTGCATAATTTGAATAGATTAATTTTTAAGATTTTTTTCATCATTTATTTTACAAGTTATTAATTAATGATTAATGTCACTTAATTACTATGATTTTTACAATATGAGCTAAGTGTGTTATACTAAATGGGCGATCCAAATCATTAATTTATTACATATGTATCTAAGTGTTATTACTACTATTATATATTTATAAGATTACATAGGATATTTACATGTTATCAGGATTATTATAGGAAAAGGAAAATGATTTAACAACAATAACATATTATTAAAAAACATCTTAAAAAAGTTTGGTCAAAATGATAGCATTTGGATCTAATTAAATGATATTAACATGATTTAAATTATTCAGTAGTGCAAAAATGATTAGTTAATGCTTAAATTTGATCTAATCAAATAATTATGACAGTCAATCTTGTGGATTATAAATGAACAGTTTAAGACTAAATAAATTGTTAATATTCAATAGATTGAATTTCTAAATGAATAAGATCATCTAATTACATTTTAGGATATGAAAAATCAATATTGGGCGTGCTAGTTTTGCTCATATTAACATCATTTTTGTAGAGCCAATGATAACATTTTTATTTGAAGGTGGATAAAAACTTTAAATAATTTTACTTATTTAATGTTATTCCTATTCATGATAATCACAACAATGAAACTATAGTAATGAATATAAGTTACAATTGAAAAAAAAACTTTACCCCATAAAAGAACGTCGTCCTGATCTTTTTGATTTCTTTCCTTCTTTGGACATTTCATTGATTTTTTGCATTGAATTTTTAATACCAGCATGTGAATTACGTATCGTTGGAGAAATATTTTCTGAATATCTTCTTCCTATAGCATCATGTCTTGCCTGTTCTCCACCCCCTTCAGATTTCCGCATAAATGGGCGATTTGTCGATTCAGAAAGTGCACGAGGTCGCTTTATTGCCAAAACAAGCTCGGACACAGAACTAGTAGCCATTTCTTTCTGTCGAGCTGTAAAAGAGACAAGTTATTAGATAAATTAAATATATTTTAATCAAATATTAAGCTATTTATTTATTTTATAATTTTTATTTACTATTATTTTATTTTTATTTGCTTGATAGTATTTTTTTTAAAAATAGTTATTTGTTTTTAATTTCTATTTTCTAACTAATGTTAAGTTTGTGGTGCTTATCATGCAATTTAAGACTAAATATATTTTATCATTTTACTTGAACAATGTTATGCGTACCACTTTACATATAGTAAAGTCATGCAATCAATGACATGCTAATTTATGCAAGCGAGACTCATGTTTAGGTGATCTAAACTATTGATATAATAAGTCTAATAGAGAAGAATGAATGCTAAAAAATATCATAAGTAGGATGGTCTTAATCCTTCGATCCGTTAAAGATCCGAAAAAAGGTAATGTTGGATTAGTAGGGTCTTCTTAATATAAAAAATTTAAAATATTTTTTCCATTAATTGTTGATATGTCTGTTTAATTATTTGAAAATGTATCTATATATCTCATTTAACATATTACAAAACTAGGATATCATATTTTTAATACATAAGGACATAAATCCTAATAAAGATGATATAAACACAACACACACACACACATGTGCATACCCATGATATAAAGAGAGTAAAAAATAAAGTTTTAAAACTATAAACTTAGACTTAAAATGATTAACTAATAAGTTAAGGCTCATATGAGTTAATTAGACAAGTCATCCTAATTATTAAGTATTAATAAAGATTAATAAAAAATTAATCAAAAAGTGAAAAAATTATTCTTTGTAACTTATAATACGGTGATTGATGTTAATTATGTGCTATTTACGTGATGAATAACATTATTGTATATACCACAAGTATAATAATGAAGATTGATCGCTTATAATTTTTAAATTATAATATATTTATAAAGTAATTTAATAGATCAATACTCCTAATACTAAGCGTTATTCGTGCATAGGAGAATGTTGTACGTGTGTAAACTCGTAATTTTAATAAATTTAATTTTTAAAATTTGAAGTTCAAATATTTCTGTAATGAATGTAATGTTAACACAATACATGTGTTTTGTTTAGTTACTAAGTACCTTATTTATAAGTCTCTTCCTTACTTATAAAATGATTATAAGTTTGTAACATGTGATTATTTGAGATATCATCAAGTTAAAAGATATAATAGAAAGAGTGTTAGACTAATAATGTATATGATAATTTAAATAGTTTCATTTATATAAAGTTAGTACTTTAACTTATCTATAGCTTAATAAGAGATAATTTTATAGCGTATTTGTACTTCTATTTAATAACTTTATTTGTTTGTTGGAGATATATATATATATATATATATATTGTCAAGTATGGACACAATAATGATTATTTTGATCTTATATTATAATATTTATTGGGTCTGACTTGTGATACGACTTGAAAATAAATATTATTTATTAAAAAATATATAAAAAAAATAACACAATTATATTAGATCATCACAAAAATTTAAAAATAAATATCCAAATGAAACACTACATACCTATATATATATATATTAGTAAAGTTAATTTTCAAATATTTTTGCACAAAACTTTCATAAAACTGTAAATTTGATATTGAATATCAATTTTATTTTATTATTTACATTTAATATATCTTAAATATTGTGAGAATAAGTGTTATGATCATAATAGTTTAAAAAGATTAACTTGATGTATTTCGTCAATCCTAAGGTTTTTGGCATATTGTTTAGGTTTTTAAAAATTGGTATTAGAGCCAACACCATTTTCTATATTTGAGTCACGGAAGAAGCGACCAATAGAAAGACAAACTGAACCAGAATGAAAGTCGTCACCGTATGGAAATAGTTATTTGAGCAAGTAAAATGCAGCCACCAAGTTTGATTTCCTTTATAATAGGCCCGACCCGACCCAAACCCAATTAGTAAATGGGTGGCTCTGGTCTATTTTGTGAGGGACACATCTAAACTAGGACCTATCCACACCCGATTTTAAACCTGATAAAAATGCTTGCATACCTTGACAAGTAATATAAGAAGTTCAAACCTGTTAGACCCGACTCATTTATAAATGGGTCTTGGTGGATTTCCCTCTACTAAACTCAGAATGGGTCAGATGAAGTTGACTTAGACTTGCCCATTTAAGAAAAAAGAAAAAAGGTTCAAGTCTAAAATTTGGACACAAATCCATTTAGTAAATGGACGGGTTTGGTTTTGACTAAGCTTGTCCCAAACCCGACCATTTACAATCCTAAGGGTAACTTGGATAACCTTAGTGCAATTGTCATGCCTTAGAAAAGGTTACCTGGAAAAGAGGCCAGAGTGAGTGACGATATAAAGTGGGTTGCCGTGGACATGGTTTAAAGAGCTTAGCTTGACACGTTTTATAAGTCCGGATCCTTTTAGTGTATTAATTAGTTTCTTAATAAAAAATTCAAAATAAAAAAGGCATAAAATTTAGTTAAACATATTCAATGGGTAGATAATTGAAATTAAAAAGAAAATGTGAGTATATAACAATTACAAAAATGGTAGAAACCTATTGATGTACACTCTAGCTAATTAAAAATAATAATAATTATTTTTTACTTTTAAATTGTTAAAATATCTCTTTCTTCGGGACCAAATTGAATAGCTTTAACACTGAGTCAAATAGAAATCTTAACTAAGTGAAATAAGTGTAACGGGCTTGAGTCTAACTCATATAGAAGGGTAGGAGAATCACCATACTTTTTTTTTTTTTTTAATACACATCTCCTTATTATAAAGAGATATGCTAGATTTTATTCTGGAAAATACAATACACATTTTTATCTTATTGCAACTCATCTTATATCTTTTTTTTTCTACTTTCTCCTTAATTTTTATCCATTT
Source organism: Magnolia officinalis (assembly GCA_021015155.1). Taxonomy (NCBI): domain Eukaryota; kingdom Viridiplantae; phylum Streptophyta; class Magnoliopsida; order Magnoliales; family Magnoliaceae; genus Magnolia; species Magnolia officinalis. The sequence goes on from JAJHSJ010000008.1 coordinate 22,046,219, forward strand.
CTTCTCTATTTCATTTATCTGTTGATCGACTGATACTCGCCCTAAGAATGTGTTGCATACTGGGAATGTTCATTGTTGATTATTATCTGATTAATGGTTGGTGCCGTTTAATATGGTATTAGAGGGATGTCGATTTCACTATGATATCAAACATGCTGATATTTAATTCTTCTTTTTTTGGGCCATTATTTGCTTGTGAAATCTTTAATCATCATATTTGTTATTTGATAGTATGCTATTCTGTGATTCTTTGATTATTAATTGATTTGATCTTTGAATTGTGGTTGTTTTCACTTAATCTTTGGATCGATCATAGTCTGTTAATAGTGTGTTGTTGAGCTTACTGACCTATGTGGTTGATCTTCCTTGATCGTCATCATCTTTGATAGTAATAAAGATCACCATACTTACTATTTAGATCTAAATCAAATCTTTGTATTTCTTAGAACATTGCTTCAACTTTTGAGGCCTAGGTTTATATTTTGGTGTAGTATCTGATGGTTGGAATGGATTTCATATAATTATCATGGTGGGCCCTATAAAAAACAGGTGCAGACGTCTCTTTGTCAACTGTTTGTTTTGATATGGCTCGCATGAATAACAAGCCAGCCTTATTTGTTTTGATATGACTCACATGAATAATAAGTCAACTCAATTTTTTGACCGTGGATCTAATTTGAGATTAAACATTTAATGGTCAAGGTGAAGTTTGCGCATACACATCATGGTGGGGTTGTTAAAAATCAAGGGCAGGTGTCCCTTTTAGAAAAAAAGAGTAGATGGACTAAATCATACAATAAAAGATCATAAATATTAAAAAATAAATTTTATAGGAGTGCCACCCTTGATTTTTGATGGGGCCAACCATGATGAGTATGTGAGATTCACTCCGATAATTAGACGTATAATCCCATATTAGCCTTAGGGTAAAAAAATATGTTAATATCTGATTTAGATGTACCATATCAAAAGAAATAACTAAGAGAGACGCCCATGCTTGATTTTTACATGGCCCACCGTGATGGTTATATAAAATCTACTCAAACCATTAGATGCCATACCAAAATTTAGGCCAAGGTCCCAAAAATAAGCCCGTTTGTGATTATGTTAGGCCACACCATGGGAAACAATTCAGAGGTTGAGTTTTGTCTTGTACACTTTTCAGTCATGTGGTCCATTTGAAGTATGGGTGATGATGAATTTTGGGCCCTACACCTTACATGGGATGACTCCTTTGGCGGTTGGGTTAGGTTTCACATAATCATCATGGTGGGGCCCACTCAACCACCCACTCCTTTGATCACATCAGCCAACTCAAATCGCCGTTAATTCGTGAGGTACTCAAATGATAATTGCTTGGATTAATTAATGAGGTAGCTTATTGAAAAATATTTTCGAAAATAGTATTTGAATGTAATTTCTATTAAGTATATAAGACTCCCTAGATGAGATTACTTAAGTTTTATAGAGAGAAAAAAACTCGGCTAATTATATATTTTAAAGAGGAAATCACTACTTAAGCATGATTGAGTAATTTCTATTATGTAAGACTCCTTAGATGGGATTACTTAAGTTCTAGAGAGAGAGAGAAAAAAAACTCCGCTAATTTACATTTTTAAGAGGAAATCACCACTATAGGGCAGGTCAAAATTAGAATTAGACTTAATCCTGATCATACAGGATCTCCTGTCCAAACAGACTCTTTTGTGTATTTTATTTTATTGAATTTAAGCCCTTTTGCTACCTGCCTATTTCATGAGGTGAGCCAAAAGTAAATGGTCCAAAGTCCAAACATTTCCTTTGGTCCATACGATGGCAATTGATGAATAGGATGAGAGCCAATCCCATCTGTCCATTCAAAAGGGTGCCCCATGTGGGCCACAATGTCATAAATGAATTAAATGAGAGAAAAAAAATATAGGTGAGCAGTTGATATAGACGCATCGGGCCCACTTGTCCGGAACCGTTGAACCGTCGGAGTAGGAAGGCATTTATTTCCCAAAAAGAGTCGGGTACTCCGATCGGGTCCCAGTGATTGCAACGTATAAACATCATTCCATTCGGTACGCCAACAACATTATTTTCAAAATGATGGTTAGATGCCCAAAATACCTGAATCACCACCATCTAAGAGGGTTGTCCGGCTATTATCATTATCCAGCCCATACACCGTTAAAGATGGGGTACAAGGGCCCATTTGTTTGTTAATCCATTCCGTTGATTTGTTGAGTGTTTTCAGGATCAACCATAGGATTTTTTTTAAGAATCGAATAGGGGAAATTACTATATTTTCCATCTTAACTATCTATTTCTAGGCCACAAATCCTTAGGTCAGGATCATCCTATCAAAGTGATCTTTTTTCGGTATAGCATATCATGATTGGATGCAACTGACCAATGGTTTGGATTACCTAAAAATGGGCCCCACTTGTCAGAATTCCTCCTACATGATTGGCATACCCATCACTCTCAACCTACGAGAGTGGTGTGGTGTCAGATTCTGATATTGATAGGAGACCGACCACTAATCACAGGAATCTGATACGTTGCATTTGCCATAGACAATAATCTATAATAAAAAAAAATAAAAATAATAAAAGTAAAAGGTGGGGTCCATGAAATCGTTACCGTCATAACGGATTAAGGATTCTGGCAAGCCGTTTGGACGGACCATCTTTTCCTTTATTCCCTCCGTATGCTTGCTCACCTCCACTTGCATTCTACAACCACAAAAGGTATATTTGCATCCTTTTCAAATTCCCATTGCACTTGTGATGCTACACATGCATGTAATACCTCTTAAGCCATGAGCTTGATATGAATAAGTGACATGGATTTAAGACTCAGTGACTTGGACTGACTCCTCGAGTCTCGAGTCAAGTCACGACTCAGCCGAGTCAGGCCCGGGTCCAACTGACTTGGACTTGTATTGTTCAACAAAAAGGTTTGACCAACCCTGAGTCAACTCATTGAGTTTTAAAACCATGTATGGTGGTATAAAATAAGGTTCCAATTTTAGTGTACACATCAATGTGTAATGCACATTGAGAACTTGGTGTGCACCAATCTCCATCGTACAATGATAGTGGGAAATCTCAACTAACTTTGAAACGACCGGTTGGATATTAGGCCATTAACCTTTAGAAAATTGGTCCACATTAGGTCTTTATATGTTAGAGGTAAGTTTTTTGATGCAACTAATATTTTTGATAACTGAAACTTTAAGTTATTTAAGAATATGAATTAAATTTAAGAAAGTAAAAGTAAGAACATTTAGGTAACTGAGTGAAGGTGCACTCGATCCAAACCGAGTAGGTAAGTTGATCCAAATCAAGTTGACTTCGTCCAATTCGAACTCAAATCGAGTCGAGTTCGAGTCACCCGGTAACTCAATCCATTATCCAACTTGGTACTAACCCGACTCGATCAAAAATGACTCGTGTGTGTGTAATGGTACTATGAGGTAGACCTCGTGGGAACTTTCCAGGAGGTCGAGCTTTGTGGGCCTTACTGTGATGTATGTCGAACATCTACTCCATCAGTTAGATGCACCATTCCATGGTGGGCCACGGGCTTAAAAATCAAGTGAATCCATGACTTCGGTGGGCCACACCACATACAACAATTGAGAGGGGTTACCCTCCCATTAAAACATTCATAAACACTAATTGGGCCCATAGAGATGTGGTTCACAAATCCAGCCCATCCATTGTGTGTGTCCCACTTGGATGAGGGGTCAGAGCAAGTTTCAGCCACATCCAAAACTCAATGGCCATACTAAGTGCTTTTATATATTTAAAGCATGCCTTCACATGGTTTTAGATGGTTTGGCTCACATGAGTCCCGTATTTGGCTAATTTTTGAGATATCCCATAAACTAAAGGAGACCCATCAAATGCACAGTGTTAATGTTCAACACACTTCACGGTGGGGCTCACATAGCTCAACCTCAAGGGAAGTTCCCATGAGGTAGACCTCATAGTACCATTATATATATATGATCACAAATGTACTTAGGTTTTGAGTTGTGATTTCAGCCTGTGATACCTATTGCACCTGATCCGATTCGGTTCCGACTCGACTCGACTCAGTACTTATGACCGGGTCGGACTCTGTTCAGATTAGTCCAGGCTAGACCTGGATTTGGATCAGGTCAGGCATGCTAGACTCAGTATCGAGTCTGGTTGAGTTCGGGTCAGGCCTATCTCAAAACCAAATGGAGTCGGATCAACCCCAACTTAGTTCGACTCGACTCGACTTGACTTGGACTCGATGCCCACCTCCGCGGAGGAAACTTTGATGCTATGACAAAGTATGATAGTTGATACACATGCATTACAAAAATATTCATGCGAAATGTACTCAAGTCAAGCTAAACTATAAAAATTGTGAGTCCTGGTGTCAATGGCTTTTAACCAAAAAATTACGTTGATTTGTTTTCCCAACCGGAGAATCAGTGCATACTTAATGGACGGTCAGAATGAGTTTGTCAATTAACCGGATCAACAAACAAATGGCTTATTAATTAGACATTAGGTTTGTTAATTCATTTAATTTCGGATGATTAGCAAACCTTAACCAGCAAAACTGAGTTTGTAATGTAAGTTAACTCAAAATCAACCGAGCTGAGTCAACTGATTCGTAATGGAGAAGGGGAATTTAGAAACTCACCCGATGAACTTAAGAATACTCCCTTTTTCATCCTTGATCGGTGATATCGTTAACAGGTTCCAAAATGGTGTCCCGTCCTTCTTATAATTCAATAAACGGCCACAGTAGCTCGTCCCCGCCTCTAGTGTTTCCCTTATCTTAGCAATTTCAGCTGGGTCGGTGTCGGCGCCTTGAAGGAATCGACTAAACAAGCAAGAAATTCAACTCAATATCTACTAAGAAAGATCAAATACATGGGAAGCATGAAGAATGGCTTTCATTTGCTATGATGATTTGTACAATTCATCTGTTGTGGCCCACTTAGAATGGGCCAGGTTAAAAAAATTTCATGGGTGAAACAATTCTATAGGTCCCATGCAACCAGGATGAGTCGACTCGTTCGAGCTGATTCGCTCTCAGTCGAACCTAATCCAGTTCGGTACCATGAGTCAATCCAGAGTCACTCCTGACTCAGTCAGGTCGTGACCCGGGTTGGGTTGAGCCGACCGAGTCATTCTAACCATGAGTTGATGGGTAAACCTACAATGGTAATTGTTTGTTTCGACCATGGCTCATGGTCCATGTAAGGCGTAAGGTGCACTAGATGGCCTCATCTGATTTTTATAATGTGGACCATTAGTGTGGGCCCACAAAATAAATGTTTAAGGTTCGAAAACGGTGAGGGTGGGGCCATGGAAATCGAGCAAGCTACATTAGTGTGGGCCCACAAAAAAAATGTTTTAAGGTTCGAAAACGGTGAGGGTGGGCCCATGGAAATCGATCAAGCTACATTAGTGTGGGCCCACAAAATAAATGTTTAAGGTTCTGAAAAGGTGAGGGTGGGCCCATGGAAATCAAGCAAGCTACATTATGTGGGCCCACAAAATAAATGTTTAAGGTTCGAAAACGGTGAGTGTGGGCCCATGGAAATCGAGCAAGCTACAATGTAGGGTGATCAGATTACTCAAAATTGTGGGTCCCATGTATATCGAACGTGGACCCCTGTTTATGTCTTTTAACATAGGTTTTGTTTATAAACATGCAGCCCACCTGATGACCGGAGCAACCTTACTTACCCACTGCATGGAATGATAGAATGCAAACCTTACTATACCACATGTTCCAATACTACACGTGCATGAATCTGTCCATTCATTGAAGCGGTTTGCTGGATACTTCCCAAACTATTACTCCATTATATGGGATTTTAACGTGTAGATCTTGGGTCATCTTTCAATGATCAAAACCGTCTATTTGATGGGCCTCACCTTAAAATATGAAATAAACTAAAAACTTGTATATTAGAGTATTTCAACCAATTGATTATTTAACTCTTCCTTTAGATATGGGCAGTCAGAGTCTTTTAATCTGAGTTTTTTTTTTTTTTTTTTTGGGTAACCGAAATCTACTGTGTGGCCCATTATATAAACGGTTTGGATTATTGAGAAGGATACCATGGAAGGGCTAAACTTGTGATGTACCACGTTATAATACTTGGTGTTGTAAAACAGGTGACCAAGGGCCCACCTTGATGTATGTGTAGTATATCCATGTCGTCCATCCATTTTTCTATATCATTTTAGGGCATGAAGTTAAAAATAAAGCATATTCAAATCTCAGGTGGACCACACTACAGGAAACAATGTTGACTGACCATTAAAAACTTTTTGTGGGCCACAAAAAGTTTTGGATCAAGCTGATGTTTGTTTCTTTTTTCCTCCCTTCATCCAAGTTTGTGTGACCTTATCAACAGGTTGGATGGAAAATAAACATTAGGGTGGGCCCTACGAATTTTTTAATGGTGAGAGTTCAATCACCACTGTTCGTGGTCCACCTGTGATCTGTATCTGGTTCATTTTTAGGCTCATGAGCTAAAATAATCTGGCAAATTACAGATGGACGGCATGGATATACTACACATACATTAAGGTGGGCCTCATGGGGTCCTTACTCTTCCTCGGGTGGTAGGCTCTCAGGAGTATCAACAACCGGTCAAGGGCTTGAGTACCCATTGGTGGTGAAATTCCACTAGCGTGAGTGTGTGGGGTGGTGAAATTCCACCCGTAAAGGGTTCTGAGTACCCATAGGATGGCAAGCCAACCCTAGGGCCGTTTGGTCAGTCGGATCGGAAGGGATTGGATGGTATTGGAAGTTAAATCCCGGAATTGGCCGGGCGTGCCAAACAGAGTGCTGATCTAATCCCAATCCATGCGTCTTAAGACAATTCACTGACAACACCATCATAACCTTTAAATCCCACCAATCTACCTTAATCTGTTCAATTTGCCTTGGACGTGTTTGGACTGAGGGATTGGAAGGAATGGGAAAGTTTAATCTTGGGATTGGCTGGGTCTGCCAAACAACTGGATATAGCAATCCCATGGATCTCAAGACAATCCACTGACAACACCATCATTACCTAGAAATCCATGCCATCCACCCTGATACCACTCAATCCCTTCCAATCCACCTGGCCAAACGGGGCCCTAGGTTTGTGCATGGGATGCGGATTGGGTCCTACCCCCGCCCTTCTCCAACTGGGAACGGGCAAGAGCCTTGAGTGGCCACGGTGATGTATGGGTCTTATCCACTGTCTATTCATATTAAAAAAAAAAAAAAAAAAAAAATCATTTTAAGGTATAATCCAAAAGAATGAGGCAGATAGAAGGCTCAAGTGGATTACACAATGGGAATTAAACTGTTACAGTTGAAAACTCCATAGGGGCCACCGCAGTTTTTGGATGGAGCTGATATTTGTTTTTTCTCCTCATCCAGGTCTATGTAACTTTATGAATAGGTTGGATGGGTGGGCCCTAGAAAAGTTTCAATGGTGAGAATCATTATCACCGCTGCTTCCTGTGGTGTGGTCCACAGGAGCCTTGGATCTTCCTAAATTTTGGGTCTTAAACTAAAATGATACGAAAAAAAAAATGAATGGACGGTGTGGATAAGACCCACACATAACGGTAACCACTCAAAGCTCCTGCCCGTTCCCGGCTGGAGCCGGGCGGGGGTAGGACGCAATCCGCGTCCGGAAAGTACAAAAATCAGCTTGAAGGAAGACTTGGTGGGCCACAACACGTGAAGTGTGAGGTTTTAGGTGCAATTTTACATGGTTCCCATTGATTTGTCGGATGTGAATTTTTGATGAGCTGATCTTTTGTACGTACGGTGAACAGAATTATCATGTGATGAACGGACTGAAATTCACGCATACTAACATGGTGGCCCCAAAAGTGCTTGTAGATCACCTCTGGTCGGTCTATGCATTAATGGCCAAAATCTGTCCAGTCCGGAAATCAATTGTGCAGACGTGAACCTTAGATATTTAACCGTTGGTTGAAATTTTGGTACACATGAGAGGCCCACTTCAGTGATATGGGACCCACGTAATGTTTACATGACATCCAATCCGCTGCATCCGTTGCATTGTCTCATCGTGTTGGACGCAGATTAGCTAGTGTTGCCAAAATCACACCCAGCGGTGTGTTGTAGGCCCAACGTTATGTATTGTTATTTATTTTTAAACATCCATTCCGTCCATCCATTTTTCTCCCTCAATTTAAGCTTGAAACCAAAAAATGAAGTAGATCTGAAGTGCAAGTGGACCACACCACAGGAAACTGTGGCGATTGAACTCCCACCATTAAAAGCTTCTTGGGGCCACATAAGTTTTGGATCAAGATGATATTTGTGTTTTCCCTTCATCCAGTTCTGAGTGACCTTATCAACAGGTTGGATGACAAATAAACATTACGGTGGGACCTGGAAAGGTTTCAACGGTAAATGTCACTAACCCCACTGTTTCCTTTTGGTGTGATCCACTTGACCATCGGATCTGCTTAATTTTTTGGTTTTTTACCTAAAATAAGATGAAAAAACAGATGGATGGTGTGGATATAAAGCATATACATCAAGTTGGGCCCCACAGCGTCCAACACATCAACACACTACGACTGGGGTGGCGTTGGCATCACCACTTAATCCGCGTCCCACATTGTCCACGTGCTAAAAAATCAGCTCAAATGGAAACCAAGTGGGCCATAAAACTTGGAAAAGTTTAGAGTGGACGCCCACCCTTGATTTTTTTTAGGGGGGGGGGACCTACGTTGGTATACGTAATCCAAGCCGTCCAGGTCCTTAATCTAGCTTGGATGAACGGTCAGGACAAGAATAAGGCTGTTTTGCAACTCAGTGGAGCGTGTCTGATGAATGGTTGGATTCGATAATACACTATGTGGGCCCCACATCTTTCCTACTTTGGGCGGTATAGGTATCACTAGCCGGGCCACGCACATAGATAGCAGGTCCTACCAGATGAACGACCCTGATCAAACCTTGTAAAAAAAGAGAAAGTGGGCCCCACTTACCAGTTCCTGCCAATGACCTCTTTAGACAGGTAGCCGGTCATCTTGAAGAACCCAGCGCTAGCGTACATGATTGGATAGTCAGGCTTCGTCGCGTCGGATACAACGAACGTTTGCTGGAAAGTGGACAGCGCGTCTTTGAGATCCTCCGACACTCTCGGAATCCCTCTCGCTACACTTTCTTCATCCGAACTCCTAACCGAATTACCAGAATTCCTTCTCGACGCTTCCGCCTTATGACTTCCTTCCTCACCTGACCTCCTCACTCCCACCTGTGGCTTACCCGTCTCTTCATCTGTCTTCAAAACAAGTCCCCATTCTGCCGCCCGCTGCGCGATTGCCCCTACCTCTCCTGTCATCTTAGCCGTTGGATTCTCGATCGTGACCGTTGGTGAGTCTTTGGGCTGTTGGGGTGTGTCCTTGAGTGCCATCCATGAGGTTATCTCATCGGTGGCCGGCTTCGTGGGGGACTTTGATAGCTGGGGGGACTCGGATTCTGAGGTCCCACGTGGGTCTCCCTTGTTCTGCCACGTGGAGTAGGATGGGAACTTACTGGTGTTGGATTGAGTGAGGGTGGACCTCGGAGAGAAGGATGAGGGGTTGAAAACTTCGAGAGAGCCGCGGGAGTCCCTTGGGAGAGGTGGGATGACAGGCGGCTTTGAAGAGAGATCCGACGGATCCATTGCTGCAAAAACATGGAAAAAAAGTGATCGTTGGTTTATAATCATCCAAAACATGGATAAATCAGGGCCATTGACCAGGTAGGGCCTTCTTCAACATGCCATTTCAAAACATCAGATTAGCTCAAGAAGTGGGATATTCTATATATGTTTGAGGAAAATAGACAACCATAAAAAGTCATGGTTGGTTTATAATCATCCATAGAAATTGGGTTGTATTAGGGTCATGCATTTAAGAGAACCTGTTTACTGACCATGCATGTTTCGAAGGGGCACACATGGAAATTTGTTTTGTAAATAAGACTTTTCAAGTCCTTTATAGGAACAACCATATGAATGAGAATTTCCTATATGTTTTGTATGAATGCATCCCGTTTTAACTTGAGTGATTATAGTTAGAAATATGTTGTATATTTACTCATAGTTAGAAACATGTCGTATAGTCATTGGTTAGTATTAGGTGTCCAGTGCTTGCTTGGTGTTGCATGTTCATTTATTAGAGTGATATCATTAAAAAATAAGTATATTCTCATATATCTCGGTGTTGCATGTTCATTTATTAGAGTGATATCATTAAAAATTAGGTATATTCTCATATATTGCATATATATGTCTCATGTCTATTTAATATCATAACACAAATTCTCATCTTTCGTAGTGATATAGGATGTGTTATAGATGCATTCTTTGCATGGTTTGACCAAAAGAAATCCAATGAAAGAAAAAAGTAGTCTGTCAAATCCAGGCTCAGTCTTATGCATCGCATGACGTAACTGGGCCTCAAACACGTTCGGTTTGAAGAAATTTATTCCGAATATGGAGGAATTATCATTTGAAATGGGGATTGCAAATCTGCCATAATTTTTAATCTAGGCATTGTCACGAAACACAACTTATCAGTCCTTATGTAATGATGGTTCTGGGGTCAATTGGCTTGCATAGCAGGTCACACACATCCATTTTATAGGAAAACGCATGCTTAAGGTTCAAAATTGTGATTTTAGAATTCTTTTCTATTTTTAGTAATTCATTTTTTTTAATCGAATCTCTTTATTTTTAGAGTTTAGGATGTTAGTGTTTTTAGAAATGACTTGTAACCATACAAGGAAACTTTCCATTTTTGAAAAATTAGGTTTTAGAAGAGTTTTACTATTTTGGTTGATTTTCAAATTATTGTTAGAATTTTAATATTTTGAGTAATTTCGAAATAGGGTTGATTATTTTTTTTCTTAACAGTGTAATTGAGAAAAATAATAAAAATGCTATTCAATAAAATATTCGAATTTTCTCTGATTTTCTTGTAGACTCAAGAACTCTCGTTATGAATTCAAGGTTTTATTTACTTGGGGAAGATGGTGATATTCCTCTTCACTTTTTTCATGCTCCTCCCTGTGCCAGTTGGTATCAAAGGAGATAGGGGAGATTACATCCGTTTCTTAGGAAAATGCACGTTTCCAATTTAAAATTGCGATTTTAGGAAAATTTATTATTTTTAATAATATAATTTTACCATATCTCCTTATTTAAAGAGTTTTAAGATTCCTGTCTTTCTAGAAATTACTTATAATCATGTTAGGAATCATTCAATAAGATTTATTAGGGCTTTTTATTTTTGAAAAATTAAGCTTTAGAAGAATTTTACAATTTTGGATAACTTTTGAATTAGGGTTAGAATTTTACTCTTTGGGGTAATTTTGAATTAAGGTTTGGTTTTCTTTATAAGTGGTATAATTGTGAAAAATTATAAAAACATTATTCAATAAAATACCTATATATATATTTTTATAAATTCAAGAATAACTCAAGGATAAGTTCTTTTTCAAGTCGAGGATACTGATGTAGGATGTGCCATAGATGCATTCTTTACACTATTGGACCAAAAGAAATCCAAACGAAAGAAGTAGTTTGTCAAATCCGAGCTCAGTCCTACATAGGGCACGTAACTGGGCCCTAGGCATGTCTGGTTTGAAGAAATTTATTTTAGATAATGAGAAATTATTGCTCGAAGTGTGGACTGTAAATCAGTTGTAACTTTTCATCTAGCTAAGCATCGTCATAAAATGCACAACTTATCGATCTTTATGTAACGATAGTTCCAGGGTCAACTGACCCACATAGCAAGTTGCATACCTCCATTTCGCAGGAAAACACAGGTTTCTAGTTCAAAATTATGATTTTAGAAAAATTACTATTTTTATCGTATCTCCTTATTTTTAGAATTATAGGGTTTTTGTCATTTTAGAAATTTCTTGTAATCATGTTAGGAATCTCCCAATAAGATTTACTTGAACTTTCTATTTTTGGCAAATTAGGCTTTAGAAGAGCTTTATTATTTTCGGTAACTTTTGAATTATGGTTAGAATTTTTACTATTTTAGTAATTTTGAATTAGGGTTTGGTTTTCTTTATTAATGGTGTAATCGAGAAAAACTATAGAAACATTATTCAATAAAATACCAGAAATTTCTCTATTATTTTCTTGTAGACTTAGAAACTTTCGTTGTAAATTCAAGGTTTTGTTTACTTAAGGAAGATGGTGATCTTCCTCTTCACTTTTTTCACACTCTTCCCTGCGTCACATAGTAATTGCTTTTATATGTTCTCATAAGGATTATCCAAGAGTGAGTTTGAGATTTTTCAAAAGTAATAGTTAATTCAAGTGAGCCATTAATAGATATATTAAAAAAAATCAATCAGGAGCTTCTCTATTCACATATTAAAGAATTTAATTTTTAGTTCACATATTGTGATTGAGGCGCTGATATGTATGAGCATGTCAGGCTATGTCCTCTATCTTGAAAGTTGTGCATCCATTTAGACCTTAAAAAAAGTAAGATGTGCTTACCTCTCAACTACAGAAACAAAGTACATTAATGAAGCCATTTGGCCAAGGAGAATGCTTGAGAGATCCACAGTCTTCAAAATGTTCCAGTGATAATTTATTGTAATAATAGTTCCTTAATCTCTCTTACAAAGAATCCAATATTAATTCATGGATCAGCAAGTACATCAATATTCATTAATATTTTATTTCAAGAACATGTGAACCTAAGTATTGCAAGTCCAATAATCAGGCTATAGATATTTTCACGATACAATTGAAGTCCGACATCTTCAACAAGTTGAAAAAAGATGTTAGGCATAACCATTTTTAAAAAGAATGTTCGGAAATTTCCTTAAATAGAACTTCTGAAATCCTACTTCATATGTAGAAATGAAAATTTTCAGATCTTTTGTATAGATGTAGTACTCCCCTGATGTAGAGCGGGTCGCGGACAGTTTCATGGCCAAGATGGATCAGAAAAGGCCTGGACGACAGAAGTGATCTGGACCATCTCGCAATCCGAAATGAGTTACCTGACGTAAAATATATGATTTTGGGGTAGAACGAGCTACTTTAGCCAACCAACCCTGCTATGCCGGGTTGCACAGCCCGAAATTGCGAAAAACCCCTGGATCGATGGTCATTTCCCTGTTTTAATTTCGTTTTTACTATAAATAGTAAGTTTTAGTTTGATTATAACTCTTCATCCGTCGGGCTTTGGAAGTTGCGTCCAACGTGAAAAGAGCTTAGAATAATTAGGGGAACGGTTTGGTGAAGCCAAATAGGACACTTACTATTTTTGGCCGAAAACCTTGCGCATTAGTAGACATCACGACCGTCTATAAATAGTAAGTTTACTATTTATAGTAAGTCGCGATTTCTAGGAGTTTTAGTTGTAGTTTGATTCTGATTTCTTTCCCATTGCTTGGTATTCCTATTTAAAGGGTTGTGAACTCATTTTTAGTCATGAATTAATCAATTTCGAATTTCTTAGAATTTATTTCTATTTTCTGCTTTCTTTCCTCGTGGATTCGAGAAGTCTTTGTAAGGAGTCCAGAGAAGCTTCGTGGATTCGGAGTAGTTATCCTCATCACATTCATCTCTGTGTCATCCTCTCGCTACTTGTAAGTACCTGTGGTCCGACAGGCCTTGTGTAGTGTATTAATCTTAGAAATTGGTTAGCCTCTCACAGCATATATAGATATGTTCTCCATTGTGTTGAACCTACAGCGTTTTTTTTTTTTTTCATAAAAAGAATGTGTTAACGCGAGTTCTCCTCTTTCATGGCAGTGGTTGCCATATTTTCTAACATAGATTATATCTAAGAAGATTTTTGAGATTTTGTTATGATGTATTCCAATGAAGTGGGCCTCACCCAGGTCCCAATTTGAAACCGATCTACCAGGGACGTTGATCATGGGCCACCCGATTTGGCCGAACTTTGCCTGGACGGCCATGCATGCCACAAATTACCTCTTCAGAGTCCTTGAGTGAGTTGTTTTAACATTTACTATTTGAATTTAAAACATTTCGGTCTTCGGCTCATTAGTCGAGCGGTACTGGAAGTTGGAATGGAATGTTGTCATCACATGTGCAAATGTTTTATATGTGTGCAAGATCTAATCTATCCTACAGGTGAGTCACTCGGCCCACCGTTTAGGTTCCTTCACCTGTAAATCATGCTCTATAGCTCTGATTTCTCTTTATTTTCGTAGCTCTCCTTTTTTTCTAAGCCATGGATGAGATGGTTAGAATTGCCTAACAAAAGTGACTCTTTAGAATCATAAGCAATCTATGAAGAGGCCAACAAATAGATTCATCTAATTGTTGATTGGACTTATTTTGTGTAAATGATCTTGACCATCCATCTATATTAAAGGCTAATCATTAATCATTAGATAGTTATGATTATCAAATTAGTGTACCTATGAAATCTAGGAAGCGAATTGCCACCAACATGGGTGGTGTGTTAACGTGGCAAAGTTCTGTGAGCCCTACCATGATGTATGTGTTATATCCACATCTTCTATCCATTTTGCAAGATCATTTTAGGGCATGAGCCTAAAAACGAGGCAGATCCAAAGCTCAAGTGGCCACACCAAAGAAAGTAGTGACAACCACCGTTCAAACCTTCCTAGGGCCCACCATTAGAGCTGGGCATTTTAGATCCGATCTGGTGGATCCGACCTGATCAGAACCGATGGTCTGGATCGGTCAGGATCGGGTAGCCCCATCTAGATCTGAAACATTTTCGGGTCGGGTACAGATAATGCCTCTTTTGAACCGACCCGATCCGTAATCCGATCCGATTGGATCCGATTCAGACCGACCCGATCCGGACCGTATTTTATATATATATATATATATATATATATATATATATATATATATTACTTCTAAGTTTTACCTGACCCCTTTTTTTACCCTACCCTAACTGCACCCGAAGAACACTCGCCGCCGCTGCGAACCTTAAATCCCCAAATCCTTCCTTCTCTACCCTACCCTACCCTACCCTACCCGCACATATCATGAACCCTCCTTTGCACCTGAAGAACGCTCGCCGCGCCGGGTCCAGAATCCCCAGATTGTCCCGATCCTGATCTCTACCCGGCTGGGTAAGTCTCTCTATATCTCTCTCTTTCTCTCTCTCTCTATCTCTCTCTGCAACTCTTTCTCTCTCCCTAATCGGGCGTGGATTAGCTACTGACAGGTTGAGTAGCGAGAGTCGCTACTGAAGTGAGGTCACTAAGTTTCGTGGGCCCCACCATGATGTATGTTTTGTATCCACGCTGTCCATCCATTTGGAGAGATTATTTTAGGGCAAGATCCAAAGAATGAGTTAAATCCAAAGCTCTAGTGGACCCCAACAGAGAAAACAGTGGAGTAGTGACGCCCACCATTAAAAACTTCTAAAAGCCACAAGAGTTTTAGCTAACCATCTGTTTTCAGGCCAGCACATCAAAGGGTTGACGTCATTTAATCTAGAAAACTTGAAGGGAATCGCACATTTACAATGGGTTATAGAAGATCTACGGTTTGGATGAAGGACCCACTTTCATAAATCTGCACTTCCACATCTGATCAGGACAATGCAATTCCTGGTCCGTCTGCATCAAATAGTGAAGGCATCCTACCCATCTATTTTGTACCAGTGGAGCCCTTGTCTTGATGATCCATACTGTTCGTATGATATGGCCCATGGATAGAGCATGCCCCAAAGATAGATATTTGTGTTTTCCCTTCTTTCATGTCTTTTTTAACTTTGGAACAGGTTGGATTTCAAATAAACATTCTGGTGGTCCGTAGGATAGTTTCAATGGTGGGAATCACTCTCCCCATTGTTTTCTGTGGTGGGGTCCATTACAGATTTTTATCTGCTTGATTATTTGGTTCATATTCTAAAATGATATCTCGAAATGGATAGACGGAGTGGATACAACACATACATCATAGTGGGGCCCACTTGATGACGTCACTACAGTAGCCTAATCTGCGTCCCAACCGTTCGTACAACTCGGAGCTCGAGGAGCGTCAGTGCTCGTCTTCGCACGACACGTACCTAGAGCTCGAGGACACGTACCTAGAGCTGCTATGTCAGCTAACCTACAGACAGACAACAAGTAGCTGTAATTGAATCTTCTTCAGGAAGCTATAATTTAAAGCTTCTTCAGTAGCCATAAGCAATAAGCAGTAGTAGTACGTTTTTTTCCTACTAAGTAAACATGGGGGCCCATCTTGAATTTTTTGGTTTATCCACACCGTCCATCAGTTTTTCCAGATCATTTTAGGGGTTGATACTAAATTTTAAGTATATCCAATAATTAAGTAGATTGCACCATAGGAAAGAATGAGAATAATGATTCCCACACCGTTGAAAAAAAATGAACGATCCGAACCTTTCCCAATCCGATCCAACTCGGGTTTCCTGACCGAGTCGGACTCGGATTGGGTCAAGCTAGTAAGTATTCAGATCCGTTCGATTCCGATGACCCGGACTCGGTACCGGATCGGATCGGGTTCGGGTCAAGCCCTGCAAATTTCGAACCAAGTCGAGTTGGACCCAATCTGATCCGGCTTGGTCCGATGACCAGCTCTACCCACCCCATTACTTATATGGCTCCTAAGAAGATTTCAATGGTAGGCATTCAATCCCCACTGTTTTTTGTGGTGTGGTCTACTTGAGCTTTGGATCTGCCTCATTTCAGACCCTAAAATGATCTTACAAAATGAATGGATAATGTGGATGTAACACATGCATTATGGTGGGGGTCCTCTAAATCAATCGTTTGGATGGTCAAGTATCCTACTTGTGCACTGTAACTTCATGTCCCAATGCAACTAGGAGCATTGTAACTTTATAGTGCTTTGTGAGCGTTGGGGTATATCTCAAAAAGTATTATCTAAAAAACTGCTTTTAGGGTGTCAAAAGGCCCACCTATCATGTCTGTTGTTTGTTTGTCTACCGTGTCTTTTTAATTTGAATTGAAATAAAAACAATCCCCAACCCTCAAAGTCCACCAAACCACCTGTAAGGAGACAACCCTTGTGACAAAGCTTCTACAGATAATGGAGTCTGACTTTCACCTAACTCCATGCACGTGGCTTGTTTAAATGAAATCCGATCGTCCAATTTGTGGGTCCCATTGTGAAAGGGTACATCTATCTAGAACTATACTAATTGGATCATCCAAACCATTATGACCTAATTAACTAATTGTCCATATCCAATGGGCGAGTTTAGATCACCCTATCATTGCCACGAGTCATTTATTGTTTGACCCTTTGCACCAAGCGTTAATGATGAAATGGAGGTAATGACTAACGTGGTCTTCCCCATCTTTTCCCATAGAATATCAAAGTTAGATTCTTTTATGGCCCCTCTCGGGTTAGATATACAAGGAATTAAACTTAAAAGAGAAGAAAATCTCATAATTAAAGATAAAGGTACATACTACACACAGAAAAAACAATATTATATGTATGTACGTCTAACACTTATTAAAAGAGAGAAATATTATTTTTTACTTGCCGACTCAGTCAATATCAAGTCGAGTCATGGCCCAGGTCCAATTTGCCAAAGATAGGGTGAAGACTGTCTTAATCGAGTTAGAGTCAACTCAAACAAGCTAACAATCTACAGACACAGGTTGTAAGCTACTGTGAGAAAAGAATTATTCAATTAAATAAAAATATTGTATATAAAATATGAATTATAGGTTGTTAATTAATTGTACTTTTTAAAATTATATAAATATTTTTATTATTACTTTAAAATTAAAGTTTAGAGTAAAAATTAAATACACGTGAGGCTAATCAGTAAAACAAAGAAAAAGATAAAACTGTCATTTCACATAAGAAAAGGTCGAAAGTGATTTGCACCGAACGAGCACACACGCGAGTTTTCGGCGGGCGAGATATGGGGTTTGGGCGGAGAAAGCGGCGAATTCCATGGCTTCACCATACTAAATTACCAAAATACCCTTTAATTTTATCTAAAGCACGTGTATATGTCCCCCTCGAAATTCTCGTCGTATACAGTAGAGATAGCATCTCCGGACCACAAAATTCAGGGCGTTGATTGGAAGATCGTAGCCATTAAATCTTTGGGGTTCCTCGGTGGAGCCCATCTTATCAACGGTGGAAAAATCGGGTATGCTTACAAGAGCTCAGGCCGTGGATATGTATAGGCCCGAGTGTCGTATAAGAAATGTCATTGTAGACGCTCGAGTACAGTTTGTAATTGTACCCGCCACGTCATACATTCGATCAAATAAATCGGTGGGATCTGATCATCTGTCAGAATTCAGAACGTCTGCAAACATCTCTAAACCGTTGATTTTTCTACACCCAAGTGGCCCACTCAGCCGACATTTTCAGACCGGGCACCAGAACAGCCAGTATAGCCTCGTGAGAGAGAGAGCTCCGATCTGCCACACGTGCGCCTCGTCGGCACGTGCGGAGCAAGCATGATTATGAGCTCTACCGGCAGAAGCAGTGGGGTTCACCTTCGCTAGAAGGTGTTTGTACTTTGAATGCTCATCGCTCGCAACAACAACCCCAACTGGTCTTCTTAAATGACTATAATACCCTCAACTCCAGTTAAAAGCTGTCAACATCACAGTCGTCTGGAAGGGCATTTTCGTCAATTAAGAAGGAAAAAAACACCGTATCACTTCAATCCCGTGGGTAGCATGCAAGTAAAGCCCGTGTGAAAAAGACTAAAATGCCCTTCACATCCAAAGAAATCTAAATTCTCCAACAAAAAATGAAAATTAAGAAAAGAAAAAAGATGGAAAAGAGAAATTCACGAAATCAAGAAACAGAGAGAAATCGACGTGAGAAAGCAGCAGAGAAGGAATATGAAGCGTGGAGGAAGAGAAGCAGTACCTGGAGAGATGGAATCGCGAGAAATTGCAGTGCTGATGCGAGAAATTGATGAAGATCTCAGGAGCAGAAGCTGAGAGCGAGGGAAGAAGAAGATGGAAATTAAAGAGATTTAAGCGGGCAAAAAGGGAAGTATGATTGGAGAGAAGCCTTCTCCCATACCTCCCACATGCCTTTGCACGTATTGCGAGGGAGACACGAACGAGAGATATCAGATAACAGATTCTCTCTTTCTCTCTCAGAGAAGAGGGTTGCGAATATGGGAGAAGGCCGATCGGGTTCCTACGGAGAAAAAAACACTTGATACTCTGGCAGAGTGTGACGGGTGGTACGCTGGAATTTAGATATTACTTAGGAATTGCATACGTGGCAATATTTAATTAAAATTGAACTCTCCAAATCACGGGGTACAGCTTGCATCTATCACCATCCAAAAGTTACACTTTTCTTTTTACCTTACTATTGGATTGATTGGACGGTTAAGGATAAAGTGATATTTCCACAAACAAGTCTCCACCATTTAGGATTGATTAACCAATTTGATTTTCTGTCACTGATTTGGAAACAGTGGATTGCATGATTTAGTCGGTTTGATTGGAGTTATTGTATGACAGGTATGCAATTTCTGAGTGAACGAGTATCATGATTCGTAGTCTGGCAGAGTATCAAATAGCTCTGCCCCACCTATATTTCGCCCGACAAGGGATGCTGAGGGCCGCGTGGATGTGGGGCCTTTATATTGTGGTCCATGGTTGGGTTATTGTGATAGTTCATCACCATCGTGGAAATGGTGGTGACTCATCCTCCACACGAGTGGTACTCGAGTGGTACAGCTATCAAGACTTTCTAAATTGTTCACTACACTATTGATGTAGCATTATTGTAAGATGGTACTGATCGAGGAATCGTAACCGTTCAATTGATGGTTTTTAAATGGACGGTTAACAGTAAGCCAGTGGATGTGCCGAATTCCGATGGTTACCAACTTAATGGAGATCGATTCACCACCATTTTCCAAATTATGACAAACTATCACATGAGTTCGGAAGCTGATTGCGTATGGCACCCGCAACAGGATAATCGCTGTGGCACGACGTGGTCCAAGCTCTCTAGGCCTAACCGTAATGTATGTGTTTTATCCATACCGTACATCCGTTTTTCCAGCTCATTTTAGGGCACTGATAAAAATGATGAAGATGGGAAGCTCAAGTGGACCACACAACAGAAAACAGTGGAGATTGAATCCACACCGTGTTTTATTTTTCATCCAACCTGTTCATAAGTTCACGTAGTCCTGGATGAAGGGAAAACACAAATATAAGCTTGATCCAAAACTTTTGTGGTCCACAGGAATTTTCAACCGTGGATGTTCAATCCCCACTGTTTTCTATGTCGTGGCCCCTTTGAAGTTTCGATCTGGTTCATTTTTTCGGATCATACCCTAAAATGTTCTGGAAAAACGTTTGGACGGCGTGGATAAAACACATACATTCAGAGATTGGGCCACGTCGTGCCACAGGGATATCCCTGTGGCAATCCACTTCCATTATAGAGGATATCCAACAGCTCCATTTTTGTATGATACGCGACTCTCCTCATTGTATGATATACGTTGATTTTCAGTTAACAAATGAGGGGCCCATTTTTCGGTAATCTGGACTGTTGATATTTTTCTTATTACTATATATGGACCATATTACAAAAACTTTAGTGTTATTATATTTTATTTTGATTTGGACCGTTGCTGAATCTATCTTTCTAATTAATTATTCTTACAGTAAAATAAAAGGTTACGATTTTAACATTGAGCAGATTTACTAAATGATCAACTAGATGAATGGTCCTGATTAATGGACCACCGCCCTAAATTGTCAGTGTTGAAAACCTGAGTATACTGTGGGAAGAAGAACGCAGTGTATCATACGATTCCTTACGGGTAAAATCTAAAATGAGATAGACACGGGGGTGCAAATTTCAAAGTTCACGTGTGTAAAGAGACGCGTAATCTTAGCCTTAGAAACGAGGAACGTATGTATACTTTAGATCGTGGGTCGCCTTCTCTTAACCGTTCAATTATTTTCTACACGTGTGGCCCACCTCATGATCGTATCAACATGGTTTTGGAGACCTGGTATCTGTACAGTAGGAATCGGCTGATGAGCAGTTTCTATCTTGCACGCGTTCTCTTCATTTCCACGTGTGAAGCAAGAACACTTTCAAGTAACCAACTGCCCTTACTGGAAGGCGCTATGTGGGCCCCACCAAATATGTGCTTTATCCACGCCGTCCATCCATTTTCCAGTTGGCCATAGGAAGTTTTCAATGGTGAGCGTTCAATCACATTATTTTCCTGTGGTGCGGTTCACATGAGATTTGGATCTAGCTAATTTTTGGGCTCGCATACTAAAATAATGATACAAAATGGATGGACGGTATGGATAAAACGCTTACATTATGATGGACCCACAAAGCACCGTCCAGTAGCGACGTCGCTACTGTCCGTGTCAGTCTGGAATCTGCGTCTGTGCGTGAGTGCATTAGGTGCGGCCCTGGCCTTACCCAGCTTGGTGTGGGCCTGGCTATAGGGCACACGTTAATATATCTATTATAAATCCAATCTTTCCATACATTTTAAAAGATCATTTAAGGTCATGTATAAAAGATTTAAGGTACAAAAACTTTAATTTGGACCACACCACATGAAACTGGCGCTTAACCATAAAAAAACCGTTGTGGGCTCCAAAAGTTTTAAATAAAGATGATATTTATTTTATCCCTTCACCCAGTTCTGTTTGATCTTAACAACAGGTTGGATGGAAAATAAAATTTTCTATGGGCATTAAGGTGGGCCCTAGGAAGATTTTAGTGGTGGACGTCCAATCACCAATGTTTCTTATAGTACATTCCAACTGAGATTTGGATCTGATTTAATTTTTCTATCATGCAATAAAATAAGCTGGAAAAATAGATGAACAGATTGGATATATAATACATACATCAAGGTGGGCCCCATGGTCAGGGCCACACCGTGTTTGGTGAGGCACCTAATCCGCTCCCCTTCCGTGCACCTAGCTTTCCTAGATCGGAGGGAGCTGTCTGAGTGGGGAATCTTCGATGCGCTGGCAAAGTATGAAGATCCACACTCATGCACAGACATTTGTACACGTGGCATGTATTTGTGGGAAACGGATTGGCTACTCCCCTGCCATCAGCCCGGTGGCTGGTGGTCGGTGCTCTGTGGGCCCCACCATGATGTATGTATTTCATCCATTCTGTTCATCCATTTTTACAGTTCATTTTATGAATTGATCCTAACAATGAGAGGGATATAAATCTCAGGTGTACCACACCACAGGAAAACAATAGTAATTGGATATCCACCATTAAAATCATCCTAATGCCCACTGTACTTTTTATTTGACATCCAATCTCTTGATTAGGTCATACAGGACCAGATGAAGGGAAAAACAAAAATCAGCTTGATCAAAAACTTTTATGGCCCCCAAAAGGTTTTTAATGGCTGACGCTCATTCAACATTGTTTCCTGTAATGTGGTCCAATTGAGATTGGGATATAGCTAAATTTTGTCTCATACCAAAAAATGATCTGAAAAAAATAGATGGACAGCATGGATGAAACACATACATCATGGTGGGGTCCACAGAGCACCAATGGTGGCAGGGGAGTAGCCAATCCGTTCCCGTATTTGTGTATGCAAGTGGGCCTCATGTGGATCTGTACAGTCACAAAAGTTCATCTTTCCAAAATGGCCCCTACAGAGGAGGCTCTAGATCGACCGACTGGATTTTCACTGTTTGACACATGTAGAGGTGGGCGGGACCCTGACTGTGGGGCCCACCGTGATGTATATGACTACATCCAAATCGTCCATCCGTATTGAAAGCTCATTTTAGGGTATGATCCCAAAAATGAAGCAGATCCAAATTTCAGATGGAACATAGTACAGGAAACAGTGGTAATTAACCATTAAAAATTCCCCATCCGCTACAAAAGCTTTGGATCAAAAAATGATATTGGTGTGGTATCTTCAACTAGGTTTTTGTGAAATTATCAATAGGTTAGATGGAAAATAAACATTCTAGTGAAATCCATGAAGTTTTTAATGGTTCAGGATTCAATCACGACAGTTTCCTTTGGTGTGGTCCACCTAAGATTTCTGTCAGATTCATTTTTCGGGTCATGACCTAAAATGAGCAGTCAAAATGGTTGGACGGTATGGATTTAAGTCACATACATCACTGTGAGCCCCACCGTAAGGATCCACTAATCTCTGCCGGTGGATGACTGGATCCTGTTGGGCCGATAGTCTTTGGACATATTTATTACATCTAAAGTTGAATATATATCTGAATCTAAATTCCTAAAATTCGTTTGGCAAGAGTACAAAAGAAGTGCTGAAATTTGAAAATTAAGTATAGAATATGAAGCATCTCGTTTGTTAACAAATGTCTCAAAAATAAGAAATTTGATAATTTAACACATTTGCCACTGTCTCCTGCCTGGGGATATTTTATACGATGAAGGTTTATTTTTTATTTAATAAAAATAAAAATAATTTAAATAACGTCCATTTAATTTAAATAAACTAAATTATTTAATAGAAAATTAAATGTCATACATTTTTTTTTTTTCATAAAATTATGATAAGAATTTAAAAAATTATTTTTTTTTGGGAATAATGCCCTAAAATTAATCTGGTCAATCATCACTATATCTTAAGGTATGGTTCACCTGATAATTGGATCTACTTAATTTTTGGGATAATGCCCTAAAATAATAATAATAAAAACGAATGGATGAACTGAATACAAAATACATGCATTAGGATGGGCCCCACGGTGAGGGCAGCATAGTCTTGGGTGAGTCCAGGCTCTCACCTAATCCTATTACGGTAAGAAGTCCATGAGTTGGCTTGGTGGATCTGGGAATCCACTAAGTGGGTGGGATCCATGACGGTGGGGCCCGCCATGACGCGTGAGCCATATATCCGCCGTTCATCGTTTGGAAAACTAATTTTAAGGTATGATACAAAATTGAAGTAGATCCAAATCTCAAGTGGACTATAATACAAGAAACCATGGTAATTGACCATTAAAAACTTCTACTCTATAAAAGTTTTGGAACAAGCTAATATTAGTGTGGTCTCTTCATCCAAGTTTTTCTAACCTTATCAACACCTTGGATGGCAAATAAAGTGGGGATTCAATCATGACTGGTTCTTGTGGTATGGCCAACCTAACATTTGGATTTGCTTCATTTTTTTTTGGATCATGTATACCCTATAATGAGCTATCAAAATGGATGGACAATGTGGATGTAAGGAACATAGGCCCCACAGTTAGGGATTCACTGACCTTGGTGGATCCGGGTATCTACTCAGGCCCTCACTAGAGGGATTCCCGGAGAAAACATCTCGGTTTCCCAAATGGACGCGGATTACGCATCAAAGCTGACAGTGCTCTATTGGCCCCACCATGATGTAAATGTTTTGTCCATGCTTTCCATCCATTTTGGATAATTATTTTAAAGCATGAGCCCAAAAATAAGGTAGATATAATCCTTAGGTGGTGTAGACACCCCACCTCGGGCCAATAAGCTTGATTGAACAGGAGCCTGTTCACAAACCCTAAGTGCAGTATTGTGAAGTAATAATAACTCGGTGAGACCAATGTCGAATTCACAGGGAATGAGGAACACATTATAAAACTAATCTAAGTCTAACTTGGTTGGTTGAATTTTAATCCAACGATGTGAAAGGAAAAATAAATAATACTGATAAAACACTAAAGATCTAGGAATCTACTTATAATAATATCAATATCAATTTGCTGCTTCAATATAAAATAATACAACTGGAATCGAAGTCCTAATCTATCAACAATTAAACCATTCACAAATATTAAGATGAATATGATTTCAATTGATCGGTTCTTCTATTAAGCACTCAGACAATTAAAAGCATCTAATGCTGTTAGTGCACTTATTTGCACATATGTTTGTCAATCACGTAACTAGTTGTGTCAAGTAGTCAAATGAGTTCTTTGTAATTGAAGACCGATGACGCAACTAGAGCAGAAGCCTGAGCTACAAAGTCAGAATCTAAAAAATCTTCTACGATCAGGATCTTACAAATAGATGATCCCAACCCAAATAGAAAAACCTACTTAGGTCATCTATTCAAAGCCAATTCCAAGTTCATATTTTCTATCACTTGGTCTTGGCTTTAGCAAGTTCCAAAGTTGATGAAGGATTAAATGGACAAGAAATTAAAATAAGAAAATCTGTCTATATTCAGTAGAAAAAGGTGCCACTGAATAAGCACTTTTGGTATCATCGAAGATACCTTCGGTGTTATCGAAAGCGTTCAAAACGGTTCAGCAATATTGCAAAGGTATTTCGGTACCACCGACTGGACATTTTGGTAACATCGACTGCCACCGATGAATAAATTTCGGTGTCACCGAAAGAGATATTTTTCATTCAGCAACTTGGGGATTTAATTTGGTACTACCAATTGATAATTCGGTACTACCGAAGCAAGTTCGGTGATACCGAAGGTAGCTTCGGTAGCACTGTAAACTAGTCATTTTCTATCTGTTGGAACTTTTTCTCTATAGAAGTGGCTTGAAGAAACTTGCAAAAATTGTGGATTTAGGCATTTCAGAGTCCCTATGTTTTCTGAAGCTCTTATCACTCATCCTAGACTCTATCTACATGAGATTTATGTTTTTTTTTCATTATGATTTATCACTCATGAGCATTCAAAGCTCTTATTATTGAAGAACATGATCTCAAGCCTTTGCTAGAGTATTGAGACCAAACTTATAAGTATATCCTTAGTCTTAACCATACTTTAGTGTATCTATCAGTTGAATCTCTTAGGAAATCTATTCATATCCTTCGTTAGAGATTTAACCAACTCCCATTACCTTGGTTACCTTTATAGGAACATTATTTGTAAGGTTTTTGATCGTGAAGCTAAACCAACATGAAAATTCAAGCTACGCAATCAGGGGAGCATCGGGGAGCTGATTCAAGCACGAAAGAGCAAAGATCAAGCAACCTAAGACAAGCTACAAAATAGGATTCATTTCGACAAGTATGTGTCATTATCAAGACTCCAAAGTTTAGTCTCTATTCTCGTGTATGATTGAGGCTAAGAGTTTGCTAGGTGCCTTGTGTGGGACCTTGGTCGGTGGGCTTAAACGTGGGTGCCTTGTGTGGGACCTTGGTCGGTGGGCTTAAACGTGGGTGCCTTGTGTGGGACCTTGGCCGGTGGGCCTAAATGTGGGTGCCTTGTGTAGAACCTTGGCCGGTGGGCCTAAATGGAGGTGCCTAGTGTGGGACCTTGGCCGGTGGGCCTAAACGTGGGTTTTAGGTGTAGGACCTTTGATCTTGCGGAAAGCATAAATTGGTGTCCTTAGTGTAGGACTGTAAAGGTTATTGGTGAACCTGTTTTAAAACCATTAATAGTGAAATTCGGTGCACTTTGGGATTGAGTGTGGATGTCGGGAGTGAAGTAGGAAGTAACAGAACCACTATATATGCTTGTGTTTGGAATTGACATTTGCGCATCTATTTAATCATGTTTGTATAAGTTTGAATGCTTGATTGTTTATGCATGATTAGATGAATGCTTAAGATTGATTGGAAACACATTCCACACACAAGCTCACAACACTAGGCTAGTTGTTTAATTTATATATCTTGAATAGCCTTTATGATTTGACCCTCTATTGGTTTGGAAGCCTTTAGAGTTATATTGCCTTGCTTTAAACTGAATGATTGTTTAAGTTAGACAATTGAGATTTTTAAATAGGAAAAATATTTGAAAAGTCCTATTTACCCCCTCTCCTGGACCTTGTCTCATATTCATTCTTCAGTATCAGCGGTATGAACCGCAATTTCAAATGCACCTGTAGGTGTCATTAGATCTTGATTCTTTCTCTAGATCAAGGCTAAGCAATTGTTAAATCAGGTATTCATTGTACCCAAAATGCACAGCAAATCTAAAAATAAATAACTCAAAGACTTTAAAATAAATTCAAACCAAACCAATCTACTATCATCATTCTAAATAATAACATTGAATTCAACAAACTAAACACTAAAATTAACTACAAGCTTCATCCCTTATCCTTAGCTAAGAGATTAGCCTTCAAAGACTAACATCTTAAAAAACATTAAAAAAACTAACTACACCGATGAATCGAAGGACTCCTTGAAGTTTCTCCACCCTTTGCTGCCTCCTCCTTACCTTAATTCATGCTTAGAAACTCCTAAAAGATCCTTATTTATAAGCTTTGATTGGACCGACTTTGAAACCGCCTCAAATTTACACACTTTAGTTATGCTTCGGTTGCAGCCGATCGACTTCGGTCGCATCGAATGTCTCTTCGGTCACATTGAACATGGCTTTTGTCGCAGCCGAATTAACTTGATTTGTGTCTGAACTCTCTGTCTTCCTTTGGTCGCATCGAAGTGGCCTTCTGTTGTAGCTAAATTAACTTTTGAAAATAACAATTCTCACTGGACTATTTTGAGCACTTTCGATCAGACTAAAGGTCGAGTTGACGGTGGAGTCGAACAGTCTGTTTTCTTCTGTTGGACTTGTGATTCAACTAGTCTTTTCTCTTTTCTTTTTACTTGATTTTCTTAGATATTTAGCATGTGAATTCTTCATTATTGACTTCCAAATCTCCAAGTCTTCACTTGATAATCTTTTTAACATTAAATCTTCTCTTTAATCGTTCTTTTCTCCTTAGCTCTCAAAATCATCTTGTAAGGGAAAACATGTGAAAATAGATCGATTAAGCGCATTTATGTTCTCAAAACCAATGAATAACAAGAGGGAAATATGCAATATTTCACACTCAAAGGAACCCTGATCCATACCCTTAACCCTGTCCATACCCTTAACCTTGGTCTAAACCCTGATCCATACCCTTAATCCTAATCTAATCATTGATGCAAACCTAAAACCCCAATCCATATCCTTAACCCTAAATCCAAACCCTAGGAACTAACTCTAAACCCAGTTAACCTAGTCGACTTAACTCGACAGAACCTTAAACCTAGTCCCAAACCCAAATCCCATGAACAACCTAGCCTATAGAGTCAACCCACATAGTCAGCCCATATAACCTACTATAACGCCCTGAAAATCGGGGGTCGAGCAAAGCTCAGCTCCCGAGTTCCAACGCATCACTTATGCTACATAGATAATGATGATTATGATGAGTACATTGAAACATGAATGAGATTAGACTAAAACAACATATCATACTCCAGAGACAGTTAAATTACACAAGCGGAAGACTGTGATAGATATATAAAATATATAAACTGTGATGAGTCTCCAGAGTGTGACAATGTTGCCAGGTTAAAGACTTACAAGTGTAGTTCCACAATGTACAAAATGAGAAAGTGTAATATTCGCTATCCAAAACCCTGTAGCCCCATCAGCGAAACTCCATGTCTACATAGACCCGCCAGAGAGTTGCATATAGGAGAGCTCCTCCTCGTCGTCAAAAAAGTCTGGCTCCGCTTCGCAAGCATCGCCATCATCTGAAACTCAAACAGGGTCTGGTTGTGTGTGTACAACACCATCCCGTAACGTGGGAGTGAGTGATTAACTCAGTAGAACAATAAAGCAAAGGTTAGCAAGTTATCAATTCAATCAAGCAGTAATGATAAAGCAGTAAATCACACATCCATAAGTACTCTTGTTAATGCAAGAATGGTATGAATGTATGATGCATGCCCTCGCCTACGCTCCCTCAGCGACTTCATCTCACGTTCGCTCATGAACAACACTGCCTCAGTGCTTGACCTGCTACGCCTGAACGCACGCGTAATGCGGTGCATGCATATGATTACCAAGTTCTTATTAGTCCTTTTCATACAGCAGGATTTGGGAAACTAAGGTACCTTCCTTATATTAATACCCAAACAATGATCCATTCTAGGGTCGTCAGTCCTAGTAAATCTCATACAATGTTGCGGTTCTAGGTCGCTGCAAAGGGCTCATCGCCAAATCAGTACAGGCTTAGTGTATACTTTGATTCCTACGGAAAGGCTCGTCGCCTCCACGCAGGTTCAGTGTATGCTTGAGGTCACTACAAAGGGCACGTCTAGGGCTGTCAGGGCTGTTGCACGGAATCGTTACACCACTCCCCCATCACCCATCACGGCTTCGTCACCAAAACAGTGTAGGCCAACAACTCAAATACAGTGTCCAATATCACCGTATTCGGCTCACTAGTCTGGGTTGCTCACTGGTCACTACGGGGAGGCTCGTCGCCCCAGCGTAGGCCGACAGCTTGATCACGGTGTCCCATACTACCATGCCCGGCTCATGAGTCTTAGCGGATCGAGGTACCAAGGTTAACGGGGTTTCACTGGTAAGTTTGGTACTTTAGGTTCAAGCAGTAGCGTCCAAACATGGTGAACATACATTGGCCAATGGGGTTATTTGACGAGCTCGACTAGCACGAGCGCATATCAAGTGGATCGACATGAAGTGCGTAAGCACTCCGTGTGGCCTAACCATTGTTGATAACCGAAGTATGGCTCGGATTTGTCGAATACATCCTGTGTGGCGAAACAACATCATCCACCAATCTAAGATCTATTACCGATTGCCTGGACTATACAATTGCCCCAATCACATTCAATTACAACAAAATATCCTAGAAGATAGTTAAAGCAGTAATGGATCAAGATTTCAAATCATACAATCAAAGGTCCGATATTATCCGCTTTAGGGCTGCCAAGGCTGTTGCACGGAATCGTTACACCACTCCCCCATCACACTTCACGGCTTTGTTCTTGCATTTTATGGAGTACAACATAAACATAGATTTATACATATGTATTACATAGATAAACAAACACTATAATATATGGTACATGGAGGAAAGCATACACATAGTTAAAGGAGTTGAGAATCATATCTCAACACCCAATTAGAGAAGAATTTATAACCACTTACTCATACAGACATTTTTACATACACTTAGTCTACACATAACATCATACATGGTATGTAGTAGTTAGAATACGTATTAGGGCAAGTCTTTTCTTCAAAGGATTGCCGCTTATACAACAATCACATATCCACGATGGTTAGTCGCGGCGTATATTAATGCATAGTTTATACTCACTTAGACATTTTCACAAACACTTAGGCTACAACTTGTACATACACGACGTATGTTAATATAACAGGTATTAAGCTAATCCGTTCACCCAGAAGTTGATACACATGCATCTATTATACCTAGACAACAATTAATCATGGCAAGCATAAATCCGTATTTCATACGTATATGGTATTTTCTACAAATACGAGGAATACAGTATATTCAACATAGTTAATGTATATCTGAAAAATGAAACGGACAACACTTTGTACATGTGCAATAGCACCACGTCAGTAATATATCATTAACTGACATTGAAAACCTTGAAAACCATAACCTATACATTTAAAGTCCGCACCTTATGCCTTAGAAGCGAGTAACGAACTTAGTTTAAACATTAAGTCTTTATCAACGGTAGAACGACAACCTATGGCATGAAATATGTTAGCTATTTCATCACTTACACTAGTTGAATCTCTAGAACTGATTAGGGTTAGGATTTCTTACCCGAAAACGGAATCAGAATCGTCGAAAAAGCGAAACGGTAGTGATGGATCGACACGTAGAATAACAGGAGCGATTCTCAAGAATAACTCCCATGCATTCACTCAGTTTCTCTCTCTCTTTCCTTCTCTTTCTTTCTTCTCTCTCCCTTAGGTTTAGGAAATTCGTATGGAATATGAGAGAGAGGGTTTAAGCCTCTATATAGGCCCAGAATTGTCGGAAATAGGCCCAGGGCCAAGGTATAGTTAGGTTATGTCCAAAGGGCATTTGTTTCAGCTCAATGGAGCTCTTTCGGAGCCCCCCTTAAGCCAAAGGTCAGACTTAAGCTCTCTAACCATGGATCTGGGTCAAGTTAAGTTTTCGTTCCAATCGGGTTTCCAGATCGCATGTGGCGGACCAGTTTCAGTTCAACGGTCACCGAAACTCGATCAGGGCCACAAGTGACCTGTGTATGAAATTTCTTTTGATCCGAGGGTATATTTGGGTCAGATTCTGATGGTTTGATTGCTAATATTCGGCCCATAAGCGACAAGTCTCAGATTACTTAAATCTGATTTAATTTTTAAAGAAAACCACATTTTCTCACACTCTTCGCTCCGGGCTCAAGTGAATAGCCCCGGGACACTATCTGGAGTTGATTTCCGAGATGGTTGTCAAGCCCAGCAAGGCGGTCCTAATTATATAATTTCGTAGCAATCGAACTTTCGATGTGCGATCCAGATCTGATACGGAGTTTCAATGTACTCTCGAGAGCAACTGGGTAATGAGATTGATCTTAGATTTTAGGGTAACCTAATATCAATTATTCTACAAGTTTTGAGTCTTTCAGATCATATTTAAAGTAGATTAAGCGGATTTCGTAGCTAATCTAGTTTAACACTTAGTTAAACTTGTTTAATTTCGAAAGGATTTGAGGTTTGAGAGGTTCATAAGGGGTTAGGATCTACCCCTTACCTAAGGACATCTAACTCCAGGTTGGCAAAAATCTGGGGCGTTACACCTACTTAGTCAACTCACCATGCCAAACCAAGTCCATAAACTCATTTTGGCCCAAGCCCATTCTAAAGCCTAATTCAGAGGAAAGGGGAGACAACAAGGCAGCTTCGGAGGACCAGACCTGTCCATGTGTATAGGAGGAACCTCTGTTCGAAGCTGAAGCAAAAAAGAAAGGATGAGTGACACCTAAGGTGCCGCCCACCATGTGGCACTGGTCATATTTCTACCAGTTGCTCACTCATGTGCTATTGTCCTCCTTGCCTATTTCATGCATGTGCAAAATCTGGAAGTTACTTTGATGCCCCTCCATTGAGCCAAAATTACACTCTATGCCATTCAAACCAACACTTGAGATCTTGCCATGTGGCAATCTCAAATCTCAGCAATCTAACCCCTTCTTAACCCAAAGCTTTGTAGGAATTACCAGAAAATCGTACTGTAGGGCTATAAATACCCCCATACTCTTCACATTTCAAGCATCCTAAAAAAAAATCATCCCTTACGATTCCTCACAAATCCAAAAGCATGCTAAACCCCCTTAACCATCCTCCACTAAGGAGAGTAGTAGTGAGGAAGAGAATCTAGCATAGGTTCAACCCTAACACTAGCCTCTCGAGCCAACCCAAGTTAAATGCAAGACATTCGATACAATCCTTGTGACACTACCGTCTGCCCAACTATTTTCAATCAAGCTTCATCTAGCCATAACATTTGCATAACGCAACATTCACCTCATCATTCAACACACTTTGCACCAAATTGGCTTTAAAATATGCTTTAAGGCTTTCCGATTTAATCGGATCCTACCCAACAAAAAACCGAGCAATTACTTCACATTTTCTCACCAATATTGTATACATTCATATACGAGAACTGAATTCTCAAGCTCAAGAATAGTCATATCTTGTGAAGTATAGATCGTACATTTGTACGGGAAGAGTGGGTGTATAACACCTTCCCTCTTTGTAACCGCAGTCCCTTAAAATCTCTGATTGCAGAACCAAAGTGTCATCTTCGGGCAAAAAATCTTTGGATCCCTACCCTAGCATTTCTATAGGGTGTAGCCAACTGTAGAGACGAAGAAATTGGTTAGTGGCGACTCTTGTCAAACATTATCAATTAAGCATAACATAAAGCCCTTGAAAGAGGCAACCCATGGAGCAAAGCAACCATCGAGTCGATTTCGGCCCGGATCCCAACACCCATAGAATGACAACTCCACTGGGGATGTGATAGCCACACCAGTTGAGACCCGACTCAAAAAATAGGAATTTTCCAGTCCTTGAGAGTCAGCAGTTCTCAAGTGCATCTGCATCAATATTTAAAAAATTAAAAAAAATTCAAAACCATTGTGCCTTTGCGAGCTAGGTGCTCCTGAAAAAACCTCTCCTTTCGCAGCATCAATCGATCCAGATCACAAACAAACATGGCCAACCATGGGGAAGAAGTCCAACCCTTTCATGCACTTGATCTCATAGAAGCTCAGTCTGCACAGCCGCAATAGGTAGAAGTCATGCCAATCATCCAAGATTTGGTGCAATGAGTCAAAGCAATGTAGGAGATGGTCCTGCAATTCATGTAAGAATAAGCCGCCGCAGCTAGCAACCAAGTTGGCCTATCTCGACAACCGCCACCTTCACGATTCTTTCTAGCCTCCAGTTTAAACTGGGCGCAACCGTTAGAACCAGCACAGGATCATCGATATCAGTTACTGCAAACCTCGACCATAGGACACTTTTTTCAATATCCTCCCGCAACTAGGAGTCAATCTCAAAACAATCCTGCAACTAAGATTCTCATTCAATTTTCAGCCAAACTTGTAGCTGGGGTTTCAAGTTAATTTCCAACAGATCCTACAGCCAGGGTCCTTAGTTAATGACTAGCACATCCCACAACGGGATTCAATTTCAAGAAGCAACAACTGCCCCGATTGGAAGCTTAGGACCAACACTGGTGAATGCCCACAACGGGGGTCAATGTCAAGTCCTCTACGACTAACAGATAATGGAAAATACCCAATAAGGGGGTCACTTTCTAGCTTCTCAGCCTTCCCTGACCAGGAGTAATTCAAACTCCCATTGACGACGAGGAGCAGATCTCCATGATTGTCCACTTGGCAAAACCCGAGTATTTCAAGTTACCTGATCTCGTACTCATATGCAAACTTCACCTAGCTCATCCGTGCATCGGAGAAAGTTGAGGTCAGAATAAGAGCCAGAACAATTGCCCCCTGGCCGCATCAATCTTCTCTAGAAAAATGGAGTAAGCTCGAGGGCAAACCCCTCTAGATATGGGAGTGGAAATGGTTCGATTTAATATCCGATGGAGGTTAACAACATTGTCGCCACTACTCAAGGCAATCAGTATGCTGCCCAACAAGATGGTAGCAACATCATCAATACCAACCTAAGCAACACTGGCAAAGATATCAACCTCGTCCACCATAACAAAATTTGCAATAACCATAACTGTAACAACAACAATAGTTTAGGGGTAACATGCAATACCCCTATCAAAACCGACAGATGGCATGGGAACTTAAGAAGTTCACGCCGCTCACACAAACGTACAATCAGATCATGACTACGTAAGTGTAAAATCAACTCTTATCTCCCCTACAACTTAGGCCACCTCTGAATCCTCTACCACCCAATTATAATGAGCACGAGTATTACGCATACCATTAGGGTCGAGGTCACACCATAGACCGATGCTTCTCACTAAAGAATGCGGTCCAAGATTTGATCGATAATAGGAAGATTGTGATCTCGACTCCTGGAACAACTCTTGCAGCTGCACCCACCAACATCCTTCAAAATTCTCTACTACAGCACCAAGCGGGCTCCGACACATCAAACGACCTTGCCATTAACTTTCTGGAGGAGGAGAGTTTCGATCTCTTCTTCTCACCCATTCAGTCCATCGATGCTATCACAAATCACATCTTATTGGTCTTTCCAGGGGCACCATAGGCCCAACCTCCAGAGCCTAAGATGGTAATTCTCCAAGGGAGACACAACTATCATCTCCCTGTACCAACTCCCAACAACAGTGAGCCATGGGAACCTATTGTACTAGAGGGCACGCCCTCCCATTTTGAGCTAGTCATTCTATAAGAGACATTCCCAGCCCTTGAACTAGTAATCCTGGAAGGCGTCTTCTTCTCGCACACATCAACATTCCCACCAGTCAAACAAAGGATCATTTCAGAAGAATCGGTGATTTTTGAAGGGGCACCATCAGTATACAATCAAATTGTCCTGTCTTGTAAGGGGCAACTAGTGCATAAGCTGGTGGATTCTTTGAAAACCTAACTCTCATCTAGCACCACCTAGCCCATTATGGAAGGCCAACGGAAGAACAACAGACAACTATGAAAAGATGCTTCACGGGACCAATAGTCATTCTGTGGGAAGCTTGATCATTAAGGGTAACCATCTTAGAAGCACAAGATCACCATGACAGGGAAACTCTACTAGCGTCTAAAACCTCAGAAGTATCTTTTGGAGCATCAGTGATCCTGAAAGGACGAGAAGCTCCTTCTTACAAGCCAGTTTTGTGGAATTACCCAGAATGTTATGAAGTGAGGAACAAAAACCCCAATGGGCGATGCATTCGAAGAGACAGGACAAGCCGAAGCGACCCGAAAGGTGCTATGTCAAGATTGAGAGGAAAAGGAGAGCCAACATATGATGTAGCAGCACAAGTAAATACAATCCCAATCCAAATCTTTGTTTGGGAATTACTATGCGCATCGCACATGCATAAAGAATTGGTCGCCAAGACTTTGAGCGACACACATATCGCCTCAGACACTCCACTCGAGATGATTGCACTTATGATCGGGCAACTTCTTACGCCCTAGGCCATCACATTTACTGACGATGAGCTACTTCTTGAAAGCCAAAATCATGAAAGATCATTAAACATAGCCCTACACTACAAAGACATATGGGTCTCACTAGTCCTCCTCGATAACGGCTCAAGTTTGAACGTATGCCCACTCCGGGCCACAGTGAGCTTAGAAATCGAGTCATGCTCTTTTCTGCCAAGTAATATGAGTGTTAGAGCCTTCGACAAATTCTGCCAAATTGTAAAAGGGGAGATAGACATCAAAGTGTAAATTGGCCAGGATATTTTTGTCATCACTTTTTGGCTCATAAACATCGTCGCCTCATTCAATATGCTTCTAAGAAGGCCCTGGCTTCACAAGGTTGGAGCTGTCTCATCTACCCTCCATCAACAAGTAAAATACATCATCGATAACCAGGGGCATAACATGCCCGATCCAGTCAGTTAGGGGCACATCTCACACATTGAATCTACAATCAATCAAAGGGACAACCTCCCTGTCGCAGTCACAATTAATTAGGGGCACAATTTGCCCACTCCAGACAGTAAAGGGGACAACCTCCCCATCTCAGTCATAGTCAGCCAGGGACACAGCCTACCCATTCTAGCTAGCCAGGGGCACGACTTGCCTGCTCAGCCTTTCAGCTAGGAACACGACACATCCACATTAGTAGCCCACCGATAAGGGAAACAACACCATACATCCAACCATGAGCAGAAGGAGTCCGTCCATTGAACCATGAAAGGGAAACGGCCAGCCCTAGATTGGTCTGATATCCTAAAACCATGACAAGCTGAGGTGGTAAGTGACATAGGAGGAACAAAATACAACTCTGACCTTGATCTTGACCCCAACTAGGCGGAGGTAATAGTCATCAGTCCAGGCCATAATCCTCCACCCATCTCATCAACTTTAGTCGGAAGGGCTGGGGGTCAGTTAGACTTCGCTCTCCCTGACAATTGAATCGGTCGGTAGCCATCTAAGGGCACCAATTAAAAAAACCGCCAATTTAAGTAGCATTTGGCATCCAGAGCCAGGTCAGCCTCAATCATGGTTTGTAATGCAGACCTATTCTGGATCCCTTAAGAGCAAAAAATTCCAAAAAAATTAAAAACTGTCAAAATCCAAAAACATAAGATATTCCATCTTTACAAAACACCAAAACATTAAAAATTCTTTCAAAACCTACATACAAAATGTACCTAGTTCATCTGTGGAGCCGCATGAGTTCGAAGTCGACACATATGATTTGGAGATCGAGTTAGACTTCAAACTCATGGGTCTGGACGAAGCCCATGATGGGGAAGATGATGACACAACTTCTGAGCTAGAGGATCTCCTCAAAAAGTTCAAAACTAAGGCTAATGTTATTGCATACAACTTCGAGATTATAAACTTGGGGACTCCTAAAGTTTCTCGAAAAGTACGCATCGGGAAATTGTTGTCTCTAGAATACAGGCAAAAAATGGTAGACTTCCTGACTACAAGACTGTCTAACTTTGTATTCTCATACAAAGACATGCTTAGACTCGATAAAGAACTTGTGGTGCATCACTTGCCAACTAAGCCTGAAATGAAGCCAGTTAAAGAGAAGCTGAGAAGAATGAAGCCAGAATGGTCTCTAAATATCCGAGAAGAAGTCATCAAATAATATAATGCGGGATTCATAGTAGTCTCCAACTACCCTAAATGGCTCACTAATATTGTGCCAGTACAAAAAAAATGGCAAGGTTTGGATGTGCATTGACTTCTGAGACCTCAATAAAATCAGTCCTAAAAATGACTTCCCCTGCCACATATTGACATGCCGGTCAACAACACTGCAAGGCATGTGATCTTCTCATTCATGGACAAATTCTCAGGCTACATCCAGATTAAGATGGCTATAGAAGACTGTGAAAAGATTTCATTCATCATACCATGTGGAATATTTTGTTACAGGGTTATATCGTTTGGTTTGAAAAATGCCGGAGCCACATATCAACGAGTAATGATAGCCTTATTTCATGACATGATGAACAAGGAAATGGAAGTTTATGTAGATGACATGATTATCAAATCTTATATGATTGAAGGATACTTTGAAGACCTGAAGAAGCTCTTTGACAGTTTAGAAAAGTAGAAGCTAAGTCTTAACCCTCAGAAATATATCTTCAGTGCAACCAGAGGCAAACTTCTCGGCTTCATAGTCAGTGAGGAAGGTATTAAGGTCGATGAAACAAATATGATGGTAGTCATCGAAATGCCTCCTCCAAGGACAAAAGAAATTTGAGGCTTCCTTGATAGGATCTAAAATATCAGTCACTTCATCGCACAACTTACTCCCATCCGTGAGCTGATATTCAAGCTCTTACGGAAAATTTATTAAGAGAATGAAATGAAGATTTCTAAGTTGCCTTCAACAAAATTAAGAAATACCATGATGAATCCCCCAATCCTAGTGCCACCAACTCTTGGATGATCTCTATTGTTATATATCTCAGTAGCAGCAAATGCCTTCGACTACGTTCTTGGTCAACATGATGAAATGTGAAGGAAAGAGCAAGCAATATATTATTTAACCCAC
This sequence comes from Magnolia officinalis, assembly GCA_021015155.1. Classification (NCBI taxonomy): domain Eukaryota; kingdom Viridiplantae; phylum Streptophyta; class Magnoliopsida; order Magnoliales; family Magnoliaceae; genus Magnolia; species Magnolia officinalis. The sequence goes on from JAJHSJ010000008.1 coordinate 22,084,207, forward strand.
AGGTTTGCCGACTATGAGACTTGGTATTCAGCGCTCGAGAAGACATGTCTCTCCCTAGTCTAGGCAACTTAGCGATGTAAGATATACATGATTGCATATCCGATTCTTCTCCTCTCCCATATGGATCCTCTCAAGTACTTATTCGAAAAGTTGATACTCACAGGAAGGATAACAAAGAGGCAACTACTTCTTTCTGAGTTTGACTTCACCAATGTCACTCAGAAAGCAATCAAGGGGCAAGTATTCACTGATCATCTAGCTACCCACTCACTACCATATTACCAACCTTTGAAAACCTTCTTCTTAGATGAGGATCTCCTCTTCATTTAATGAGAAGGGGACAAGAAGGTGGATGAGTGGACGCTGCTCTTCGATGATGTAGCAAGCTCTAAAGGGAGAGGAATAAGAGTAATCCTTTATTCTCCCGACGACGTCCCTATTTATTCCTATTTCGAGGCATGTCACATTTGAATGCACCAACAAAATGGCATAATACGAATCCTGTATGGCGGTCTGAGGGAAACCATAATCTTAGGCGTGAAAACGCTACAATTATTCATAAATTTGTAGCTTATCTTTAACTAGACCAATGGTAATTGGAAAACCAAAGATGAGAAGTTGATATTATACCACATATATCTCGAAAATCTAGTCAAAGAATTCAAACAAATCACCTTCTCACACATGAAAAATGTGAAAAACTAATTTGTAGTTGCTCTCGCCACCCTAACATTTATGCTAGAAATTTTGAAAGGAACTTTAAAATGGGAAATCATAGTAGAGATCCTAAAAGAGCCAACCTTCTTCTTGCAAATAGAAGAAGCTGAACCCGACCCAAGCAGCAAATCCTAGTACACCAATATTAAGTGAAACATCAAAAGCCAGGAATACATAGAAGAAGCTACATCAACTGACCGCTGAACCATCCAACATTTGGTTGGACAATTCACGATCAGCGGTGAAGTTCTTTATAGGAGATTCTTCAACTAAGTCCTTCTTCGCGTGGATGAACCCAGCTGCAAGAATCATGAAAGAAGTCAACGACGGAGTGTGCGACCCACACATAAACCAACATATGATGGAAAATAAGATTCTACGACTTGGCTACTACTGGATGACAATAGAGACAAGCTGTTGCCATCATGTTAGGAAATGCTTCAAGTGTCAGGAACACCCAAATCAGATTCATGTCCCATCATTAGAATTATATAGCCCGACTACTCGAAAAGGTGTACCTGAAACCTTCAAATGACCATGAGTATATACTCATGGCAGTCGATTACTTCACCAAGTGGGTAGAAGCAGCATCCTACATCACTATAATAACATCTCATGTGATTAGGTTCATGAAAAATAATACTCATCAGCTGATATGGAGTTCCTCATGCGGTCATTATTGACAATTAGACACCCTTCGTTAACAAGAAGATGGATGACTTCCTCAAAAAATTCAAGATTCAACAACATTGGTCTAGCCCATATCGTCCTTAGATGAACGAGGGGTTGAATCCATCAACACGACGCTCGTCAGGGTACTTGAGAAGATGGTTAAGACACATCGGGACTAGTTAGAGATGCTTCTATATGCACTCCAGGCCTATCGAACGAATATATGGTGTGCTACAAGCATAACTCCTTTCAAGCTTACATACAGAATAGAGGCGGTTCTACCGGTCGAGATAGAAATTTCATTACTACAAGTATTACTAGAAAGCAAAGTCGAGAAAGGGGACTATCAAGGTGCCGGATACGATCAATTGCATTTTGTAGACGAAAAGCGCATGCGTGCGCTAAGCTAATCCCAATGCTATAAAAAATAATCGCTTGGGCTTACAACAAGAGAGTTTGAAAGAGAAGCTACAAGGTGGGTGGCATGATCATGAAGCACATCCTGCTGTCGCACCTACTTGATCCCCGAGGAAAGTTCAAACCCTCGTGGGAAGGACCGCTAATCATCAGAGAAGTACTTTCGGAAGGCGCCCTCTAACTCACTAACATGAAGCGAGAAGATCTTTTTGGAGCCAATTAATGCTGATAATGTAAAAATCTTTCATAACTAGGCCTATTTGATCTCATCTGCGGTTACATTGGTAAGGCTAAAGTTAAAAGATTAGAACCAGCTATCCCAAAAAGCATTGCTCTTGTCAACCAATAAGTGCTATAAATGATGGGTCAAACTAGAAAAAGAGTGAAAATACAAAAAAAAGAAAGGAAATATGGACGGAATAAAGAGCATGCAGTCCAAAAGAAAACAAAGAAAAAAAAAAGAAATAGATCGACCCCATAACACAAACAACTGCCCTTCAACTCCAGAAAAGCCTCGATAAGGTCAATAGCTTTACCATTGTAACTCAAAAAGAGGTTAGAATTGCTCCTAGTTAACCGACAATGATGGAATTCTGACCCCTCAATTGTCGAAAAAAAAAAGAAAAAAAAAAATATGTGCCTAAACAAAGAGGGCAGAGTGAAAACCCGAAAGGGCATTTCGAGTAAAAACAGTGGGCATATAACAGACTTGGTGAAAATGCAAAAAGATGCCAAGGGTAAAAACAACATAGATGACAAGGGACAGGCAAGATCAAACACTCGGTATGTGGTGAAAACCCGAAAGGGCGCCACAGAAAAAAATGACAGGAAAAATTGGCTGTATTGAAAACTTGAAAAGGCACTATAGGCAAAAATGGCTTGAAATAAATAAATAAAAAGTAGGTACTCAACGATGGCTCAAATAGTTCAAGAAAACTTAGAAAGTCCAAGGAAGTGCAAACACAGGTGACAGAAAGCAAGAGAATATAGCCAAAGGACAAAATTTACAGGATCCGTTAGAATCATGAAAAATCAGTGAGTACCATTGCTTACTCCATTGGGAGATCGAAAACCCCCGAGGGATCAACTCAAAGTCACATGTCACAACATAGGCTAAAGCCACGGTTATGATTCCCACATCCTGACACAAAAATCCAGACACATGCATACACAAACAATACAAGACACACCAATTTTCAAAAAGTTTTCTTTCCATTTCATCTATATTCTTTACATGTATATGTCTTTCATTTTTTCTAGAAACAAAAAAATATATATATAATCATTTGACTATTGTTCACATACTATAGAAAAAGCACATACTGACAGCCCAATAAACCTCCTAAAAATAAAAGTAAAACTCTCTCATCCATCATTAGAGCCCCCACTAGGTAAAAATCTCTCCCTGAACTCGTATACTGCCAAGATCTCCCTTAGTCGATCTACCTCCATGTGTAGGTAAACCTTCTTGTCTATCGCCATTTGGTAAAGGATTCTCTCATCCTCATCAGCTTGACGAGAAACAACCAATCGAAGAGACATCTCCTCACAATGGTACAGCAAGCGCCGAAATCTCGGACAAGAAATGGCCATGGGTGGATAACAAGAAGCTAGGATCGATAAAGAAACGTGCCTCGAAGGGCTCGAAAGAACCAGTGGAAGAGCCTTCGTCACCTAAAATATCTGACTCTTCCTCCTCCACAGTCAGATGCCAATTAAGGAAGTGTCAAAATAAAGGCTGGTCAGCAACCCAACGCAAATAGGGGATAGTAGCCATCAGAATGCCCCAACACTCAAATATGAGCATATGTCAGTAGTAAGGCAACCAATCTAGCAGGACTCTATCCCCATCAGAAGGTCGCCAATAAGTCGAGGGTGGGGATGACAGTCAAAGTCAGGGAACACAAAAGATGGAATATCCTACAAGTAGCCGAATTGACGCAAGAACCGAATGGAATGATATGAGCAAAGAGACTAAGGGCCTACCAAAATAAGAGAGTGATGGTGAGCACTGTAAATCATCGGAGAAAGGAGCAGTTAGGATGACACCCAGAGAACCTCTCAGCTCCGTCGCTAAGAGAACATCCACTCGTATAAGGGCTTGCTCATCCCAACAGTATGAGGGGGATCCTCCATGATATGACGTAGGATGTCAGGGCCATGAGACACAGGATAAGGTATCAAGATTGTCATCGAGAGTCGCTCCCAGAGCCAAACTTGCTACGTTAGCAAACCTAAAATCAACATATGATGACAAACAGAGTAGCTTGAAAAGCAATGCAGTAAAATGAAAATACCTGGAAGAACGCCCCATAACCACGAAGGACCTGTGTGCGGCCCAGTGCACAATCTGTAAGACCGTGGAAAGCTCAGCCAACATGATGGATACAATGCTCCTCTGAGAAACTCGACCCATCACCTCAAAGAGCAACGTAGTAGAAGACCGACACCAACCTGAGAACAAGATCTCAGCTATTAAGTAAAAAACATTAGGGCATTCTGGGAATAAGTCGACCCGGGAATACCACAACCACCAGAAAATTGGTCGTAAAGGGTATCTAGAGAGAAAACCATGGCATTTGTACCATCAAGCGCGGGTTGTATCAGGTAAGGGACACCAAACCAATTCTAAGGAGTAGTTGACTTTGGGTTGAGCTTTATTGAGAAGTAAGAAAAGTAGTCCAGGGGGAGGCCAACCAATCGATAGTGCTCCTCCAATGATGGGCCCATCTCCATATCATTGAACGCAAAAAGGTTCAACTCAGGGACCTAATCTGTCAGCATGGTGCCCATCATCCTCCAGTCAACATCAACACGGGCCAAATGGAGAACTCCTTTAAAGCCACATCAATCCAGCTTGGCGCGCTCATAATTTGATAGGCTATCAATCCACTTTAAGAGCCACATAGAATAAGAAGGGCGAGGACTTAACCGACACGTGTGCATGGGTTCCCCATCAATCATGGTATGGTCGAAAGGAATCGATGACATCTTAAAATGAGGCATCCCCTCATCCAACAGATCGACAAGCATAGTCTGGGTAAAGCTGGATACTTCGCCTACCTTGGGAAATGAACCAGTCTCAACAGCCCCCCTAAAGGCTCTAGCATTAAGATAAATGCCAATAGCTATGTCACTGTCAAATATGAAAATATCCCCCGAAGAGTCATATAACTCTATGAGCAGCTGAAGTGTATGACTACAATTGGCATCCAATCTCTCCTCTGAAGCCCTGGATGACTCCCCAACCTTAAAAGTGGAAGACACACCGACCAAAGATGACTGCTCGAAGAAATAAGAATCCAAAGGCTGCGCATGGTCTGCTCCATCCAAGTCAATTGCTTGACTACCAGAAAAGGCCGCAACACACAATGTTGCATCATGCCTGAACCAACCGTCCAAGGCAATATCTTGAAGCATTGCAACATGCAAAGATAGATCCAAGCTGGCAAAGAAGTCATCCGACCCATCAAGGAGCATCCTAGTTGTCTTGATTGAAGAATCAAAAGCGACATCCATCTTGATCATCCCATCCATGGAAAAAGAAGGCACCCAACATTATCATGACCGTCCAAAAGGATCATCTGACTATCCGCACCATCAAGAAATGAAGAGACGATCTCCACTACTAATCATCGTATCTAGGCCAATTTGGTGGTCAAATCTCTCATTTGCACTACCGAAATGATGATCTGGACCATCAAATGCAACATCCATGTCATCCCAACCGTCCAACGAGAAGGTTAGCCCCTCTATGTCAATAATGGCATCATTTTCACCATAAAAAACCACATCCACATCCAAGGGACCCATAGCTTCACCCATGATCCTCCTTTTAACCCCATCTCTACCACTCAAACCACCATCAATGGTCCCACCATCACCATCAAAATTTCCAACAACCTCATCATTAATGGGATCATTCATGGCTGCCTAACAAGCACCTACAAGCTCCCATCAATGCCATTATAAGAAATCCACCGACAAACTCATCTTAGCCATTAATGAGGTAAGAAATGCATTCATTCAAGACCCCACAATCCTTTGGGACCCACCAACTTCAGCCACTATGGCCCAAAAATCCCCACCATTTGTTGTAAAAGAAAGGTCAAACAAAGAAGTAGAAAAAAGGAGAAGAAAAGTTAAGATCATCGATGGAGACATGATTCAGAGAAGAAGGTTCGATACTTGGGACGAGGTGTGACATAGGGAGAATGTTCGAATTGTCCGAACTAGTGCGGTCCCAAGCAGATGTCGAGCAAAACAATGAGCAGCGCATAAGGTGCCAATCATCCTTTCGTTCTTCTCCTGCCTTCGTGGGATTGGTCGATGGGCCCCATGGTAGGTGAAATGAAAGTGCCACATCAACAGACAACACTGAGGCAACCGTTGGTACCTCCAAAACACTCCAAATTCGCTCGAAATGCAATCTAAACAGAACAAATCCTTTATGAGGTCCAAGATTACGAAAAACCTGTCCAAAAATACTGTCAAGCTGAAGAGTGGCCAACCACTTATCCGAATGGGTCATTGATGATCTGGACCATTGGATATAAGGAAAATGCGATTTGAACCGACCAAAGGTATTTGAACCATGATCCAAAGCATTTAAGGTCAACAAAGTGTCAAGATCAAGAACTAAGAGGACTAGACCAATGCCCCATCGCTCAAATCAAAGAATGTTATGCAATTAAAGCCATCAAAACATGATTCGAGACATTTAAGAACATTCAAGCCATCCATAAGTATCAAATTACAAGGAAAAGTCAAGATATGAAACAAATGAGCATAGTTCATTAATTTAATGCTAGCTAAAGCATACAAGAGGAAATACTAACACATCAAGGCCTTACAAACTAGCATATACAGACAAAGAAAAAGCAAATAAGAGCCTTACATATCATTAATGTAATCTTCATCATCTCCTTTTTCCTACTGCTCCTGTCGATACTGACCCATGAGAGGAGTTGTCACCGAGTCTCCTACATACCGATGACACTATCGAGGATCATACAAAGGAGGAAGAAGCGATCCCTGACCAAACTTGTGATACCAGGCATCATAATCACGATCAGGAATAACAAAACAATAACCGGGCAGACCATCAAGTGCGTTAACAAGAAGCTGAGCTCCATGATCAAGATATGGGGTAGGAGTGAGAGTAATAGGAGGAACACCTATCACCTGACAAAAAAGCCTCTCCCCTAAGTACCATTTATATGCATCAAGCTTGATTAACAAATTCTGACAGTAAGATGCATCGTACACTTCAACTTGCTACAAGGAGAAGTATGTAGGCGATCGAGTATATAGCTGCCTCACAAACTATAAAAAGGATGGATGTTATTAGACGAGTACAAGCATGAGAGATTTAGCAATTGAGAAAGGGTGTCCTACAAGGTCAAGACGTTAATGTTTGCCCTCTAATTATCACCCGAAATACGAGGATTTCGACAGTTGTTGTGATGGTGCCACAACATAAATCAATATTAAGGTGGATCATCATATCTCAAGAGCGGTGCCAGATGAGTAAAATGGTCATAAAAATAGGTTTGGACAAAAGAAAGACGACATAAGAAGGATATCACTTGATCCATACAGAAAGATATAAAAGGTATAAGCACACCTCAACTAATGGCAAGAAACCTATAAAAAGACAAAAAAGCCTTGGGAGGTCTTAAAAAGGCCATGGAATAAACGAGCAAGCAAGGCAGCATTCCAGTTATAAGGAAAGGAGAGATCCTCCAAAAGATGAATCAGTCGCGCATTCACATGCTCATTGCCATGAGTAAAAAGGATCGTCTATAAAGCAAAGAGGATCATTGCCCTAGCCTTGTAAATGGTTGTATAATCGTCGGTCCGAACATGCGAGTAAACATGTCGGTTAACCAGCGGATCTTCAACTGATTATAATTAAATTCATGACTAAGAGGGACAACACCAAGTAAGCGCTCCAATCATCATTAGCAATAGGGGGAGACCTTAGCTAGAAGGAACATGCTGGCCATGAAAAGGAAGACCCAATACAGGAAAATGTCCATGGTGTAATCCCCCATTCTCCACGCGACAGCTGGAAGGTGTGGGTCTCTGTAACGCCCTGAAAATCGGGGGTCGAGCAACACTCAACTCCCGAGTTCCAGAACATCACTTATGCAACAAAATGAATGATTTGAATGTTGACTGTATTCGTGCATTGAACATGAGTGAGATTAAGCCAAAACCATATCATACTCCAAGACAGTTAAGTTTGCAAGCGGAAGACTGTGATAGATAGATAAAATATATAACTTATGATTAGTCTCTAGAGTGTGATAACATTACCAGGTTAAATAAATACAAGTGCAGTTCTACAATTTACCAAATGTGAGGAAGTGTAATGCCTTCTATCCCAAGAACCATAACCCCGTCAATACAATACCAGGTCTTCATTGGCCTGTCAGAAGTTACATGTAGGAGAACTCCTCCTCCACATCATAGAAGTCCGTCTCTGCTTCATAAGCATCGCCATCACCTGAACTCAACAAATCTGGTGGGTGCGGAAACCGTCCCGTAACGTGGGAGTGAGTGATCAACTCAGTGGAACAGTAAAGCATAGGTTAACATGTTATCAATTCAATCAAGCAGTAATGATAAAGCAGTACAAATCAAACAATTCTAACTACTCTTATTAATGCAAGAATGAAATGACATGATGCTGTATGCCCTTGCCAAACCACCCTCAAGCGACATCATCTTCGTTCGCGAATGCTTACTCCCTCCCTCAGTGCGCCACATCTACAAAGCACATGCGGTGCGATGATGCTCATGATTACCAAGTTTTTATTAGTCTATTTCAAACAGCAGTATTGGGAAACTAAGGTACCTCCCTTGTATCATTTCCAAACATGATCCATTCTAGGGTCGTCAATCCTAGTTAATCTCATACGATATTATGGTTTGAGAAGCATAGTGAAGGCATCGCAAGGGCTCGTCACCCCCCAGCGTGGATACAGATCTCACCGTATGCGGCTCAATTGCTGGCCGTCAGGTCGAGTACAGGTCCACCGTACTCGGCTCAATCACTAGCCGTCAGCTCAAGTACAGGTCTCACCGTACTCGCTCAACTCACACTCTAGTTGCTGTGAAAGACTCGTGGCCAATCACAGACCCTTGGAGTGTACTCGATGATACTACGAGGACTCACTACGGAGGACTCGTCGCCCGTCAGCGAGCAGATCTCACCGTACTCGGCTCTCGCCGAAGTATCGACAGCTCGCATACAGTGTCCCATACCACAGTATTCGGCTCACGAGTTAGTTGGCGCAATGGTCACTATGGGGAGGCACATGGCCCCCGCGTAGGCCGACACGCTCGACCACGGTGTCCCATACCACCATGCCCGGCTCATGCGACTGCGGATCTAGGTAACCATGGTTAACGGGATCGCCACAAGTAGGTACCTATGGTTCAAGGACCGCCTCGGTAAACACGTAAGTGTACCTAGGTTCACAGAGGTAGCGACCAAAGGAGGTGTGAACTATCATCACTAGAGGGTGTGACTGACGAGCTGACGACTACGGCCCCGTTGAGCTGCACGACATGAAGTGCATAAACACTTCGTGTGGCCTAGCCACTGCCGCGACAGGCAACGCACGACTCGAGTTCGTCGAACACATCCCACGTGGCAAATGAATCTCAGCCACGAGTTCAATCTCGTTACCGATTGCGATTGCCTGGACTATAATCATAGCCCCAAACACAATCAATTACAGAGATATAAAGCAGTAATAGATCAGGATTCAAATCATACAATCAGTCTGGTATTATCCGTTTAGGGCTGCCAGGGCGTTGCACGCACTCGTTGCTGCTCCGCTCCCCTCCCCCCCTCACCCATGACGGATCATACAACAACATAAATATAAATTTAAACATATGCATTACATAGTTAAAATCATAAAACAGTTGAGCATGTTATGAATCACAACACAAGCATGAGTTTGTACATGTTCAAATCCTAATCACACAACTATCAAAGGAGATCATACACATAGTGAAAAGAGGTTGAGAGTCATATCTCAACACCCTTATATATTACAATTTGCTAACTACTACACATTCAGACATTTCAAGAAACACTTAAACAACCATACATCAACATACATGACATATGTCGATCACATAGGCATTAGGCCAAATCCTTTCACTAGGGAGTTGCCCCAATCATAACACGCGTACACACCCACGACGGATAGTCATGGCAAGCAGGAATCCAAGTTCCATATCCATTCCGTCATTTCCACAAACACTTGGGCCACACATTTTAGCATATATAGTGTATAATGGCCGTGGCGTGATTTAGGGCAAATCCTTTCGTCAAAGGGGTATCGCCAATATAACAATCATGAATCCATGACAATTAGTCATGGCGAGCATGAATGAGAATTCCATACTCATTCAGCCATTTCCACAAACACTTAGAATACACTATTACAACATACATGGTGTATGTTAGTAAAACATGTATTAGGGCTATCCCTTAGCCAAACGAGTATTTTATCCATGTATACCATAATCATACAACAAATAATCATGACAATTACATTTCCAAAACCTACACATATACGGTATTTCTAGAATACACAATTTCAACATACATAGCATTTACAAGTGAACATGTATTACGGCGATTCCTTTCGCCAAACTAGTATTTTATCCATATATGTATAATCATACATTAAATAAACATGTCAAACATTTCTCCAAAAAAAATACGTATACGGTATTTCTACGTATATCTAGAGTATGTGAAATTCCATATTCTACAACGTTAATCGAAACAGGAAACGGAAAGCACTTTGTACATGTGCATTTGCACGCAGATCATGAATCTATCATTATCTGACATTGAAAGCGTTGAAAAACGTAACTTATACATTAAAGTCCTCACCTTTTGTCGTAGAATCGTAACGGAGTTGATAGGTTCGCTAAGCTTCCGTATACGGGAGTTTGGCAACCTAGAGAACGAAATAGGTTAGCTATCTCATAACCTACAACCACCCAAGCCCCAAATCAGATTAGGGTTAGGGTTTCTTACCTAGAAACGGGGCTGGAATCGCCGGGAAAGCGATGAGAAAGGGATGGTGCAGCCCGTGTGGTGGCAGGGAACGACGGCAGGGAGATTCTCCCACTTCTCCCTCACTTTCTCTCTCTTTTCCCTCTCTCAAATCCAAATTCGTATGGCTGAATGGAGAGGGTTTAAGGTCCTTATATAGCCTCAAAACTCACCAAAATAGACTCCTGTTCAAAGGTTACTGCTAATATAGGTATTTCGTTACTTTTCCAGCTCAAAAGAGAGGTTCTGGTGGCCCTCCTTGAGCCAAACGTCAGACTTAAGCTCACCACACATGGATCTATGTGGGATTACGTTTTCGACTCGATCGAATTCCCAGATCGCACGTGGCGGACCACTTTCAGTTCAACGGTCAGTGGGCCACGATCCGAAATTCCAAGTACATGTAAATGTTCCTGAAATTTTTCTTAATCCGAGGGTGTAATTTGGTCTGATTCTGACGGTCTGGTTGCTTAATACTGATGCGCAAGCGAAAGATGCCAGATCACTATTCCAGATATTTATTTTGGAATGGGAATAGTGTTTTTCACACTCCCTCACTCCGCTCCGATCGAAACGATGGCCGTGGGACATCGGCTGGATCTGATTTTTGAGATGTTTGTCAAGCCCAGTGAGGCGGTCCTAGTTCCTTAGCTTCGTGTTAATCGGACTCCCGATGTGCGGTCTAGACCTAATACGAAGTTTCGTTTAATTCCCGAGAGCAGACGGGAAATGAGTTTGGTTCTAAACTTTAGGGAAACCTAGAGTCACTGATTTTGCAAGTTTTGGGTCTTGCAGATCGTATTTAAAGCGATCCCAACGGATTTCATGGCTAATCGAGTTTTGCACTTAGTTAACTTTGTTAAATTTCTAAAGGATTTAATCCTAATTGTTTTCTGGTTGAGATGGTACTTAGGCCTTTGCAGTTTGTATATAAAGTGATCCAAGTTTTACTACTTAGCTAGTTTAAGATAGTGTCTAGGGCGAAAGTGCTTTGAAAATTGAAAGCACAAGGTAGAGAAGGGTGGGATTTGTGAAGGATATGGGTTCAGAAGCGATTTTAGACTGTGGGGTTCAGTTCTGACGAAATAATAAGGTTTAGGAGCAACCCATCGCCTAAGGACATCTAATCCCAGGTTGGCAAAAATCGGGATGTTACAATCTACCCCCCTTAAACAAATTTCGTCCCCGAATTGGCTAAGGGTAATAAGGGAAGATTTCTTTATCCATTCGCCTAAGACTTATTGATTCCAAGTTTCTACGCGTGGTAGGGTATATACCAGTTGGGTCATTTTAGTCTACCCCCCTTAAAACTTAATTCTTTATCCATTTCTCATACCCTGATGGTTTGCTACCATTTATTTCTTTACCTATTTGGAGTCTCGACGACAATTCCCACAATTTAGAGTAGATAGCGGTTTCCATTATTTGACCAACACGGAGAGACGATAATAGTGGGCTCGATCCCGATACATCGATCATCTACCTGACCAGGGTAGAAGGCTCATCGTATCACTTCCGAATCCTGGTGGATCCTGGTCTTCTGCTCGGTCAAGCAGTGAGTCCATTGGTAGTCGCCCAGGATTGAGAATTGGGTCAAGCCGCGAATGTTTCGCAGTTGTATATTTCAGTAACTCCGTAGTCCGATCACTCTAGAAACGTAGGGAATGTCCATCATAGGAAGGTCAAATTGTCCATGTCTAAGGTTACCCTTTAGGTCTTCATCTAAGAGAGTCCTCGTTATTATCTATGTCAAAGGAAAAGGTGAATCAAATCTTACTAGATCATCCTAAAACGGTTTCTCATAGTAGGACAAGCTACGGCTTCAATAATGTTCGCATTCAACGAGCACCGTTTCGATCCTGGGCCAGTGGGGTAGGGTCCACCGCGTTTCCGCTGCGCCACCCAGATCAAAGAGGTGTATTAGGTGACTTAACTAGATTGGGCTCATAATGTTCTACCCCCCTTAAATTTATTGGGTGTCGAGAGGAGCTAAAAAATGATGGGCAATATGGTTGATGTTAGGGGCAGGTGTGAGTTTGAGGCAAGATGCCCAATCCTACTAAGGGGTTTTATCCCGGCCCAGACTTATCCTATTTATTCGTGCCTAGCTTAACAGGCAGGTTATCTTTCTTCATTCATATGGATAAAATGTATGCCGACATGGCATGTAATTTGGGACCTAATTCCTAACTATTTGTCGCCCATTTGGGTAATTCCTTGGGCCTAAAAGTCAAAGTCGCTATTGGCTATACTCCTACTATACCTTTCAAAGACGAAGTTATAAACTTTTGGTTGCAAGTGGTTCGGCCAACACAGAAGGAATGTTGTGTAGTTGGTCTGAGTCGGATACATGGACCTCCTGCCTAACCAGAACAGAAAGTTGCTATATCAATTCTTAATCCTAGTCGATTCCGACCTTCTGCTTGATCAGAGCATAGGGTTCATTGGTCACTACCAGAATTGAGAATTCGATTCACCGCGAATACCTCGCTTATGGATAGTTTCTCTACTCCGTGTTCCCGATTGTACTAAGTCCTTGAGAAGGCAACTCTAAGGGTCGTATTGATTTGACCTAACATTAATTCTCTAATCGTGAATAGTTTCTACGTCAAACAAGCTCCCTAAGAGTTACTAAGGAAGCCTAAAGTATTAAGGGGATTCAACAACGGAACGGGTCTCGCTCCAACCTAATCAAGCCCACAAACAAATTTATTTATTTATTTATTTATTATTATTATTATTTTTTTTTCCAATTATCTTAGCATAATGAATCCTTTACATTCTTTAGTGCCTAGTCGCAACGTATGAGTAGCATAATCCCCTAGTTGTAATCCAAAGCCTATGCTTCTACACTAGATGATTTCATACCATTTTAAATAAAGGAAAATTGTTTGTTTGTTTGTTTGGAATTTGAGTTGCCTGAACATGAATGTAGCTACGCTCGAGCACTTCACATATGCTCAAACCAACTAAGGGGGTTCTAGAGTTCACGTTCTTAATTGGTTGGATTGCCTATACACCAGGTCTGTCAAAGCACTGCTGCTCTAGGTCCAAAACTCCGAGGGTCTATTTGTCAAACAACCATTTACTCAAAAAGCTTAAGCTATCAGAGTGCGGTAGGTTAATGTATATCAAGGGATCTATCACTTCAACACTATTTGGCCAGTGGTCTTAAGTTGTATTAAAATGGGACTGTATTGCTAATCCTACCTCGGGATTGGGAGTGACATGGTTGGTAGGAGGGTGGGTGGGGATCAAAATTATTGGTAGAGGCTCTGGAAAATGAGCGATGTGTTGGAAAGTGTGAGATGGGATTTCAAATCCCAGGATAATGATTTTCTAAGCGAAATTGGAAGGACAACTCAGAGTTTACGTTTAAATGCATACATTCCAAACACGGTATAGAAAACATGGGATACAACCAATCTAGGGCCATACCTTACACATATATTTATATTATACTTTTACAATTCAATCCACCTTACTCACCTAACGCAGTTGGCAAACGGGCCCTAGAGGGAGAAAAGGGGCTGAAGTTTTTGGTTCTCCACGAACTTGGGTCTCAACAGTGGTTGTAGAGGCCCAAAGAACAGGGATTTGTAAAGGAAAGTGGAGAGATGGGTTGGGTAGAGAGGTTACACGTTTTTGAGCTCCAAATGAGGGGTGTAGGAGCTCAAATGAGAGAGAATGATGAGGGTAGGAGGATCGGTAGGGCTGTAAAATGGAGTGATGTATGGTTGGACAGGAAACAACGAAATGGGCGATTGGAGTAGAGGTTTGAGAGAGAAAATAGCAAGAAATGAGGAAATGAGAGAAGGGAGGGGCGTTTGAGAGAGAGGGGGGCTCCAGACCTAAAAATCCCAAACCCCAGCCAAAACCGCACGTGCCAGGGGGTAGGGGAGGTCGGGCCGACCAAGACCAGACCCGGCCCGACCCGTACGGCCAAGTTTGGCGGAGGTCCACCTCCAGAGTGGAGGTTCCACCCCCGCCCAAAGTGGCCGGTAGGCTACCGCCGTGGGTGGGGTGTGTTCTCCTTGGTCCCAAGGTGCCAAATGCACCCGGGTTCGACCCTGGATCTTAGTACATTTAAGTGGGGAGGCCCCCGACTCCAGTTGAGGCATTTTCGGGGCCAATTACAAACTAGAATGATTTTATATATCATGTGACATATGATTTTGGGGTAGGAGGAGCTAATCTATCCAACTAACCCATTTACTTGGTTAGATTCCAAAGTTTGAATGGTAAAAAGTCCAATTTATACATATATTTACTACTTATAGTAAATTTTTGTTTAGGTGTTATTCTTCGTCATTTATACGTTAGAATTTATATCTGGTATGATAGGATTTAGAAAAATTAAAGAATGAAGTGGTGCAAGGAGAGATTTTGAAGAAATTGGGTAAAAAGGGGTTTTAGGCTTTGGTGTTGTGGTTGACCCACAATCTAAGGACATTCGTCTCTAAGGAATGACTCACACCCGTCGACTGATGGCCTAGAAGTGATTCGGGATTGTTTCACTTGATCATGGGTGTGTACGGCCCAATCTCAACGGTCGATTTCGGTTGGTTTCGCCGTTCGGCGAATTTCGAAAATCCTAAGTCAGTTTCTATGTTTTGTCGCTCCCTCCTAAGTCAGAGTGCGTCAGAGTGCGTAGTGTGACCATAACCCAGGTCCAGTTTAATCAAAATCATGCTCTGATACCATCTTGTAACGCCCTGAAAATCGGGGGTCGAGCATAAACTCAACTCACTCCCGAGTTCCAGAACATCACTTATGCAACAAAATGAATGATGATTGAATGTTGACTGTATTCGTGCATTGAACATGAGTGAGATTAAGCCAAAACAGCATATCATACTCCAGAGACAGTTAAGTTTGCAAGCGGAAGACTGTGATAGATAGATAAAATATATAACTTATGATGAGTCTCTAGAGTGTGATAACATTACCAGGTTAAATAAATACAAGTGCAGTTCTAAAATTTACCAAATGTGAGGAAGTGTAATGCCTTCTATCCCAAGAACCATAACCCCGTCAATACAATACCAGGTCTTCATTGGCCTGTCAGAAAGTTACATGTAGGAGAACTCCTCCACATCATAGAAGTCCGGCTCTGCTTCATAAGCATCGCCATCACCTGAAACTCAACAAATCTGGTGGGTGTTCGGAACACCGTCCCGTAACGTGGGAGTGAGTGATCAACTCAGTGGAACAGTAAAGCATAGGTTAACATGTTATCAATTCAATCAAGCAGTAATGATAAAGCAGTACAAATCAAACAATTCTAACTACTCTTATTAAATGCAAGAATGAAATGACATGATGCTGTATGCCCTTGCCAAACCACCCTCAAGCGACATCATCTTACGTTCGCGAATGCTTACTCCCTCAGTGCGCCACATCTACAAAGCACATGCGGTGCGATGATGCTCATGATTACCAAGTTTTTATTAGTCTATTTCAAACAGCAATATTGGAAACTAAGAAACTAAGGTACCTCCCTTGTATCATTCCAAACATGATCCATTCTAGGGTCGTCAATCCTAGTTAATCTCATACGATATGGTTTGAGAAGCATAGTGAAGGCATCGCAAATGGCTCGTCACCCGTCAGCGCGGATACAGATCTCACCGTATGCGGCTCAATTGCTGGCCGTCAGGTCGAGTACAGGTCTCACCGTACTCGGCTCAATCACTAGCCGTCAGCTCAAGTACAGGTCTCACCGTACTCGGCTCAACTCACACTCTAGTTGCTGTGAAAGACTCGTGGCCAATCACAGACCCTTGGAGTGTACTCGATGATACTACACGGAGGACTCGTCGCCCGTCAGCACGAGCACAGATCTCACCGTACTCGGCTCTCGCCGAAGTATCGACAGCTCGAATACAGTGTCCCATACCACCGTATTCGGCTCACGAGTTAGTTGCGCAATGGTCACTACGGGGAGGCACATGGCCCCAGCGTAGGCCGACAGCTCGACCACGGTGTCCCATACCACCATGCCCGGCTCATGCGACTTAACGGATCTAGGTACCATGGTTAAACGGGGATCGCCACTGGTAAGTTTGGTACCCTAGGTTCAAACAGTAGCGACCAAACAGGGTGAACACACATAAGGCAGATCGGGTTACTTGACGAGCTCGACTAGCGCGATCGCCCGTTGAGCTGCACGACATGAAGTGCATAAACAACTTCGTGTGGCCTAGCCACTGCCGACAGGCAACGCACGACTCGAGTTCGTCGAACACATCCCACGTGGCAAATGAATCTCAGCCACGAGTTCAATCTCGTTACCGATTGCCTGGACTATAATCATAGCCCCAAACACAATCAATTACAGAGATATAAAGCAGTAATAGATCAGGATTCAAATCATACAATCAGTCTGGTATTATCCGTTTAGGGCTGCCAGGGCAGTTGCACGCACTCGTTGCTCCGCTCCCCCATCACCCATGACGGATCATACAACATAAATATAAATTTAAACATATGCATTACATAGTTAAAATCATAAAACAGTTGAGCATGTTATGAATCACAACACAAGCATGAGTTTGTACATGTTCAAATCCTAATCACACAACTATCAAAGGAGATCATACACATAGTGAAAAGAGGTTGAGAGTCATATCTCAACACCCTTATATATTACAATTTGCTAACTACTACACATTCAGACATTTCAAGAAACACTTAAACAACCATACATCAACATACATGACATATGTCGATCACATAGGCATTAGGCCAAATCCTTTCACTAGGGAGTTGCCCCAATCATAACACGCGTACACCCACGACGGATAGTCATGGCAAGCAGGAATCCAAGTTCCATATCCATTCCGTCATTTCCACAAACACTTGGGCCACACATTTTAGCATATATAGTGTATAATGGCCGTGGCGTGATTTAGGGCAAATCCTTTCGTCAAAGGGGTATCGCCAATATAACAATCATGAATCCATGACAATTAGTCATGGCGAGCATGAATGAGAATTCCATATACTCATTCAGCCATTTCCACAAACACTTAGAATACACTATTACAACATACATGGTGTATGTTAGTAAAACATGTATTAGGGCTATCCCTTAGCCAAACGAGTATTTTATCCATGTATACCATAATCATACAACAAATAATCATGACAATTACATTTCAAAACCTACACATATACGTGTTATTTCTAGAATACACAATTTCAACATACATAGCATTTACAAGTGAACATGTATTACGGCGATTCCTTTCGCCAAACTAGTATTTTATCCATATATAGTATAATCATACATTAAATAAACATGTCAAACATTTCTCCAAAAAAATACGTATACGGTATTTCTACGTATATCTAGAGTATGTGAAATTCCATATTCTACAACGTTAATCGAAACAGGAAACGGAAAGCACTTTGTACATGTGCATTTACACGCAGATCATGAATCTATCATTATCTGACATTGAAAGCGTTGAAAAACGTAACTTATACATTTAAAGTCCTCACCTTTTGTCGTAGAATCGTAACTGAGTTGATAGGTTCGCTAAGCTTCCGTATACGGGAGTTTGGCAACCTAGAGAACGAAATAGGTTAGCTATCTCATAACCTACAACCACCCAAGCCCCAAATCAGATTAGGGTTAGGGTTTCTTACCTAGAAACGGGGCTGGAATCGCCTGGAAAGCGATGAGAAAGGGATGGTGCAGCCCGTGTGGTGGCAGGGAACGACGGCAGGGAGATTCTCCCACTTCTCCTCACTTTCTCTCTCTTTTCCTCTCTCAAATCCAAATTCGTATGGCTGAAATGGGAGAGGGTTTAAGGTCCTTATATAGCCTCAAAACCTCACCAAAATAGACTCCTGTTCAAAGGTTACTGCTAATATAGGTATTTCGTTACTTTTCCAGCTCAAAAGAGAGGTTCTGGTGGCCCTCCTTGAGCCAAACATCAGACTTAAGCTCACCACACATGGATCTATGTGGGATTACGTTTTCGACTCGATCGGATTCCCAGATCGCACGTGGCGGACCACATTCAGTTCAACGGTCAGTGGGCCACGATCCGAAATTCCAAGTACATGTAAATGTTCCTAAAATTTTTCTTAATCCGAGGGTGTAATTTGGTCTGATTCTGACGGTCTGGTTGCTTAATACTGATGCGCAAGTGAAAGATGCCAGATCACTATTCCAGATATTTATTTTGGAATGGGAATAGTGTTTTTCACACTCCCTCCCTCACTCCGGATCGAAACGAATGGCCGTGGGACATCGGCTGGATCTGATTTTTGAGATGTTTGTCAAGCCCAGTGAGGCGGTCCTAGTTCCTTAGCTTCGTGTTATCGGATACGACTCCCGATGTGCGGTCTAGACCTAATACGAAGTTTCGTTTAATTCCCGAGAGCAGACGGAAATGAGTTTGGTTCTAAACTTTAGGGAAACCTAGAGTCACTGATTTTGCAAGTTTTGGGTCTTGCAGATCGTATTTAAAGCGATCCCAACGGATTTCATGGCTAATCGAGTTTTGCACTTAGTTAACTTTGTTAAATTTCTAAAGGATTTAATCCTAATTGTTTTCTGGTTGAGATGGTACTTAGGCCTTTGCAGTTTGTATAAAGTGATCCAAGTTTTACTACTTAGCTAGTTTAAGATAGTGTCTAGGGCGAAAGTGCTTTGAAAATTGAAAGCACAAGGTAGAGAAGGGTGGGATTTGTGAAGGATATGGGTTCAGAAGCGATTTTAGACTGTGGGGTTCAGTTCTGACGAAATAATAAGGCGTTAGGAGCAACCCATCGCCTAAGGACATCTAATCCCAGGTTGGCAAAAATCCGGGATGTTACAGTCTCATCCCTCTAATGCTCATAGAGGGCTGCCATTAAGAATAGATTGCTAGGATTCCTATTTTGACTTTTGAATATCAGTATACTTTATGCTATGTTCTCTTTAATGGGCGGAACTACCCTGGAGTTATGTTAGTAGAACTAAGGTGCCAACAATTGTTTAAGCTCATAAGTATTTAGAGCATCCACAGTTTAGGCTCGTAAGTATTTGGAGTAATCACATTTAGGTTCGTAAGTAGTTGGAGCAATCACAATTTGGGCTCGTAATTAGTTGAAGCAATCATAGTTTAGACTCATAAGTAGTTAGAGCAATCACAATTTAGGCTCGTAAGTAGTTGGAGCAATCACATTTTAAGCTCATAAATAATTGGAGCAATCACAATTTAAGCTCGTAAGTAAGAGGGGTCCTCACTCTTGCTATGGTGGTAGACTCTCAGGAGTTTCAACTCCCAGTCAAGGGTTTGAGTACCCATGGGTGGTGAAATTCCGCCAGCGTGAGTGTGTGGGGTGTGTAAAAAAAAAAAGAAGCTCGTAAGTAAGAGCACACACACTTACAAGTGGGCCTTCATGTAACTCTCTTAAGTTCGTGGAGCTCATGAGGCTACCTGTAGGGGTACCAAGTTTAAGGCTACCAATCCATTAATGAGGGGAAGGCTCTTATAGAGGTCGCCCTTCCCATGACTTATTATTAGAAACAAATCAAAGGGGGGGGGGGGGGACCCTCATTTTTATTCGCCTCTATGACCCGGTTCATTCACAGGGAGTTATTTTCTTTCACCCTTCCCTATGACACTACCAAGAGTGATAAATACAATATATGTCTTACATGTGGTTGGCCTTCATGGGTTTTCATTGCTGGCTTTCACCACTGCCCATTTAATAATATTATTAAGGCTTATGTGCATTTCACTACCTTAAAATTGATGATATTCAGCAGTAATTTTGAGAATCATCTGGAGATAATTGGAGATAATATTGAAGAATTGACCGACAATAATTAGTAGTAATTTTGAAAGTGATAATTGGTGGTAATCTTGGAGAATTGACCTGTAATAATCAACAGTAATTTTGAAGGATCGACCGATGAATGTTCCAAAAAATTGGTGATTATCGTCCTGGAGGATTAATGACTATTATTGTCCTTGAGAATCAATGACTATCATTTGAAGAATCAACGATAATCATTTGGAGAGTCAATGATAATCTTTATGAGAATCGACGATAATCATTTGGAGAACCAGCTTTAATCATTTAGAGAATTGAAGATCAAATAGTTCATTGACTTTAAATTCAATTTTTACATAATACTTTTCTCAATAAGTTATTCTCATCATTATATGATATTTTTTTCATCTCTGTGTAGTATTTTTCATTCTTTTGTGGAGTATATCTTCTACTCCCTTTTGATTGGGGTAGAATTTTTATGAAGAATCTTCACATTCAAAACTTCAGTTATCATTTTCTATATGGGTACAAAAGGACCATCTATTTTTGTCCAAATTTGCCCCTATTCTTGTGTATAACCATGATGGGCTATTTAAGCATTATAACCATGTCTTCTTTCTTGAAAGATCGACACATATACTTTTAATAGAAACTATGTTCATTACAACTTTCTTACCTTCGTCCCCCTTTTTTTTTTCTTCATAATAATCTCGATTTTATCGATCATCTTTTGGAGTATATTTTTAAGGGCACAAAAACTTTCAGTTTGATGCCCTAGTGTACGGTGATAATGATAGTATTTTTTTTCTTTTGTCTTCCCCATTTTTTCAGGGCATTTTGGCTGAGCTAACTCGATCGTTCCTGTAGCTAATAATTGGTTCATCATAGGAAGAACGTCTTCCTTCACAAATGGAACTTATATAGTCAGGGCCTTTTATCTATTCCCTTAATCATATAACTATTCTTATTTTCTCCACCGCTATTTCTTCATCTACTTTGGGAGTCTTCCCTTTTCCCTACTTTGCCAATGATGTTTGCTAATGTTACATTAAAGCTTTGGCTTAACAGCTTCATTCGAAAAGTTGACACTTCCCTAGTAATTATTTCAAGAGTATGAGCCATTATAGCGAGATCACTAAAAGTTCATATATCAACACTTCTTGGGCCAAATGCCACCTCTAGCTCCATATAACCCAAACATAGTTTAAATTGTTATGATTCTCCTGGAAGTTGTTGACATGTTGCCACTAGGGTCTTCCACTGGTTGATGAATTTTTCAACCAGTTTTCCATCTCTTTGGGGGATGAAAGCTAATTCAATCAAGCTAACTTCCCTGTAAGAAGAGAAATTTCAGCGCAACCTGCATCATATTTAGATGGCTGATAATTAGGATCACCAGCAGAATCGGATTCAATTTCATCAAAGAGGTCATCCATATTGACCTCATCTGGAGGCAAGTCACCCTCCTCTTCATTTGTGGCATCAGCTCCACTAGCACCCATATCAACTTGGCCTGAGTCTAACTTCAAATTCATCTTGTTAATGTTAGAATTGTTGAAGGGTAGATGGTGAATGAGAGCTTCTCCAACAGGCATAGCCACTAAACT
Source organism: Magnolia officinalis (assembly GCA_021015155.1). Classification (NCBI taxonomy): domain Eukaryota; kingdom Viridiplantae; phylum Streptophyta; class Magnoliopsida; order Magnoliales; family Magnoliaceae; genus Magnolia; species Magnolia officinalis. The sequence goes on from JAJHSJ010000008.1 coordinate 22,106,488, forward strand.
ATGGGTGACTAATACAATCATAAGATAAGAAAATGGTATGTCACTGTGACCTAGGTGGAACTAAATCATGATATAACAAATCAGAGAAGGAAGACATACAAAGACTCCAGAAATGATAGAATGAAGAATACGAACCATGAATGTCGTAAGCTCGGTTTTGTTACCAGATCGAGGATAGACATTTGAAATGAAAATCATATGAAGAATTCTGTATCTGGGTAACATAAACTTGGAGGCGAGCGTATTCCCAGTACTCCATTCCGCATCCATATTACATAAATCTCTAGTGAGCATTCACTTCTCAGATTCAGAAGGTTTGTCCATAAGAGAACTAATGGGAATACCTTCGTCATTGACAGGTATATCCATTAATCCAGAAATAAGATGACGGTCCACATCAATTGGACCTTCTCTGGTCGTAATAGTAAATGTCGAATTCCCAGTAGAGAAGTCTTTAATGCAAGCATACATAGCCTGCCAATAGAGCGGTATGCCGGTCCACCCTAATGTAATATGTTATCCCATCCTACAGACTGAAGGAGAGGAACAACATCAAATGGTGCCAAATGATCAGGATTAACAGTTCGTTCTACTATCACATTGCGTAAGCGAATATCCCGCACATAACTAGGATCTTCCTTGGGCGACCAAAGGTGGCACATCATGATAGGAGCCAAACGAGATAAGGAAGGACCACGAGATCCTTTCTTCTTAGTTCTACCCTCCATTGTAATAAGGAAATCAAGGAATAAAGAGATTGCAAAAGAGGCAAAAAAGGTTTCTACTAGATCAGATTTTTTGATAGAAAACCCTCAAAACAATCATAAAGCATGAAATAAACCACACAAATGAAGAAAAGGAAGTGCAAATGACTTAAATCTAGAAGAAAATTAAAAATAATGCACTAACCATGGAGGAATCGAAGATGGGTTCGACTGGTCGAGGTAGGGCTCGTTAGAGAAGAAGACCCAAATGAAGAAAAAGTAATTTTTTTCCCAAATAAAAGGTCAAACCCGTGTTTCACGACGGGTCGAGTACATACTCGACCGGTCGTGCCACGACTGGTCGAGTATGTACTCGACTGGTCGTGCACCTCACAAAATTTATAATTTTTCATAAAATTTGAATTTGAAAAATTTTAACTATATACATTATGATACAGAAATACAGAAATCATCAGTTCATTTTGCACATACCAAGATTAAATTTCAATTTTGCAAACCTGCTTTTGTCGAGCAGTTTTGTGAATATGTCAGCTAGTTGAATCTCGGATGGAATATAATCCAAAGAAATTGTCTTGTATTCCACTAATTCACAAATATAGTGATATCTAATGTCAATATGCTTGGTTCGTGAATGCTAAATTGGAATTTTAGAGATGTTAATTGCACTTGAATTATCACAATATAAAATCATGGATTCTTGCGCAATTCCGTAATCGCTCAGCATTCTTTTCATCCACACAAGCTGAGTGCAAGCATTACCCGTAACAATATATTCAGCCTTAACTATGGAGAGTGATACGGAACTTTGTTTCTTACTTAGCCAAGAAACTAAACAATTCCCAACATAAACAACCACCGTTGGTTGATTTACGATCATTAATGTTACCAGCCCAATCGCATCCGTGTAACCAGCTAATTGCACACTAGTATCATGTGGATACCAGAGACCAAGATTTGCTGAACTAGCAACATATCACAAAATGCGCTTAACAGCAATTAGATGTGACTCTTTAGGGTCCGACTGATATCTAACACAAATTTCTACGCTAAAAGCAATATCAAGTGGGCTGGCAGTTAAATAAAGTAAACTACCAATAATACTGTGATACAACTTAGGATCCACACTTTTTCCTGTTGAATTCTTAGAGAGTTTTAGAGTAGTACTCATTAGAGTATCAAAATTTTTTCCACTCTCAAATCTGAACTTTTTAACTAAGTTAAGAGCATATTTGGTTTGAGAGATAAAGAAACCATCAGGTAGCTGTTTGACTTGCAACCCTAGGAAATAGTTTAGTTCTACAACCATGCTCATTTCAAATTTAGACTTCATAAGATTTGCAAACTCAACAGTCATGTTAGCATAGGTAGATCCATAGATAATATCAACAACATAGATTTGCACTATTAGTATGTGATCATTATGTTTCTTTACAAACAATGTCTTATCAACACTTCCCATTATAAAGTTATGACTTAGTAGAAACTTAGTCAACTTTTCGTACCATGCCTTGAGAGCTTGTTTTAAACCATAGAGTGCCTTTTTTAGGCAGTAGACATGATTAACATGCTTAGGATCTTCAAACCCCATTGGTTATTCAACATACACTTCTTTATGTAAATCGCCGTTTAAGAATGCACTCTTTGAAAGTGCCCTGATTTGTCAATTAGCGTGAGTGTTGAGTCAGTTAGACTACAGAGCCTGATAGGAAGATCATTTCAAGCGTCTGCCTCAACGGGATGTGTGCAAGCTCGCCACAGGTAAATCTAAGCCTCACATCCCTTGTCTCAAATCATCAGGTACACTAAAACCCTTAAAAATGTTAAAATATCATAGGGTTTTTAGGGTAAGAAAATGTTTTCAAAACAGGAAAATTCTCTAATTTTCTTGTCTTGTCAATTTTATCGATACACATCTCGATATGATCGACCTGCGCTGTCGAGTCCTCGATGCCATAAAGGCATATTGCATTTGCTCCTAAGTATGAATAGATTCTGAAGACAAAGTTGAATACTATCTAAATGCCTTTCCCATCAAGGATGACCCAAACAATAGTAGACAATACTGAGGGACCCTAGTGAAGTAATTCCGCATGGTCATGATGAAGTGCATCAAGTATTCTTCTGACGAACCATCTATGTTAAACTTCTAAAAGTATGGATATTTGAAATTGGAGGGAAAAGGTATGTCCTCAATTTTGTAAGGGTACGACATTTGAAACTGAAATCTTCCTTTCTGTTTCCATTCCCTTTTTAGGCGAACAACTTCGGCGACAACTTATCGAATTTCTTCTTGTGTCATAGTTTGGGTAATGGCGGGTGCAGAACCATGAGACCAAACTCTTTATGGTTGTTACTCCTTTGTTTCTCGTCCATTGTCATTTGTAGCAGCCACATTGGAGGAGTAGTAGCCCGAGTCATGTTGCGGGTTAAGGCCATTAATGTTTCTTTAAGGTTCCTGCACTCTTCCATCAAGAGGACTTGATTGGTGTGCGCCATCTCTCGGCTAAATGTTTCATTGCCAAAAATGGATGGGCTTGATTGGTGCCTGTCATAAAGACCTTGATTACCCTAACATAGAGGGTGAAGATGAATCATCGTTATTGGTGACGTTATGGACAATGAATCGTTGTTAGACCTCAAACTAGCGCATCGCTTGGACCGAGTTCATTACTGCTGGCATTATAGGCGAACATTCTCTTGTCACAATAGTTTTCCCTTTTTCTTTCTGGACTCTTGGTGAGGTTGTGATGGACGAATTTTGCATTGCTATCGGTAATGTGGAAAAATCTTACGGTGTGAGGAGTGTCTCAATTCTATGTGGATAAAGTGAAGGCGGATCTAGGGTGGGGTTGCACCTTGTAGTATTCTGCGTAATCGGCCCTCTTATTGCTCTTAACAGAATCAAGTTATTTATTTATTTATTTTTTGCAAGAGGAGATCATGCTTCTCTTCTCCTAGATGTCATAATTGTCCATCTCTCATCAACTTTCTGGGCTGTAGGTGAAAAAAATCACCCTATCAATGCTTGTGGTTGCTTGCTTTGGACTGCAGTCAACTTGACCTTCCTTAATGTCTTCTTGGATGATGTTTCAGCTTCTCCCGGGTAGTCTACGGTGAATTCATTAGAGTGAAGTAAAAGGTCACATTAGTAGGAAGAGATGCCATTGCGATTGAACAATGATAGGGTACTTGATATTAAATAAGTCACAATTAGTTACTCTAATAAATCTAAATTGTATCTCACTTTAGAGAGGAAGGGTGGAATGTTCCTGTCGAGAGTCCAATTTTGGTGCCATATCAGTGCCTTTTGACGACAAACATTTTTCCAATTATTTCAATGTTATTATTAGATACAGATTTTCCAACCAGAGATTCTGGGTTCGATTCCCAGTAGAGCCTCCATTTTGTTTCGATCAGAAATGTGTTTCGATGATTGAATTATCTTTATTTTAATAATAATAAAGAAATTTAAATGAAATAATGCCCATTGTCAATAATTTTATTAATATGAGTTCTTATTACATTCCTTACATTACTCTTGATTCTAAAAAAAAAAAAACAATTAACTATATAACTTTGTCAAATAGTAATTGAAGTAGCGATTTAGGAAGCATTTCTGCCCCTGTGGAGTGTTCGTCGAAATGACAGAAGAGTTGTGTGGGTTTGAAACCTTTGATTAATGTTGATACGCAAGCTAAAAGACTTGAATTAATAATCTATAGGCTTGATTGCATGGTTTAAAGTAATTTTTCTAGACAATTTGTGCAGGACCATTGTTGCATGGTCGTGCAACGCAACCCTATTGTGCGAATGTGGAAGAGGGCTAAATTCCTTCTTTTCTCATTCTTTCTCGACCTGTGAACTTCTTGATCCCTGAATTCTAAGATTCTTTTACTCCCAGATTTCTTAAATGTTCCAAGTATCTAAACGAGAGGGGTGATGGGTATTTATAGGCATTCGCACGTGTGAAATCCCGAATTTTGCATAACATTCAGTGTTACGATGTCACGCAACTCAATGTTGTTGTGTGGCCACGCAACATTATTTTTGTAGTCGTATAACACCTTCAGCACAACAACTTCAGGACATGAATAACAACATCAGAACTCGCATAACAATTTTAGAACCTGCACAACAACTTTAGAACCTGCACAAAACCTTAATGATTTATTTATTTTTAAATTCAATAACACTGAGACCTGCTTGAAGTCGTGGCAAGGGATTCTAGAGTATGCCTTTGTTAGCTGCGACAGGGTCAGGGGTCACGATTGTGATTCTCTTTTCATCGATCAAATCCTGGTCCGCACACTTCAAAGAGAAACAACTTTTCGTGGTAAGACCCCTTTCCTGGTGGAATATGAAATATTCACTTTCCTTATAGTTTGAAGGCAGTGGGTTTGGCGGAGGCCTAGGCTGGAGAGGAGCCAAGAGCGGCCTTTGAATCAATGTGGCTAGAATGTTAATGTATGAATGGGCCAAATGAGTGAATTACCTAGGTTCTTAAGCTACACATGCCTGCCTATTTTGATTTAAATATCATGGATTCCACCAGGGCTGATGTTGTTGCCTCTAGTATCCCCCCCCTTGCACCAAAGTGACGGGATTGTTGGTTTTTGTTCACACCCCAAGTATAGGGTTGCGATGTAGTAATAATCTCGGTAAGACCGAGGTCGAATCCACAGGGACTGAACCTTGTATATACTCTGAAAGTAACTTGAACTAGAACTAGGTGAAGATGTAATCTAAATCAAGTGAATAAGAGAAAATAATGGTGAATAGTTAAACTAAAACTTGTAAAATTCAAAGATGGGAAATTAGGGTTTCAGAGGATCCACTTGTAGAGATCAGGGAGATCTATGCTTTATTCAAGAACACATCTGGACTCAGAGTCCTATCTTCATCCAGATGGAAGATATAATATAAAGATCAATTATGAACATCCTGATCCAGTTTTAAAGATATAAGAAGGATGAGAATTAGGCTTGATTCCATCACAAGACCATGCCCAGAGAGACAAGTAAACAAAATTTAACCAATCCACATCCAATCTGAGAGAGTTATGAATATAGGGAAGGATTCTATCATCCATCCATGCCCATGGGACGATGGTGAACAACAGAGGTCCTACGATCATAACCTTCATACATGCATGGAAAATACCAGAAGATATCGCATATCCATTGTAATTTAAGTCACAATAAACCATTAAAAACTAAAGGCATTGCATATAAAAAAAACAAGAATCAAAATCAGTTCATAAAATAACCTTTAAATCAAACGCATAAAGGAAAGTCTCCCATCTCACTACAAGCTTCACCTCTTAGCCCTAACTAAGAGGATTAGCCGAGCATAGGCATGATCAGCTAATGACTTCTTAGAAAAACCAAACAAAGATTAAAGAAAAAGGAGGAACTTCCAAAGGTAACCCGCCCTTCTCTCTCTCTCCTTCTCTCTCTTTCTCCGCGTGCATCCGATGAATTCCACCAATCTTGATGCCCCATCCACTTCTTTCTCTCTCCTTCTTATAGGCAACCGAAAGTTGGTGGCTGTAGAAACTTTTTACGCAGCCAGCAAGATAAAAAAAATATCCCTGCGTAAGGCTGTTTACGCAGCCAAGAAAACGGGAAGAAACTTCCCCACTTTCCTTGCTGATCGGTGAGCAATCCTCCACTTCTTGACTGATTTTTCCATCCCCACAGGATGGACGGTCTGGATTTTCCATTGGGTTCAAAACAAAGGCCCACAGAAATCCTTTACGCAACTGGTTTTCGGCGTTTCGCAAAATGGACGTCGTGGGATTCTTTCGCTGAAAAACAGGTCGGTGAAGTGTGTTCGCTGTTTCGGACGACGTGGCGCCGACCGGATCCTTTTCTTTCCTGCTGTGGACGGCCCAGATTGAACCGATTTTCTGGGCGTTTTTCTCATTGTGCGCAGGAGTCGGACTATGTCCGTTTCTTTTTTCTGTTTGGATGGCAGGGGAAGTGGACAAATTTTACTTCTCTTCTTGATCTGATTTAGGGTTGAAAGAAGTTTGGTTTTGGATGGTTTTGACCCCTCTACATGATAGATGGTCTGGATTGGACAGATGGGCCCTAATGGTGTCCCACAACGTCCCTCAAACGGACAACTTCCGTCCGTTTTCTGGCGGAAGATCGGATCTCCAAATCCGCATGGGATTCTGTGGGTCAGCGTACGCTGACTGTTTTGCCAGGTTCGGTGTATAGCGCATTCACGTGCGTTATGTACACACGCGACTTAAGGCGGGGTCCACTGTGAAGTTCATGAGAAATCTGCTCCATTCATATATTTTTCCATTTGTTTAAAGGAGTTGAGACCAAAATTGAAGTATATCCAGATATCAGGTGGGCCCCAAATAAGAGATTTGTAGGCTGATCTGTTCGTTGGACCACTTTCACAAGGATCCAATGGTTGAAATTTGACATGTACGGTTAATTTATGGTCCTCAGGCCATATATAAAGTTTCGAGCCGAACGGATGGTGGGAACCCTGTGATCTTGCATTTTGGCAAACTTTCAGGTCCGTTTAAACCCAATCACGGATCTTTGGCGTGTAAATTCTTTGATCTCGATCCCCTAGAGTCCGTCCCTTCCCTTGGTGATTCTTAAGCGTTAAATCCATGCCTTTAGCATCATTTTCACTCCACACTCATAAATTCACCTTGTAACACAAACACGATTAAAATAGGACGTTAAACAGCATCATGTTCGCAAAATCGAGATATAATTCGGGTCTAATATGCAATATTTGACCCTCAACAATTTTCATTGGACGAAGAGTGGCCGTATCTTATTTCTGGCTCTTTATGTGCTCGTTTTTTCTTCAATTTTTTTGCTTTCTCTATATGAGCAGATTTGTGGGGCCATTGTGCGATTGTGCCAGCTCTTATTCTGGCTTCCATTTGTTCTCTTGCACGGATTAGCTAGGCGAAGTTGGGTATAAATATGAAATAAAATTTCTTGATATGTTTGGATTGGCTAAATGGATGATGATGGAGATTTGTTCCTCATCGTCAATAGGCATCATCATTCTTGCTACCATCAATCTCCACTGACTAATGTATAAAGATAATGACTCATCATTTCTTTGCCTAAGGGTGACCACATTTTCCCTTCGAGGTGGTTCATTCAGATTGTATGCAAAGTGATCTATGAACTCTTGGGATAGGTCTTTCCAAGTATTGATTTTGTGGTAATCGAGAGATGTGTACCATTCAAGTGCATCACCTCTCAAAGACCTTTGAAATTGATGGATTAAATCTCCATTGTCCCCTAATATGACATCAAGCTCGCCGCAGAAAGCTTTCATGTGAGAGATGGGGCATCACGTGTTGTCATATCTTTAAAACTTGGATACTTTAAAATTTGATGGTACTCTGGTACACGGGAAGGGAGAAAGGTCCCTGAAATTTGGGGAAGGGAGTTCCACCCCTTGTTGCTTATGGAGCTTATTTCTCATAGCCCTAAATTGGTCCTCGAAATGCTCTCAGAGTTGATCGATTTTAGATGGCTGTTGAGAAAGTGGTTGCACCCCTTGCGGAACTTGGATTGTCTTTTCCTCATAGTGATTGATCTCTTAGGCATTTATATGATCCCTAATGGGGGCTTCTATTAAAATGGGACTGCCCAATGCGAGGACTGGAGAGAAATTCACACCATAGGGTAGGATTGATTATCAGGATATATATGTGCGGGAAGTAAGGGATAAGCTTGACTAGGAAGTTGTGGCTGGATAAAAGGTGACTATTGTTGTTGTCGTTCTACCTGGAATTGAAGAGTGCTCTCATTGGGGGGAGGTAGCCAAAATTGACTCGATTGAGATTGACTGGAATGGGCTAGTCAAGGCACTAGCGGACTCCCATTAGGGGGAGGATGTGTTGGATTTTGAGAGGCCATGATTGCTAGATATTGGAAGTGAGCCTAATTCCCGTTAAGTGGAACATGTTAGAATTTATTGATGGTGGGGTTGGAAAGACCCATATGGGTGTTGGGTTGTTGCGTGCCATGAACGGAATGGGTACTCTTTCTTGAAGAAGGCGGGTTACCAGATGTTCTAGCCTATTCATGCTGAGGGCTAGGTCGGTTACCAATGGGATGACTATAGGTTGTGAGGTCTGTTGCTTGGGTGAATCTAAAGGGGTTGCCAAGGCGTCTCCTTGAACCAACATGGTTGCCTGTGCACGAGTTCGGATGATGCTTTGGTATTTATTTGTTGACTTGGTGGGGTGGAGGACTCACAACTGAATTTTCGGCGTAATGGTTACACAGTACCCCACTGTCTTTTGATTTAGTTCTCTGCGATCTCATTTTTTTATTTTCTTTTTTATTTTTATTTTTTTGGTTTTGTCTTTTTTGATTTTTTTTTTGTTTAACGAGAGTAAAAGTGTGGAAATGTAAATGTCAGGAGAGTACATGATTGTTAGTGTACTTAGTGTACTTATTGTACAAGAGCAAATGACAAGCTACTCAAGCACAAGAGAACATAGAAGAAACATCTCAAGAAGGCACTATAAAAGGGCTCTATCAGACAAGTAAGGTTTTCATTTGTTAGAGTCCATTTCAAACTCATTCCTTGTGTAAGATTGACTATAGAGTTAGTGACCTAAAATCGAATAGGTTCTTGTGTAGGGCTGAATTTATCAGACACGGGTGCGTACGTGTTAGTCTCTATGGAAGCCTCTGGTGGGAGTGTATATAGGGCCTTAGATGAGGACCACATTCACTGGACACGGGTGTGTACGTGTTAGTCTCCTTAGAGAGCCTCTGACAGGAGTGTATGTCGGGCCTTAAATTAGGACCTCTAATGGTTGTTAGTTATCTGATATAAAATCAACCAAATCTCTACGAGAACCACCGACATGCGTGTAAATATGTTCCTTTGAAACAAGAGTGTACATGTGGTTACTAGTTAGCCTAGGAGAAAACATTGTGAAGGTTAGAGGTGAACCTAATTTAAAACTTCCGATATTGAAATACCAGCACACTCGAGGAGAGTGCATTCACCGTGAGTGGAGTTGGCAAGTAGCCGGACCACTATACATGGTTGTGTTTGAGATTGTTATTTATACATATTTCTATTTATAATTATCAACTTAATTTGTTGAATTATGTGAATCCTTAATTAGATGATGGTAGGAGTTGTATTGTTTACACATCTCACACACAAGATGATTATCTCTTTTAAATATTAATAACTTATATTGTTGTATCTTTTATAGTTTATGTGATTGACCCCTCTTTTGCTTGGAAGCCTAAGTGTTACTTGCCTTATTGATTTGAATTGGTAAATTAGTTAATTAGGTAAAGAATTTTTAAGTGGTCCTATTCATCCCCCCTTTAGGACTTAATAGTAATTCTAAGCTCCACCAAGATTTCGCACCTGCCGTGGTAGATAATCCATGTAATTTCAAGGACATTGCACATTGTAATATATAAATAAGAAGGTAAAAGGACCAGTGAGAATTGGATTGCTGGAAAATAAGTGAACCAGTTGTAACTAGAATGCAAGATTCTTGTAGGAAAGTAAAGGGACCAGTTTGTTCTGGAATGTAGGATGCATGAAGGAAAGTAAAATGGACCAGTATAGAATGTAATATAGGATGCTTGTAAGAAAATAAAGGGATCAGTTTACACTGGAATGCATGATGCAAGCAGGGAAGTAAAACTGACCAGTATGAACTGGAACAGTTAGCTGGTTAGAAAGTTAGGTTAGGACCAATAATAACTGGAATGATAGAAGTCAAGGATTCCCCAAAAAAGTCGTAAAGTCTCGTGTTTCCAATCGGCCTTGGCTAGTGGGTAACACTCCATAGCGGAGTTGCCATTTTGTGAACGCCCTTCCTGAACGCAAAGACGCATGATGGAATAATGCCCTCACTTTCTTTTAGGGCTTGATTTGACGAAGTATTAAAGAAATGAAGGAAGAATAAACGTGAGTGGGTGTAGACATTGTAAGTGTATATGGAATGTGTGAGTAGAATGTGGTTTGATTTTGAGATATGAGAAGGAAAAATGTAAAATCGTTCACCCTTTTTAGTCAAAAGGGATGGACATGTGTCCTGAATTCTGATTCTACTCATTGACTTCAGTAGTTTCTTTAGCTTCGAATTTGATTGATATGAGAACTAGGTAGAAGGGATATTTCCATGAGGATAGAGGGTTAGGTGCCTGTTGCTTCAAAAGTGAGTGGGGTTTGTTTCCATCTAGGATGATTTGGACATAAGCGACTCTCCTCGGCCGAACCCTCTGACATCGCCTACCTTTTCTCCTCCGTGTTTCCTCTCTCTCTTGCTCTCGCTCCATCTCTCAACGCTTCTATGTTCTTCCTACTTTGAACTCCCTGGGGCAGCTTAATAGGCTAGGGTGTCCGTGCATCGGGATCAGACGGGACTGTTGGCACATCATCAAGCCATTATGGCAGTGCTGATTGGCCGAGGCATAATTGTGCTCGCCGTATCCATGAAAAATTCAATTTTTGCGTGTTTTGTGGGTGAACTCATGTTGGTGTGCCTTCCCCTGTTATATTACCTATATGCTTTGTTCTAGGTTGATCCACCTTGATGGCTGCCTTCGGGGAACGCTTTTAATCGTGTAACTGCCTCAATTGGGGCCTATTGAAGTGGACGGGCAATATTTCATCTCATTTTAAAGTGCAGTGTCTACAAGTCCACCTAAAAATTGGATCTACTTCATTTTTGGGATAATGCACTCAAATGATTGATAAAAATGGATGGAGAGCTTGGATATAGAATGCATACATAAAGGTGGGCCCCACAGACCTAATTCGCTCCCATTGAACATGGGTTTGGTTTTTAGTCATGTAAATATGCTTCATGTCATTTACTAAATGGTGGCATGATAATTGCTACGGGTGCACACAGAACTGTTATAACCGGTAAACTGGACCGGAATCGACCAAACCACATGGTTTGGTCCAGTTTTGAAGTGCACTGGTTTTGGTTCCGATTATGAAAATCAAAGAACTGGTTAGTTCGGTTTGGTTCTTGGTTTGGGGTTCTATAGAACAGAATTAGACCATGAACCAGACCGTAGAATCGAACCCTGGAACCATATCCATTGGTAAATAAATATTTAAAATTTATTTTTTAAACATAAAAAACTAGACCATTCATCAAATGAATCACAACACGAATAGACATTGGTAGGAAAATCATTTTGGGAACATAAAAGGGTTATAAAAGCAAATCATGATAAGATTACTCAATGTAAAAATTCTCAGTAGAAGAGGTTGCGTTGGATTATAAAAAAAACCATGCAATTAGACTGGATTATAAAGACAAACCATGCAATTAGGTTAGATTATAAAAGCCTGGAATTGTAAAATTGAACTAGAGCTGAACCAGTTTTCTACTGTCTAATTCCAATTCTGTTCTAGGGTGCAAACATCGCGTTCGAATTCTAGTTTTCTTGGAACCATTGGGGACGGTTCAGTTTTGGTTTCACCCCATAAATAGACCGAATCGAACAGTGTGCACCCCTAGCTGCACTATAAAAGGATGGTTTAAAGTAAAAGTCTAACAATCTAACATGAAAATTTTTAGACGGTTGGGATGATTTAGCTATGCTATTTGTGTGATATGCTCCATCCAATGGGGGATGAGAATAGTCTACAATAGTTGTTTTAGGCAGTGCGTACAACTCATAAGCTCTGTGGGGCTCACTTTGTTGTATATGTAAAATCCACTTGTCCATCAGATTGGAATCCTTTATGTGTACAACAAAAGACTCCTAAACCCATTTATTACCTCCAAACCACCGTGAAAGTGAGCCCATGGTCATGATCCGAACCGTTGATTTGGTGGATCTTGTCATTTTAACCTATCTTGAAAAAAAAGAGAGAAAATAAAAACACACACACACATAATGTACGACATGTGTCACTACCAAACCAATATCCCGAACCTCTCTCCCACTTCTCCCATTTTTTCGCTCGACAACGGAACGAATCCGCACCCAAAGCCATCCAAACCATTTATCTTATAAAAAAAGAAAAAAAATAATGTTGATAATAATGATAAAAATCAACGACGTGCGTTGTGCCCACATACCGCCTCAACCACGAAGCCACGAACTTATGAAACCACTGACGAATCCTCATTAAAGTCTTAATCCCCCACCTCCTAAGTTTCTTACATCAAACTCCCTTATCCTGAAGAAGTGAAATCATCGAAAAACCATTGATTAACAAGTCACCATTAGAGAAGGTACCATTTTCCTCGACAAGATAATCAACCGTTGAATTGTATGATAGCTGTCTTTAGACACAGGTCACGCAACAGGTAGGTAATCTAACCCACACCCCATACCGAGATTTATACGTAAATATCATAGGCATTGAATCCTTTTGGGTTGATGTGTTGTTGAATAATGTACGCATTAGATTGATGATTACTTGTGTATAAAAATCTTGAATATTTTATGTTTGTTCTTCTCTCTTAGTATATTGTTTCTTGAGTTAATGTTTATTATTTTTAATTATAAAATTTATGAATTCTTTTTGTTTTATTAAATAAGGTACACATTGGATTGATGATTATTTATACGCAAATATATTATGTCTATTTTTCCCTTATAGTGTATGCCTTCTTTGAGTTACATTCAATTGGTTATTATTTTAGTTATAAATTTAAAATTTTATAATGTTGTTGTTGTAGTTGTTTCTCCATAAAAATCTGAACTGTTATATATGTGGTATGCCAATTTTGAGAGAATACATTGTTAATGTAATGTAGCTGTAATTAATTATATTCGGTATACAGAAATTTGTTAAAATAGAGTATATGGCTAAAATATCGTGATACGGGTACTCTGTCCGGGGTCATTCCCAAAAGATCAGTACGGGTGCTTTGCTCTGGGTAATTTTCTAAAAGATATACACACGGGTGCTCTGCCTGGGGTCACTCTTGAAAGATCGGCACGGGTGCTTTGCCTTGGGTAATTTCCTAAAAGATACACACACGGGTGCGCTATCCTTGATTAACTCCTAAAAGAAATCACGTGGTCCTCTGCCCATGGTTGTTTCCTAAAAGATATCATGTAGTGCTCTGTCCAGGGTCATTCCCTAAAAGATCATCATGGTAGATATAGTTTCAAGTTAATCACATTTGAGTGCATTTTTAATTCAATAATTTGTGTAATCATTTTCTTTAATTCTGAAATATTTTTGTGAATGTTTATTATCTCCATAAATGTTGGATTTCTTTAATTATTATTATAAAATTGTGTTATGGTATTAATGTATAAATTTCGGTTGGGATGAAAATGATCCTATTGAGTTGTCGTACTCAGGGTGTTTAAATATTTCAGGTACCGGGTGTGAATATTTTGAGGAGGCATGCTATTATTGATGAGCCAAAGTCATATTCAGTCTTAGGGATTAATTTTGTTTTAGTTTTATTTTATACTTAATGGATTATGTATTTCCTTTTACTCGATTTTATTTTAGTAAAAGAATGATGCATTAAAGTTGAGTTGAATTTATTTAAGTATTTTGGCATAGTGATATTATGGGATCTTTTATTTGTTCTTAGTTGATGTAAATGATGTTATGAGAAATCTTGGTATATTGGGAATGAAAATGATTATATAGACTTAAATAAAGTAAATCTTGTACCTCACTGGCTTAGGATTCGAGTCCGGGTTACTCTACTTGGATACCAAATTTAGAGGCGTGACACTTTATGTTAACGTACATGTAAAATATTAGCCATTGGATATCTCATAAGTGGCATGCCTATGGGAACAATGTAAAATTACACCTAAATCCTCCAAGTTCATGTGGTGTGGCCTGCCTACGTTTTGGTTTAGGCTGATTTTTCTATCTTCACTTCATCCTAGTGAGTCAGTCCCGATGAACGGTTTTGATGGAACATAAAAACCATGGTGGCCCCACAAAAAACATATGGTTGCGTCCATCCCCATTGTTTCCTGCAGTGTGGTCCACCTGAAATTTTAATATGGATAACGTTCTGTAAAATGGAGTAGCATCCAGGAAACCACCTGATGGACGGAGTGGATTTAGGACAAGCAACATGGTGGCCAATAAAGCTTTATTGTGGTAGCACCACATAAAATAGACAACTGCGTCCGACGATTTATATGGTTTGGAATGATGTACGTATGCGGTAGGTTGGTGCGCGCAATGAGTGTTTTGGTTTTGTTTGGTGCACGACTAATCTACACACTAGCACACGTGCCAATAAGGCACTTGAAATCTAGATCCGAGCCTTCCATGACATGGGCCATGTTGTTTAGATAATCTGGCTCATAAATCAATTCCTCCGTTTGGCTTCTAAGGCATCCAGAAGTGCACAAAACAAAGGAAAAGCTTTTCCCATGTGTTTCTAGTCGTCCATTTTTTTTTCAGAGATTAAAATAGCCTGAATTTTGGTCCAGATTATCTAAACATTATGGGCCATCGTCATGAAAAGCTCGGATCTTGGATGTAGGAGCCCTATTAGCACTTGTGGGGTCACGTGTTCGAGCAGGGCTATATAAGTGTGTGGGTTTATCAAGAAGAATTTTCCCACTGTAAATCTCACCTTTTACCCACCGGCTTTTTTGAATCACCCAAACTTTACTTTCCCAGACTAAACTACTTCTATATGAACATATTATTTGCAATATGAACACACTTTCTTTTCATCGTTTTTCTTCTTAAATTCTCCATTGAATCTCTATACATTATCATTCTATATCAACCTTCTGCCATCTTGCTCAGGGTTACGGTCATTCCTTCAAACTGGTTGCATTGATACACTTCAAGTATTTTAGATTTTCTCTATAAGAGTTTTCCGTAATCTTTCAAAGGGTTATAAATCTTGTTTTACTCCAAAGCACCATTCTTCTACTTCTTCAACTTGGCTTTCACTGGTACGGCAGTTGTGGGAGGTATGTTTAAAAAAGATGGTGGGTTAAAGGTCAAGTTTACAGTGAGAAAAATCTCATGAATGTATTTTTGTTGCAGTCAACGACAATTCATCGACTACATGTGCAAATTCAACTAGTAATTCACCGAGTGTACTTAGTCAAATTTAACTAGTACTTGCTGGAAATTTACGAAGAACTCACGTATATTTACCTAGAACTCACCGAAATACACAAAAGTCTATGAAAATTGACCAAGTACTTCATGAAATTGATTAATCACTTCATGAAATTGACCGAATACTTGTTCAATTTCATGTGATGCTCAGTCAATTTCATGTGAAGCTCGGTCAATTTCATGTAATGAGGCGCCAACTCTACCTTGGGTGACTTGCTAACCATTCACTCATACCGAGCAACTTGATCATTTGCAATGAGATGCCGACTCTACCCTAGGGTTGTTGCTGACTATTCACTCATACCGAATAACTTATTCATTTGCAATGACGCGCTGACTCTACTCTGGGTGAGCTGTTGACCATTCACTCATACTGAGCAAATTGTTCATTTGCAATGAGGTGCTAACTCTAGCCTAGGGTTGTTGCTGGTCATTTACTCATACCTAGCAACTTGTTCATTTGCTGACCATTCACATACTAACTCCCCACCTTAAGAGCATACGATGATTCTCGTAGCCATTATCTGAAAACAAACACAATGATATATTCTCAACTAATCGTTAAACAATAGAAGCATACCATAATATACAATTCGGTCGAATAATAGATAACCGAGAACTCACTGAAATAATAGATAAGGATGATGTAAATCTAAAGGAACTAAAGAATAAGTGGGGCGTTAAAGTTTTCAAGTCTACAACTAGAGTTTAGATGGATATGAATGAATAAAATCCCAGAGACAATATGTCGTACCAGAGCTATATGAAATTTCAAAGAAGCAAAAAAGGCGATTTTGAAAGAGGGGATCCAATGTATACCAAAGCAATTGAATAATACTCGTAAACGTAAGAGATGCCAAAGAGAAGGTAAGTAATCCCATATTGCATTTAGGTTTGATGTCATGAAAAATTGACCGAGCTTTACATGAAATTAACCGAGCCTCATGCAAATTTTTTCAATTTAGGGTTTATGGTTTATAACAATTTGTTCAAATATATCTGCAGTGCGTTGTTTCTTCGATGGAGGCACCATTTTCTTCCTTTGTTGACAAAGTGAAATGAATAAAAAGAAGTAATAGCTTGATGGAAATATATTCTTATATGAATAAGAGAGAAGATTTCAGAAATGGATTTTAGGTAGAAATGTATTGCGATTTGAAGAGAGAGAAGATTCCAGAAAATAGATTTTCGGTAGTAGGGTATTTTGGTGTGATGAGGAGAGAGGATTCCAGAAATGATTTTTATTTATTATTATTATTTTTTTAATAGGGTATTTTGGTATGAAGATGAGATGAGAGAAGATTTCAAAAAATGAATTTGTATTGTAGGAGTATTATCATCCGAGAAAAGACATTAGTTTAGTTTGGGATGGCTCAGAAAAGCTGGTGGGTAAAAGGTGAGATTTACGGTGAGAAAAACCTCTTTATCAAACCTCTCTTCCCTGAAGGGAGCGGATCAGGTGTTGCCTGGGGTAACACTAGGGTGGGTGCTTCCCTGACCGTGGAGGGCAACACTATACTGGGTGCTTCCCTGACCGTGGAGCCTGAGTTGATGCATATGATTCATATCCACGCGGTCCATCAGTTTTTTAATTACATTGTAGGTTAAGAGACCAAAAATGAATCAGATATAAATCATAGGTAGACCACACAATAGGAAATAATGATGATTGACAATTAAAAATTTCTTGTGAGACGTAAAAGGTTTGTATCAAGGTGATATAATTTTTTTTTTTTCAAAATCATACTGGTTTATGTGACCTCAAAAACAGTTTCGATTGCAAATTAACATTACGGTGGGTCCTAAGAATGTTTTTAATGGTGGACATTCAACGAAAGCTGCTTCATGTGGTGTGGGTCACTAGAGATTTGGATCTACTTCATCTTAATTTGGGCTCATGCTCTTAAATGATTTTGAAAAACGGATGAAACGCTTGGATATATAACACTTACATCAAGGTGGGCCCTACCATCATCCAAACACCCACTAAGCTATAACCCAGGTAATATCTAATCTCCCCAAAATATCTTCATACACATGCTTTCAACCGACCAATGCATTTGGGGTCGATGGTCGGACCCAAAAACCATGCCAGAAAACTTAGTGGTGGGCCACACATTTACAAAGAAAATGTACGGTCTAGAAAACTCACCATCAGATCGTACACCCGTGAGCCACCCGATGAATGGACCATCGAAACTTTTGTCCCTGTTGTCACCTTCAAGGTGTGTCCCACCAGATACAGCAAAAATTAGGACTGTACAATCATTTGCGTGTTTCACATTATATAAAACAAAGGAAAGCCCTACAAAATCCTCAAAATTCACATGATAGCCCACGTCATGATTTTTATCTGCTTGATTTTTAGGCTGTCTAACTTTCATGTGATAAGAGACTTTGTTGGACACCTTGGATGCCATAAAGACACCACAGTGGGACTCACATGTACCACCTGCCTCTGAAAAGGATGGTATAAACAACGGTCCCCACTTAAATATGTAGAGGAAGAAAACAACTAGCACTTGCGAGCCTTCTGTATTCCAGTACTCCCGTTTGCGACTTTCCATGAGGCCATCTGAGCTGATTCAGACCAGTCATTGGGTTGGAACTAGTAAAAATAAAAAGCCTCTTATAGAACAAGCACTCCAGCAGGCCCATGATCTATTACAACTTACAGTTGTGTAAAAGTGTAATGATTATGTAATAATGATTCTTTTATATTACTGGATTGCTAAATTAATAAGACAAATATACTATTTTCTAATACATCTATCTTTCAAAACTAAATTACTTATTTAAACAAATATTATCGAATTATAATGATGATGTGCTTTTATATTATATTACAGCTCTAATTCGCAATCCAATTTAGTTTTAAAACTATTAATGATTTATATTTAACAAGTCTATGATTTATTTTTATTTTTATTTTTATTTTTTTTGTAAGAATAGTATTTCTGATTTTTTTTTTTTTTAAAATTATTTTTTATGACACACGCACGCACACCACCACACACTCAGGCCATTGTGAGATTTCACCACATATAGGTACTTGAACCCTCAACCAGGTGTTGAAACTCATAAGAGTCTACCACTGGAGAAAGAGTAAGGACCCAGTCTATGAAATTACTAATGGACTAAAATTACTAACAGTTTATATTCAACGAGCAAAGTTTATGATTAGACTGATCGGATTCTCCGTCTGCATATTGCACGGTTGCCCATTCTTGATGGGATCCTATGAACAAGCAGTTCTAAATCATCAAGGAGGGGCCTAAGTAGGGGGTTCTTATGAGAACCACAATTTCCGCTCATCCTATGAACATAGAATGGGTCTTCAAATAAAGAAAGACGTTAGCAAAGGGTGGCCTTCTTCTAGGAGTTCCAACCCTCGTAGAGTAAGTTATTTCAGGACTTCATGTGGGCCCAACAGGGTATGTGTATGACATCTAACTCATCTTTCCTGGTCTCCCCATCAAGAAAGTAGGATGCCTAAATTATGTAGAGTAGGTTGCAGACACTTTTATGGCCAAGATAGACTAGAGAAGGCCCAATCGGAGGCGAAAGTGATCAGGACAATCAGAACTCTAAAACAGATGTATCTCGCAAATCGGAATGAGTTATTCAACTTACAATATATGATTTTCGGGTATGAGAAGCTACTTTAGCCAACCAACCTGCTAGGCTGGGTTTCCCATGCCGAATTTGCGAGATTCCATCATATCGTTGGTCGAAAGTCCATTTTAATTTTATTTTTAATATTTATTGTAAATTTTAGTTCAATCATAACTATTAATACTTTGAGCTTTAGGAGTCATCCCCCACATGAAAAGGTTTAGAAAATTTAGGAGAATAAAGTGGTTAGGCGTAAT
Organism: Magnolia officinalis; assembly: GCA_021015155.1. Taxonomy (NCBI): domain Eukaryota; kingdom Viridiplantae; phylum Streptophyta; class Magnoliopsida; order Magnoliales; family Magnoliaceae; genus Magnolia; species Magnolia officinalis. The sequence continues at coordinate 22,126,166 of JAJHSJ010000008.1, forward strand.
TGGACACTTACTATTTTAGGCCAAAAACAATGAAATCTAATAGAAATCATGACGGTCTATAAATAGTAAGTTTACTATTTATAGTAAGTCACATTTTCTAGGGAGTTTGAGTTTGAGTTTGATTATGAAACTTTTTCCTAAGTTTAATATCACTATTTAAAGGATTATAAATTCAATTTTATCATTCATCAATTTATTTTAGATTTTATTAGAATTTATTTATATTTTTTCTATATTTTTCCTTGTGCATTTAAGGAACCTCTGTGAGGAGTCTAGAGAAGCTCTATAAATTCGAAGTAATTATCTCCCGAAGAAGACATTAATCAACCTCATCACGTCCATCCTACGTCACTAAAATGTTAGGCATAATAAACCACTCCATGAATTTCTTCTATTTTTTTTTTAATGGTTGTTCATTATTATTATTATTATTATTTTAATTGTGTGGTTCATTTAATGACTATATAGGACATGGATTTTAGGACATCCCATTACTATGGTGTGTCTCACCTCGTGCATATAGGTTGGATAAATAAGGTGGGTCCAATTCAAGAGACACATAATGCACATGTTGGATAAATAAGGTGGGCCCCACCCAAGAGAACCGTAGACAACCATTCAAAAAAATAAACCTTCAGATTCACGTGGTGCTCCAAGTGAAGATCGTTACTTTTGGGACGTCCAACTTTGATGATGCTCACGCGATCCACGGTTTGGATACCCTTTTTTTTTTTAAATTTTATTATTATTTTTTTTATTTTAAAATTTTAAAATTTTATTTTAATAAATAAATTTAAACACATGCACACACACTACCACACACTCACGCCATGGCACCACCTTTGGGTACTCGAACCCTCGACCAGGTGTTGAAACTCCTAAGAGTCTACCACCTTAGTGGGCCTCACGCCCAGCACTTGTAGAATAAACCTATTCTACAATGACTTGCACCAGAACCAGCATCTGGCCAAAGTTATTAGATATGCATAAAATCTTATCCCCTCATCCGGATAAGATGTTGATAGGACAACATTCAAGGAAGTGCTCGTATCCATCCACTTCCCACCACCGCTCGATCTTGATCGTCCAACATCATAACGTTCACCTCATACTAAAGAACAGATGTAAATAATAATGCACTGAAGTTCGGGTACACCCAGCACAAGTACCCGCTGACTAGGACCATACAAAATGTGGGTCCCACCATAAATCAATGAACTTTCCCCATTAAATATGGACTGTTTTGAATGTTTCTCGATTGTCCATTTCCAATCCCCAGATTGGAAAAGGAGGTGATATATCTTTCGGTGGGCCACACAACGTGGACATTCTGGATCGATGTACACGTGGACACCCTTAGAAATGCTTTTCAATTCCAACCCAGATTCTATTCAATTTCGCAAAATTTCTCTAACACACATTTCCTAATAAATTCTGATTCCTGCTATTTGAGTGCATCTCTTTCTCTTACTTCTCTACCTTTGATGACATAATGTATTCCTTTTCCCTTTGAGAAAAGCTTTGATACTCTGGCAGAGTGGGATGTATGATACACAGGCACTTGTGAATTGTACTCGCCGCAGTGTTTAAACTCTAATTAAAACCGTCCAAACAGTGGGGCACCACTTTAGACGGTTTATAAACCAACAGTTGTTCTGAAATAATGCATTAATTAGTCGATTAACCGATAACCTAATTGGATAGTTAAAATTTTGTGAGGTTTGAATTATATATATGATACTTGTACTAAAGTGCAAATCCCTGGATATCATGCATCACAATGTACTAGAGCATCAAATAATTCCACCTTTTGTTTTATCAATGGCCCACTTACTAAAATGGGCATTACCTGTGGTCCACCAAGGAGTAACTTGCCCAATTACTCTGGGTTTCTTAACGGCCTTTTTGGATTTATAAAAATCATGGGGAAAGGAGTCTCTTTGGAAACCTTTTTTTTAAGAAACTGTGAGAGAAGATCATTTTCCTTGTTTGTTATTTAAAACTTTTTTTTTAAAAAAAAAACTAATTTTAGACCTATCATTAGGTTTGTTTTTTGGCAAAAATAATATATCTTTATATTATTATTATTTTTTTTATTATAGTTATTGGCATGTGTCAAATTCGCTCATTTGGTATTCATTGGATGATTAAAAAAGGAGAACTGCATATGAGGCATATGTTGCGAGATGTCTTAAATCTAAGTCCTTTCGCAACTGGGATGCAGAAAGGAGTTTTGCGGATTTCGTGTCGCAAGTCCTTTCGCAACTGGGATGCGGAAAGGAGTTTCGCGGATTTTGTGACTCAAGTCCTTTCGCAACTGGGATACGAAAGGGAAGTTGCCAAAACTATAAATTGGGGTCCCTAGGGCTATTCTAATATTATTCCAAGACTTCCTAAAGGTATTCTAAAGGGTTCTAGGGCTATCAAAGGGTGTAGCAAGGGTGAGATTCGAGGTTGTTCGAATCAGGTAAGTCCTTTCTCTTTGTAATTGATGCTCTCATAGTGGTGATCTGTCTCTTTGTGCCGTGGTTTTTTACCGCAAGGGTTTTCCACGTTAAATCTATGTGTTCTCTTATCTTGTGTGTGTGCTTGGTGTTATTGGATTGCTATCCTAGATCTAGATCTGTGTGATTCCGCAGGCCAAAAATCCCCAACAAGTGGTATCAAAGCTAAAGTCGGGGCACCGATCTGAATCTGAGGGATTAGTAATAATGGCGAGCACCATGTATGAGTTTGAGAAGTACTCAGGGAAAAATAATTTTGAGTTATGGAAGGTTAAGATGATTAGCCTGTTAAGCAAGCAAGACGAGGATGGTGCTCTTGAGGAGCGAAAATCTACTATGACTGATGATGAATGGAATACTCTTGATAAGAAGGCTTTATCATCGATCCGTTTATGTCTCACGGATGAGGTTCTCTACAACGTCATGAGGGAGAAAACTGTGTCTAAGTTATGGATGAAGTTAGAGGATGTCTATGCGAAGAAATCCTCGAAAAATCGCCTACACTTGAAGCGGCAGTGGTATAACTTCAAGATGACAGAAGGTGAAGACCTGGAGGCTCACATCAGCAATTTTAATAAATTGGTTTGCAAATTGCTGGATATGGAGGAAGTGATGAAAGATGAAGAACAAGCATGTATGTTGCTGAATTCTCTCCCGGCGTCCTATGAGGCATTCGAGGACACTATGTGCAGCATGAATAAAACCCTGAGTGTTGACACCGTTATCTCAGCCCTTCAAGGAAAGGCTATGAGACAGCTAAACAACGACATGGGGACGTCTTCTGAGGCACTATTTACAGTGGGTAAGAATTCTGGACAAGGTACAGGTTCTTTTGGTTCTAGATCCAAATTCAGGGACAAGGGCAAAGGAAAGGTAAAGTGCTGGAACTGTGGGAAGGAAGGACATGTGAAGAGGGATTGTGAAAAATTCTAAATCGAAGAGGGAAGATTCTGAGGCTTCATACAAGGAGGCCAACGCTGTCACGTCAGATGTATGTGATGATGATGTTTTATCTGTGTCTTCGCTCAAGCGGCCATACGATGATCATAAGGACGAGTGGATGCTAGACACAGGGGCATCTTTTCACATGACTCCTCATCGGAGTTGGTTCACCAGCTACAGGGAGTGCGATGGTGGACAAGGTATTTATAGGCAATGACTTTGCTTATAATGTTGTGACTGTTGGTTCTGTGCGTATCAAGATGTTTGATGGGGTGGAGCGTACCTTGACTGATGTCAGGTACATTCCTGATTTAAAGCTGAATCTGATTTTTCTTGGTGTGCTTGAGGCAAAAGGATGCAAGTACACAGGCATTGATGGTGCTCTTAACATATCTAAGGGGGCACGGGTAGTCATGAAAGCGCAACGACTCGATCATGTTTACAGGTTGATCGGGAGCACTTCAAAAGGTGGAGCTACGGTGGATGTAGCGATTCCACCTCTGCACGTGTGTGGCATGTTGGGCATGGCCACATGAGTGGGCAGGGTAGGAAGGCTGAGACGTGTGGACAAGGATACAGAGTAGGTGGAACAGCCACCTGTGAGAAGAACCACATGGCATGATCGCAGGACATCGGCGAGGTACATGGACGACTCCAATATTGCAGAGGATTCATCTTCTATTCAGATGACTCTAGGTGAGCCTGGTGCTGAGAAGTGAAAGGTGACTATGGACGATATGATGGATTCGTTGTACCAGACCGACATATGAGAGAAGGTGGAGCTTCCAGTGGGCCGGTGAGCAGTTGGATGTAGGTGGACCTTCAGGAGGATACAGTATTGATATAGGGCGAGGTTGGTAGCGAAGGGTTATTCTCAGAGAAAAGGGATCGGCTTCTCAGAGATATTCGCGCCGACGGTATAGCAGGTATCTATCAGATCCGTGATTGGCGCTGGTTGGCCAATGTGATCTTAAGCTATGATGTGATGCAGAAATAAGAGAAGATGTCAAGAAGCTACACGGTTGAAGATTGAAGACATAGTGAAAATTGTTGCGAGATGTCTTAAATCTGAGTCCTTTCACAACTGGGATGCGGAAAGGAGTTTCGCGGATTTCGTGTCGCAAGTCCTTTTGCAACTGGGATGCGGAAAGGAGTTTCGCAGATTTTGTGACGCAAGTCCTTTCGCAACTGGGATACGAAAGGGAAGTTGCCAAAACTATAAATTGGGGTCCCTAGGGCTATTCTAATATTATTCCAAGACTTCCTAAAGGTATTCTAAAGGGTTCTAGGGTTATCAAAGGGTGTAGCAAGGGTGAGATTTGAGGTTGTTCAAATTGGGTAAGTCCTTTCTCTTTGTAATTGATGCTTTCATAGTAGTGATCTGTCGCTTTGTGCCATGGTTTTTTCCCGCAAGGGTTTTCCACGTTAAATCTGTGTGTTCTCTTTTCTTGTGTGTGTGCTTGGTGTCATTGGATTGCTATCCTAGATCTAGATCTGTGTGATTCCGCAGGCCAAAAATCTCCAACAGCATAGACAACATATGTGGGGAGCTTGAATTTACATTGTGGCACACCTAGCATATGTGAGGTACTTGAAGCTGTATGGTATCCTGTATAGTGTATAGTGGCACATGTGACTCAAAAGATATATTGGTACATTTGACATATGGGCACTTAAAGCTAGACGGTGCATATTAGCACATTGGTCAGAATGGCATATATGGATGGACAAAGGCATGTGTCACATTAGCACGTGTGTTGTGTTGCATGTGGTGTGTGAGTTGCCCGTAAACTTAGATAAAGGGGCCCTTGTAACTCCTGATGTGGTCCAATGACAAGGCAACATGCCATCTTATTAAATATGGATTGGTAGTGGAAAGCGAAGACTTCCTTATATGAAGGATGATGTTTCACGTGAGAACAGCATTTAACCGTTTGGTATTTTGCTTTTTTGGCAACTTTCTATTTTATGTTTCAGTACAAGTTGTCTTTCTAGTTTTGTTTCACAACAAGATTTGCTAAATTCAAATTCATATTCACTCATCCCATCTATATCAGGGCTGAAACTTGGAATTACGTCAACCTAAATCCGAATGACCTAACTTGAGTTTGGGTCTCTATTCATGGCTCTGTGGTAGACTCACAAGAGTTTCAACACTGAGAGTAGGGATCGAGTGCCCATGTGGTGTGAACGGGTATGTGAGTGTGGGGTGTGGGTACGTGTTAAAAAGAAAAAAGAAATAAATAAAAGAGGTCAAGGTCAAGTTGTGTTTTGATTTCAAGGTCCCCGGGTTAGATTTGGGTTGACAAACGCCATCCCAAATTGAATTTATGTTGGGTTTGGGTTGAGCAACTTGCGGTTGGGTTGGGATATCATCACATGCATTTAGGTAAGGTTAGCTAAACAATACCTAAGACATCTAAAAATTAGATGAAAAAAAATAATATCTACCTAGACATTTCACATACCCACGTGGAGTTATTATAGGGTTATTCAAAGCTGTCGTCTTCATCCATTCATGTATATATATAATGAAACACCACACACATATATATACACACACACACTTGTGTGATCCATTCATCCATTCATGCATCCATGCGTACACACATATGCATGCATCATGCACGCTTGGGTCCCCAGCCGCCAAACACAGCGGAATGCTGTATAAAATGGTTTTATCAAGGGATCCTTTTCAGAAAACTTCATTTACAATAACATCATATTTCTAAAGCATAGAAGAGCAGATCTCATACTTAGACTAGATTGTTCGAGAAAATAATATCTGTGATGAAAATTTTCTGATTCCATTGTCTTATACTAAGGAGTCTCTACCTGATTTATTTTCGTATCAGATAATCGAGATGGCCCAACGTATATTCTTTGGTAGGTACCAAATAAGATGTATATTGTCCACATCTGATCTCCTCTATTTCTCTCAAACTTTCTCTTTTTGTCGTGGTCCAAAATCGTCCCGAGTTCCAGGGTGTGAGGTACATACACTATACATTGTAATCATTTATATTCACAAATATTCCACCTCACATACAAAATTGATAAATAAACTTCAATTAACCATTATCTACTATATGTAATAAATCCATGTCCACAATTTAAAATAAAGGTTCATCAAACCAGAACTCAAATCCAATCAAACTACTCACTAAGCCCACAATCAATGATTCTCAAATACTCAATAATCCATTCCATTTCAAATACTGAAAGAACACCAAATCAATCGTCTTAGTAATCTTCCTTCTATTGAGCGTCCTCTTCCACTTCAAACCCTGAAACGAGGATGAGCTTATACATGCTTAATGAGTAAAATCCTTACAAGCTCCCAAGAGTTTATACTTTCCAAAAATAAAATGATTTTCCAAAATATAAGGTTCTAAATATAGCATGTTTTCAAATATAGCAAGTTCTCAATATGGTAAGGTTTTTTAAAATGACAAGTTTACAAATATAGTAGTTTTTTAAGAAATTTGCATTTTCATTAAAACAAACAATACAAGCTAGTTAGAAACATGACTATTCACAAGAATGAACTAGAATACAATGTTAATCATGATGTCAAAACATATATATATATATATAATATATATATATATATATATATATATATATATATATATAGAGAGAGAGAGAGAGAGAGAGAGAGAGAGAGAGAGAGAGGAGAGAGAGAGAGAGAGAGAGAGAGAGAGGAGAGAGAGAGAGAGAGGCATGCTCACCTACGCACGTGCGCAGCTTTGCACATGTGTCATGGGTGTCGAATCCGAACGGTCTATAAGATGCAAAATCCCATGAAACCTTAGGGAGTGAATTTTCACCCTGATCAAATTGTTTGCATTTTTATGGCCCACCGAAGTTTTGGTTCAAAGTAAAAATTGGTACCAGGGGGTTTTATGAGGTTCTGCTTCATGTGGACCGTTTAGATTTTTGAGACTCATCAAATATGATGAGTTCTCAAAAATGTTCGTAGGTAGTCAGTGCGAATTGGTTCGCAGGTGAGCATTATAAACACACACACACACACACACACACATGAATGCAATGTACAAAGAATCTGATGAGACTTATGCATTGTTTTCCTTTACATTCAAGTGATTATAAAAAGGCTTAATTATATATGTTTTCAACATGTAGGAAGATTTCAAAGCCTAAGTTGAATCTGTGCCTAAAACGTCGATTTAAAGACCGAAAGAAGATCAATGGAAAAATTGAAGAATATTGGAGGATGAAATTGAAAATCTGAAGTGCTAAAGAATCCAATTGAAAGAAGTATCAAAGCTGAAAAAGTGACCGAAGATCAAGTGAGCATTCAATGGAGAAAGACAGTGGAGCTTGAGCGATCAGCTAAAGGGTTTGATTGATTCATAGAATTCGGGAGCGATCCCGATCAATCGAGTGAACCTATCAAAATTAATCCGAATTTCTGACTGAACTTGCCAGACAATTTTTGGCATGTTCGATTGATCAAAGTCCAAGGCTCGATTGATCGACAGTTAACAAATTTTCAAATTTTTAGTTACTGGACATTTTTTGGGAAAGTTCAGTCAATTGATCAACAATGGTGGTGATTACGCAAGTTCACGATTTTTAAAGGGCAGTGCGAAAGTACATAAATTATACCTATTTAAGGAGTCGTTTCTTACGTTTCTAAGCATACTTTAGGATTGGGAGAGAGAAAGCTTAGAGGAGTGCCGACAATGCCTTCCTACATCAATTTCTTCTTTGGTTCAAATAGTTTCTTTTGTTTTTGAGTTAGTATGTCTAGCTAATCTCTTAGCTAAGGCTAAGGGGTAGAACTTTTAGTTTAACTATAATTTTTTAGTTTATTGATTCATATATTAAATCTCATAATGATTATTTAATTGAATTAGATTTGAATTTACTTTAAAGCCTTTAAATCATTTATTTCTAAATTTGTTGTGAACTCTGATTACATTAAATGCTCTAATTTAGCAATTGCTTAGCTTTATTAGAGAATGAATCAATCTGTAAAATTTCTTGATCTATTGTAGACTTTGGCCACAATAGATGATTGAATTCCCTGCGATTAATTGCTAAGTGCTTCATTAGAGAATCGTTTAATTGATTTCATATATTGTTGAATGTCTGTGAATGGTTTAACAGAATTATCTTCTGATTAGAATGAATTGAAATTTAGTTCTAGTTGAGCTATAGAAGATGAATAAATGAATTAAACAATGTGATTGCTAGAAGTGGATCCTTAGATCCTTAGTATCTTATTGTTATTGTTTTTACCCTATCTTATTTGCTAGATTTTCTTAATCGTAACCTTACTTTAAACTAGTTCTAGTTGTGTTCTCGCATTCCCTGTGGATCGACTTCGGTCTCATCGAGTTATTACTACATCGCAATCCTACACTTGGGATTGCCGGTCAGAATGTACCATCATCCACAATTATGAATCATCAATAATATCAGCACCTTTTTACTACACTAGGCCAAAACTCTCTTATACGATCTTGGTTCTAGCTGTGACCTTTTGTAATTTCTCTCATTCTCATCCATGTGGACTCCTAGAGAGGGATACGATTAACTCGGTCAAGCGGAATCTACCCACCATTCCTATGCAACTAATGTACACTTACTACATATGACATCTCGTCCTCCAGTACTCAAGTATTAGATATCCTCGGCCATTGCTAGTATATTTTTCTAATTTATTGCGCACTTACTGCTCACTCCCCAAGTGCAGGGTTGTGATGTAGTAATAAACTCGGTAAGACCGAGGTCGAATCCCAAAGGACTAATACTTGTACGTTATCTGAAATTAAGTAGAACTAAAACTAGGCTAAGATGAAAACTAAATCGAATGAATTCAAGGGAATAATGGTGAAATAATTATCTAAAAATTAGGAGAAATTCAGAGGAGGAATACTAGGGATTCAGAGGATCCACTTGTAGAGATCAGGGAGATCTTATGCCTGGATTAAAGAATCATAGAAATTAACTGAACTGACATTGATATAGTTTTCAAGAGATGAAAGGTATATGAATTAGAATGGATTCCATCACCAAACCATGCCCAGGAGGCAAAGCAAACAACAAAATTAATCTAATTACCAATCAATCAATTATATCATGAAGGTTAGGAAGGGTACCGACATCCAACCATGCCTAGGAGACGATGGTGAACAACAGGGCTTCCTGACGTCAGATACATAAAAAGGAAAGGAAATACTCAAAGCCATCGCAGACCCATTGTAATTTCAGTCACAACAGACCATTAAAGACTAAAAACATTCCCTTAATTAAACCCAAATCAACATCAGATCAATCTAAACAAAAGGCAAGCAAAGAGTTCCCATCACACTACAAGCTTCACCTCTTAGCCCTAGCTAAGAGGTTTAGCCCGACATGGACGAACTAGATCTCTCCATAATCAGGAAAAACAAATAAACGATAAAAGAAAAAAAACTTTTCTAATCTCTCTCTCCCTGGTCCTCCACGCCCAAGCCCCCAGCAAGCTCTTGCTCCCTGTCTCTGATTCGATCCTCAGCCGTCAGCTCTCTCTCCCTTTTATATGTAGCAGAGTGGTGTAGAGTCCGTTCTTGAGTCGTGAAAAACTGCGGACGGTGGAGCGTTTTCGCAGCAACAGCTCTACGCTGATTTTGAGTGCGGACCAAACGTAGTGTCGGATGTGAAATCCAATCCGTTCATCAGCTTCTTCTCTTTGAAGTACGGTGGTGGCCCACAAAGCTTCGTCGCATGCTCTGTTCTGGTGTAAACAGAGAAAACAAATTCCTTCCACTGAGCTGCTGATGGGGCCCACAATTCAAATCAGCTGAGAAATCTACACCGTACATTGACTTCCTGGCGAAAAACTGTCCGGAAAAAGTGAAATTTTATTAATTTTCGGTGTGGCCCATTGAATTTTAACCCAGCCATCCATCCTGTGTTTTTCATCGATCAACGTCCGTACACATGCATGGGACCAAACGGACATCTAGGGGAGGGTCACACCCACCCTAGAGATGCAATGGACGGTTCAGATCTGCCAATGGGATAACGTGTGGGGCCCACAAGCGAGAACCAGCGATCGTCAGTTTTCCGCTGACGAGATTTTCGCAATGATCGTTGTGATGATGGTGGGTCCCAAGTCACTATCGTTTTGAGAAATCCACTCCGTCCATTATTATACTCTCGAAAAACCATTCGGAAAGGACTGGTTTTGGATTGATTTCGACGTGGCCCACAGGAGTTCCTTTGCACCGTCGATCATCCGTTTTAATGGCTAAAATCATCTTCCCGTTGTCTTCAGGGATTTCGCCACCTAGAAGATGGTTATGTCTATATTCTGGAGTGAATGGACGGCTCAGATCAGTCAAAGGAGCAATGAGTGGGGCCCACTAGTGAAAAACGGACGGACAGCGTCCATTCGTTCGCAGAGGAGAGAGGAAGACGGGTCAGCGTGCGCTGACCCGTTTCCGTTTTTTTGGTGCACGGCGTCCGTGCGTGTGCTGTGCACACGCACGATGTAAGGTGGGTCCCCCTTTGACGTATGCGAACAATCTGATCCGTCCATTATTTTCCTCATGTCAATTAAAGGGTCGATACCAAAATTGAAGCATATCTGGAGATCGGTTGAGCCTCAGATTGCTGAATATGGGGGCTGATCTGTCTGTTGGGCTGCTTCCGCGATGATCCGACGGATGAATTTCGACGTGTACAGTTCATTTAGAGTCCTTAGGCCCTGTATAGAGTTTTGAGCCGGTCAGATGATGAAAACCCTGTGATCTTGCATTCTGGTTGGTTTTCGGGCCCGTTAAATGCGAACAGCTTGATTTCCTCTGATCTCTGGCGTACAAATCCATCAATTTTGGTCCTCTGGAGTCTGTCCCTTGCTGTGGTGATTTCAGAGCATCAAATACACACTTTTAGCACCTTTTTGTAGTCCCCACTTGCAAATGTACCTTGCATCACAAATACGATTAAATTAGGATTTTAAACGGTGGCATGTTCATAAATCCGGTAATAACTGGGGTCTAATATACAATATTTGACCCTCAACACAACCCCCAACCAGCATTTTGCTAGTCCCGAGCAAAATATGCGAAGAATAAGTTGAGAATTACAGGACAATCTCTAAAAACTCAAGTAATTTTTGAAAATTAAACCAGATGCTAGAATTTTAGGATTCACAAATATTGGCCATTACTCTCTCCTAGACTCAAGCAGACGACAAACCTCATAATCAAGTGCACAGTATTTAATCCATCAATTAGAAAAATTCTAAATATTGAGTTCCATAGATGTATAGTATAATCTCGGCTTTCAACATTAATATTCAATTTATTTTTTCAAGATAATGTTGGTAACCACAAGAGCATTCAGGACACCCAAAACTTAAACCAAAGCGTCCCTCATAGATCTTTCTTTTTCTTTCTTTTTAGTTTTTTTTATTATTTATTTTTATATATTATTTTTATATATATTTTTTTTAGAATGACAAGATGGGAATCAAATTTTCACTTATAGGGAGCAAACCTATGGTGAAACTAGTCGCCCAACTCTTTCCAACTGTTAATCATGGAAAATCGAATCCACACCTATAGGGAGCAAACCTATGGTGAAACTAGTCGCCCAACTCTTTCCAACTGTTAATCATGGAAAATCGAATCCACACCTATAGGGAGCAAACCCATGGTGCAATTCTTTTTTATACCCTGATGGCCAAATCTTTTAGGCTGGTTTCTTTCATGCTCAGTGATTACCAAATTAACCCTTTAGTTTCAGACTGAAATCTTAATGTGTAAGCGAGATGTGGTATGTGAATCATGACTCAATCAATGTTTACAACTTCTAATCTTGGATTAACAATTCAACTTAACTGTGACATCTAACAGCTACTGAATCCAAGAGTAGTAAATCACCAACCTGCCATATCCTGAAATTCTAAATCAAAGATGGTCGTCAAATCACTTTGAATTCACTAGAAAGTCCAGAAAAATTTAAAAATTTTCATAAATTTTGCTCAAGACTAAGAAAGACACTGATTAGGTTACCTAATCTCCCACCCCCAACTTAAAATCTACATTGTCCTCAATGTAAAAGATGTAAACATGCAATGCACATGGGACAACGACAGTAAAGAAAAAGTGATGGGAAGCTTGTACCTGGATAATGAATCGAGAGAGACTTTCCAAGAGATAGAAGCATGGAATCCGGTCAGCACAAGAGAGAAAGTAGAACAAAAATAATAAAAATGAAATCCTACCTATACCACTTTCGCAGGTGCTTTCGATTGTATTTAGCGCATGCAACAAGCCTTTAAACCCCTAGGTTCCCCTAGTGGACGAGTTGTAGTCTCGTGAGGGTTTGCAGCAATGTTACCTACAAACATTAAACTAACTAGGAAAATGAAATAAATTGAAAAGCTGTGTTGCCTCCCAGGAGCGCTAAGTTTACCGTCTTCATCCAGACAAATAAAGCAACTACCCTAGTCCTAAGAAAGCGATAAACCTACCTATACCTCTATCAGACTAGGAGATCAGTCCTGATAAACAGGATCATTCAGAGGCGTGGACATGTCCTCTGAATCAAATTTCTCGACAAATGGCTTTAAGCGATGTCCATTTACTTTAAACTCCTTACCATTGTCGGGATCTCTTATCTCAACGGCCCCATGAGGATAAGCAGTAACAATAATGTAAGGGCCGGTCCAACGAGATCGAAGCTTACCGGAAAGATATGTAATCGAGAATTATACAAAAGGACTTTCTGGCCTGGCGTGAATGATTTTCGTAGAATGTGTTGGTCATGAATCGCCTTCATCCTGTCCTTGTAAATTCTCGAGTTCTCGTATGCGTCGTTCCGGATTTCTTCAAGTTCATTTAATTGAAGTTTGCGTAGCGAGCCAGCATTGTTCAGATTGAAATTTAGATTTTTGATCGCCCAGTAGGCTCTATGTTCCAACTCCACAGGCAAGTGGCAAGCCTTCCCATAGACGAGTCTAAAAGGAGACATTCCAATAGGGGTTTTAAAAGCAGTACGGTAAGCCCATAAGGCATCGGTCAATCGAATTGACCAATCCTTACGGTCAGGGTTAACCGTTTTCTCCAAAATGTGTTTGATCTCCCTATTGGAAATCTCAGCTTGCCCACTTGTCTGTGGGTGGTATGGGGTGCTCACCTTATGAGAGATACCGTATTTCTTCATTAAACTCTCGAATGGCCTATTACAAAAGTGTGAGCCCCCATCACTAATGATGGCTCGAGGCGTTCCGAATCGGGAAAGGATGTTTTCTTTTAAGAATTTAATGACCGTGCGATGGTCATTAGTTCGACACGGAATCGCTTCGACCTATTTAGTGACATAGTCTACGGCAAGCAAAATATATAAATTCCTAAAAGCTTGGGGGAATGGTCCCATGAAATCGATGCCCTAGCAATCAAATGCCTCTATGATAAGAATGGGATTCAAAGGCATCATATTTTGACGGGACAATGCTCCCAATTTCTGACAACGCTCACAAGCTTTGCAAAACTTATGAGTGTCCCTGAACATAGTGGGCCAATAGAAGCCACACTGCAGAATTTTGGCCGTGGTCTTTTTAGCAGAAAAGTGACCACCACAGGCCTGTGAGTGACAAAAGGAGATGACACTCTGATGCTCATCGTCTGGCACACATCTCCTTAAGATTTGGTCTGGGCAATATTTAAACAGATATGGATCGTCCCAGAAAAAATTGCGTACCTCGGTAAAGAATTTCTTCTTATCTTGTGCAGTTCAATGTGTCGGTATGGAACCTGTAGCAAGATAATTAGCAATATCAGCGAACTAAGGTGAGTGGGAGACTCTGAACAGTTGTTCATCAGGGAACATGTCGTTGATATGGGTCGCCTCAAGGGAATCAAAGGTATTAAGGCGAGACAGGTGATCGGTCACTACGTTCTCTACTCCCTTTTTATCTTTAATTTCCAAATCAAATTCTTGGAGTAGAAGGATCCAACGTATCAGGCGGGGCTTAGAATCATTCTTAGAAAGAAGATACTTTAGTACCGCATGATCTGTATAGATAATGATCTTGGATCCGATCAGGTAGGACCTAAATTTGTCCAAGGCGAATACTACGGCTAAAAGTTTTTTTTCCGTAGTCGAGTAGTTCACTTGGGCAGGATTTAAAGTCCTACTCGCGTAATGGATGACGTAGGGCCTCTTATCTTTTCTCTTGCCTAGAACCGCTCCAAGAGCATAATCAGAAGCGTCACACATAAGCTCAAAAGGAAGGCTCCAGTCGGGTGGCTGCATGATGGGTGCAGTGGTTAACATACCTTTAAGCTTGGTGAAAGCTTCCTGGCATTGCTCAGTCCACTCGTATGGAGCATCCTTTTGAAGAAGATTACATAAAGGACGAGAGAGGAGACTAAAGTCCTTTATGAATCGCCTGTAAAATCCTGCGTGTCCTAAGAAGGATCGTACGTCCTTGATGTTCTTGGGTGGAGGTAGGTTAGAGATAAGATCAATTTTTGCCTTATCTACCTCAATTCCCTTGGACGAGATGATATGTCCAAGGACAATCCCCTTATGAACCATGAAATGACACTTCTCCCAATTAAGTACCAAGTTCTTTTCTTCACATCTTTTAAGCACACATTTAAGACTTACTAAGCACTCGCTGAAAGATGAACCATAGACAGAGAAATTGTCCATGAAGACCTCTAGATATTGCCCCACCATATCAGAAAAGATACTCAGCATACATCGCTGAAAGGTGGCAGGGGCATTACATAGTCCAAATGGCATCCTTCGGTAAGCAAAGGTGCCGTAGGGACTTGTAAATGTGGTCTTTTCCTGGTCCTCAGGGGCGATTTCAATCTGATTGTAGCCCGAATACCCGTCAAGGAAACAGTAATAGGAATGACCAGCTAGCCTTTCCAGGATCTGATCAATGAATGGTAAAGGAAAGTGGTCTTTCCTCGTGACGGTATTTAACTTCCTGTAATCAATGCACATCCTCCAACCAGTAGTGACTCTAGTCAGCACGAGTTCATTATTGGCATTGGCTACGATGGTGATCCCGGACTTCTTAGGAACCACCTGAGTTGGACTCACCCATTGACTATCAGATATAGGGTATATGATACCCACATCCAATAGTTTAAGAACCTCGGCCTTAACCACTTCCTTCATGTTTGGATTTAGTCTACGTTGTGGTTGCCGAGCGGTCTTCGCATTATCCTCAAGATATATGCGGTGAGTACAAATCGAGGGGTCGATTCCCTTGAGGTCCGCGATCGTCCATCCAAGGGCTCCCTTATGCTGAATGAGAGTAGCTATGAGCATACTCTCCTTCTTTCTCCAGGTGGGCAGAGATCACCACCGGGTATGTATCATCTTGACCTAAATAGGCATATTTCAAATCAGAGGGCAAAGGTTTTAGGTCAAGCTTCGGTGCCTTGAGGTTAGACGGTAGAGGCACTACATCAGTTTGTGGTAATTCTTCAAATTGTGGCCTCCACCGGTTAACTTCAAGTACCGGTGCAGTATCCAGCAAGGCACACGTCTCCCAATCATATCATCATCAAACTCATGGGAGTGGGCCAGGCACGTCTCTAGAAGGTCGGAGGATAAGGTCAGAGGTGTCGTGTCTTCCACTAAAGAGTCAATCATGTTAATGTCGTGGATATCGTCATCATCCTCTGAGTTATTGCCGTGATTGAAAAAGATGTTTGACTCCAATGTCAAATTTCCAAAAGACATAGTTATGACACCATTCCTGCAATTGATAATTGCATTTGACGTGGCAAGGAATGGGCGACCCAGAATGACGGGAATCTGAGTGCTTATGTTATTGATGGGTTCGGTGTCCAGGATGATAAAATCTACAGGGTAGTAAAATCTATCGACTTGGACCAACACATCCTCAATAATCCTTCTTGGTACACGAACAGAGCGATCGGCAAGTTGTAGTGTGGTTAGGGTGGGTTTTAACTCACCCAAACCTAACTGTTTGTATACCGAGTAGGGAATCAGATTGACGCTCCTAAGTCAAGAAGTGCGTGATCAATTCGATGGTTCCCGATTACACACGATATGGTTGGGCTACCGGGATCCTTGAATTTCTTCGGCACGTCTTGCTTCAGGATGGCACTCACTTTCTCAGTTAAGAAAATTTCTTTTGAATACTCTGCCGTCTTTTGGTCGTACATAGGTCTTTCAGAAATTTTGCATATGAAGGAATCTGTTTTACGACATCAAGTAGAGGAATGTTGACTTTCACTTGTTTCAACACCTCCAGAATATCCTGAGAGTTAGAAAGACGTTTTGGTGCAACCAACCGTTGGGGGAACGGAGCAACTGGTTTCTCTAGAAGTTCCGGTTCTAATTTTTGTGGGGTATCACTAGATCCATCATTATTGTCCTCTTCTGGTTCTTGAGGCTTTCCGGGCCTAACCGGAAGGGTTTTATCAATGATCTTCCCACTCCTAAGAGTGGTGATGGATTTAGCGTGCCCCATTTGATTTGAAGAGGGGATCACTTATCTCGTACTGCGGTTTAGGATTGGGGAGAGGTTGTGCAGGAAGCATCCCCTTTTCTATAACCGTCATACGAGAATCTATCTTTTGCATAAAATCTGTAAGTCCTCGCATCGCCTGAGTCAGCTTTTGTATGGGATTTTGAACCGGTTCTTCTTGAGGTTTCCCCTGATTTGGATTTTGATTGAAAAAACCTTGGGGGGTAGCCGTTTGTCCATTTCTCCAACTAAAGTTTGGATGATTTTTCAACCAGGATTGTATGTATTGGAGTTGGGTCCAGTAAAAGGTCTTTGATAGTTGTTCACGGCATTGACTTGTTCATTCAACACTCCTCGAAAGGCAGGTATTGTAGGACAGTTTTCAGTTGTGTGAATGTTGCAATCACAGATGCCGCAAACAATTTCATTGACCTTATCCTTCTTTCCTTCCATGGCCTCAAATTTTCTTATGAGATTAGTCACTTTATAATTGAGATCATCCTCTTCTTTCAAGAGATACAATCCACCTTTCTCCTTAGATTGAGTTGGCCTAGACGTGGTGTTTGATTTTGGGTAATAGTCCCAAGATTGTGTTTTTTCAGCCAGATTGTCGAGGTAATCCCATACCTCGTCAACATCTTTATTAATGAACTCTCCATTGCACATTGTCTCGACCATTTGGCGCATGGAAGATGTCAGTCCATCGTAGAAAAAATTTGTAATGCGCCACGTTTCAAAGCCGTGTTGTGGGCATGAACTGACCAAATCCTTAAACCTTTCCCACATTGGAAGAATGTTCATCTTCCTTTTGGGCAAAGTTCATGATTGCTTTTCTGAGGGTAATTGTTTTATGATGTGGGAAGAATTTCTTTATGAATTCCCTCTGCATATCATTCCATGTGCCAATGGATCGAGGACGCAGTGAATGTAGCCACGTCTTAGCCTTCTCTTTTAAGGAAAAAGGAAAGAGTTTCAGCCTGATTGTATCCTCGGATACATTGGGAAAGTATAAGGTGGCTATAATCTCATCGAACTCTTTCAAATGTAAGTATGGACTTTCTGATTCAAGCCCATGGAATTTAGGAAGGAATGGATAACTCCTGGCTTGATGTCCAATCTGTCCTGTGTTTTCAGGAAAAATCATACATGAGGGCGTACTCACCCCCCCGGTTGTAAATAATCTCGTAAAGTACGAGGCGGGGGTGCTTGATGCACCTCATTCTCATCATGTACTTCCTCATCCCTATGGTGAGGTAGTGCTTGAGGTTGATTTGCAGCCATAACCTCAATTAACTTAGGGGAATTCGAGCGATGTCTAGTCCTGCGATGGACAGTTAACCCCTCGACTAATCCTTCTTCAGTCAAGAGACATCGAGTGTTGTCACGAGCCCACTTGGGCATGAAACACTCGCAGCCCTCAATTGATTTCTAACCCTAATCCTAAGAAAGGAAAATAAAAACTAAAAAGAAGAGAGGGTTGGAAGGAAGTTACCAAATTGAGGTCCCTAAGTTAAAACCTGCAAAATAAAACAAAACAAGTTAGTTTCTAAGGATAGTGAGCCTAAGAGTGAAAAATTCCTAAGATGAAAAATAGTAATCAACTAAGTTCTAATTTAGAAAAGAGCAATCCCTAAAAAGAAAGTAGAAAACGTCTAAACAAATTAGGAAATTCTAAAATATGAAATAAATGAGTAATGAAAGAAATTTGAGAATTAGAAAGTAAAAGTTAAAAAGAGCTTACCAAATACAAATTAGAAACCTAAAAAGGAAGACAAATCCTACTTTGTAAATAGAACAGAGAGAAGAAGAAAGTTACCAATTTAGAAGTCTATCAGAGTCTACAAAACAAGAGAATTGGGTTAGTTTCTAAAAAGGAAACAAAAACTATCTAACACTTCAAGAAATTAGAAAATTACTAAAAATAGGAAATTTCAAAAAGAAAGCCTAGAAATCCTAAAATTAAAAGAGTCCTAATCTTAACTAATCCTAATACCAGTTAATTTCAGAAAATCATAGCCGTCAGTCCCCGGCAACGGCGCCAAAAACTTGTTCACTCCCCAAGTGCAGGGTTGTGATGTAGTAATAAACTCGATAAGACCGAGGTCGAATCCCAAAAGACTGATACTTGTACGTTATCTGAAATTAAGTAGAACTAAAACTAGGCTAAGATGAAAACTAAATCGAATGAATTCAAGGGAATAATGGTGAAATAATTATCTAAAAATTAGGAGAAATTCAGAGAGGAGGAATACTAGGGATTTAGAGGATCCACTTGTAGAGATCAGGGAGATCAATGCCTGGATTAAAGAATCATAGAAATTAACTGAACTGACATTGATATAGTTTTCAAGAGATGAAAGGTATATGAATTAGAATGGATTCCATCACCAAACCATGCCAAGGAGGAGTCAAAGCAAACAACAGAATTAATCTAATTACCAATCAATCAATTATATCATGAAGGTTAGGAAGGGTACCGACATCCAACCATGCCCAGAAGACGATGGTGAACAACAGGGCTTCCTGACGTCAGATACATAAAAAGGAAAGGAAATACTCAAAGCCATCGCAGACCCATTGTAATTTCAGTCACAACAGACCATTAAAGACTAAAAACATTCCCTTAATTAAACCCAAATCAACATCAGATCAATCTAAACAAAATGCAAGCAAAGAGTTCCCATCACACTACAAGCTTCACCTCTTAGCCCTAGCTAAGAGGTTTAGCCCGACATGGACGAACTAGATCTCTCCATAATCAGGAAAAACAAATAAACAATAAAAGAAAAAAAACTTTTCTAATCTCTCTCTCCCTGGTCCTCCACGCCCAAGCCCCCAAGCCAAGCTCTTGCTCCCTGTCTCTGATTCGATCCTCAGCCGTCAGCTCTCTCTCCCTTTTATATGTAGCAGAGTGGTGTAGAGTCTGTTCTTGAGTCGTGAAAAACTGCGGATGGTGGAGCGTTTTCGCAGCAACAGCTCTACGCTGATTTTGAGTGCGGCCCAAACGTAGTGTCGGATGTGAAATCCAATCTGTTCATCAGCTTCTTCTCTTTGAAGTACGGTGGGGGCCCACAATTCAAATCAGCTGAGAAATCTACACCGTACATTGACTTCCTGGCGAAAAAATGTCTGGAAAAAGTGAAATTTTATTAATTTTCGGTGTGGCCCATTGAATTTTAACCTAGCCATCCATCTTGCGTTTTTCATCGATCAATGTCCGTACACATGCATGGGACCAAACGGACATCTAGGCGAGGGTCACACCCACCTTAGAGATGCAATGGACGGTTCAGATCTGCCAACCGGATAACGTGTGGGGCCCACAAGCGAGAACCGGCGATCGTCAGTTTTCCGCTGATGAGATTTTCGCAATGATCGTTGTGATGATGGTGGGTCCCAAGTCACTATCGTTTTGAGAAATCCAATCCGTCCATTATTATACTCTCGAAAAACCATTAAGAAAGGATTGGTTTTGGATTGATTTCGACGTGGCCCACAGGAGTTCCTTTGCACCGTCGATCATCCGTTTTAATGGCTAAAATCATCTTCCCGTTGTCTTCAGGGATTTCGCCACCTAGAAGATGGTTACGCCTATATTCTGGAGTGAATGGACGGCTCAGATCAGTCAAAGGAGCGATGAGTGGGGCCCACTAGTGAAAAACGGACGGATAGCATCCTTTCGTTCGCAGAGGAGAGAGGAAGACGGGTCAGCGTGCGCTGACCCGTTTCCGTTTTTTTGGTGCACGGCGTCCGTGCGTGTGCTGTTTACACGCACGATGTAAGGTGGGTCCCCCTTTGACGTATGCAAACAATCTGATCCGTCCATTATTTTCCCCGTGTCAATTAAATGGTCGATACCAAAATTGAAGCATATCCGGAGATCGGTTGAGCCTCAGATTGCTGATATGGGGGCTGATCTGTCTGTTGGGCTACTTCCGCGATGATCCGACGGATGAATTTCGACGTGTACGGTTCATTTAGAATCCTTAGGCCCTGTATAGAGTTTTGAGTCGGTCAGATGATGAAAACCCTGTGATCTTGCATTCTGGTTGGTTTTCGGGCCCGATAAATGCGAACGGCTTGATTTCCTCTGATCTCTGGCGTACAAATCCATCAATTTTGGTCCTCTGGAGTCTGTCCCTTGCTGTGGTGATTTCAGAGCATCAAATACACACTTTTAGCACCTTTTTGTAGTCCGCACTTGCAAATGTACCTTGCATCACAAACACGATTAAATTAGGATTTTAAATGGTGGCATGTTCATAAATGCGGTAATAACTGGGGTCTAATATGCATATTTGACCCTCAACACTTACACGTGCATTCGCACATACTTCGGGTTAGAAACCTAGGGAGTTAGCGAAATCTTGACCTCTAAAAACCTTATGTTTGACCCTGGAGACCCGAATGACTTGGAAACCATAGGTGAGCCCAAACTCTATAACCCTAGAACTCCAATAGGCTTTTCATGTGAGCATGTTGCATCACGTGTCGACTATCCCAACTTCTTGGTATCGATAGTGGGACTCGGACTATCGGATCCCCAGCTTTTAGGACCTTGAAAGTAGTTAGCCTAATTTGTTCTTGAAAAACCTCTAACCAAACCATAGATTCTTGCATAACCCACCGATCCCATCCCGCCTGTCCATTAGACACCCGTGCGTGGGAGTTCATGTTGAAACTTCGTGCTTAAACCTTAGGTCAACCTTGGTACCCAATCAAATTATTTCTCGAACATTAGTACAGTGAAGGTCTTCATAGGGAGTAGAATTCAGGCTCAGTCGGTTTGACCGATCAGAGTGGTCTAGGAAACTTGAAAACCCGTGTTCGGTTAGTCCGACCAGTAGTTTTATTAGTTGCCGCTGGTCCGACTGGTGGTCTAGGAAACTTGAAAACCCGTGTTAGGCTAGTCCGACCATGTTCAGTTAGTCCGACCAACAGGTTGCATTTTTATTTTAGTAAGTCAACTAGTAAGTTGTCCAACTGATCCCTGGGGAGTATATGAACCACTAATCCATTCATTTCTTTCATTTCCACCATTTTGAGCTAAGAGAGAGAAAGAGAGAGAGAGCGTGAGGGTGATCTTGGAGCTCATCCCATTGGTTGACTTCCGCTTTGGACCGTTCTCCATTGCTTGTAGGTTGCCTCGGTCTCTTCCACCATAGGAACCCTCGAGTTTAGATCGTGTAGGTCTTGTCCCAACCTGGTAGTGAGCTTTTAGCTCTTGTATGTAAGTTTTCTCCATCTATCCTTGTCTATTCAACAATTATTGCCATGAATTCCTCACCAATTCTTTGAAATTCTAACTTTAAGACCCGTGCATGTCTAATTCCAAGTCTTTTAATTATCCATAGATGTAGTCCAACCACTTGTGTGTATTGTGCGAGGGCATGGTGGCGTCTGGTCATCTAATTAGGATCCGATTTTGGGAATTGCGTCGCTCTAGCTAGCCAACTAAGGTAATCACGTAGAAGGACTATCCTAATAGTTCTAATTTGGGTTAATTTTGGTTATAATTGTAGGCGATGATGCTAGGATTAGGTTTTCTCCAATTTTTGGGGTCAGTACTTGTAAAACCCGTTGCTGTCGTGAGTCACCCATGTAGAAGCGTTTGTAGCTTTGAGACCTTATCCGCAATTCAGGTGAAGAACTACCTGAAAAGGCCAAGCTATATGTCCTAGAGGGGGGGGGGGGGGGGGGGTGAATAGGACTATGCCAAATTAAAATAAAATCAGCGGAAATAAAGTAAACCAATAGCCTTACAATTATAAATCAATTCACAATGCTGAAATCAAATCACCTTGATAAATAAGTATTGAGAGATTGATACAAATTCAGTTCTAAGGACAACCTTACACTATAATAAACAAGGGCTTATGGTAGGACAACCTTATTTCTAGAACATCTTTTGGATCAAGGACTCAATTTTAATAGAAATAAATGAAATAGCAAGGAATTGAAATTAAATGCAGAAATATAGATCTAAATTATTACAACAATCCCCACACTTGCTTGAAATGTAAATAGTTACAACATTCACATCCACTTGTACATTCCACACAATTGAATGATAAAAGATATGAAAATTAAGCAAGCATTCAATCCACAAGACAAAGAGTTATAGTGGTTCGCCTGTGTGTACACCAACTGTCTTTCAATAGCCACACAGAAAGCTACTCCACTCCTAATATCCTCACACAGGGGATATTAGCGTTCACTATCAAATAGGTTTTCACAGGTTCACCCAAAACCTTTACAATTGTATCTTTTTCACTCGGGCTTACACAATTCAAAAACCCCTCTTTTCTGAGTTTTCTGGCTCTCCTCAGATAACCAATACAATGAGATTTTTCTGGCTTAACCTCAAACAAAACCAAAAGAAATGAAATTTTACAGAATTGTAAAATACCTGGATTTCTCCTTTTCGTAGCAGCCCGGTAGAACCAATCGGAATAGATGTTTGAATGTTAAAGTTCAATTTCCAATACTCACTTTAATATGGTTCTAAATTCTAATAGATTTTAGATTTTAACTAGTTGGGCGTAGCTATATTTGATTTTGATTCCAAGAAGAAGGAATAAGATAATTCCTCTTTTCAAATAAGATTGGAATACAGAAACAAAATCAAATTAAATAAGCTAGCAAAAAGGAATATTAAATAAGCACAATGTAGCTTAAAATAAACACAGACTTATCTCAGAGTGATCACTTGAAATTTCTTGAATTAAATCGAGTTGAATTATAAAAACTCTGAATTTCGTGTTCAATTTATAGAAACAAAAATCGCATCTATGACTGGTCTTAGAAACCTTCGACTGGTCGTAACTCTAACGGATATTTGAAATATTGAGCGCGATCTTTGAAAGTCGTTCCACGACTGGTTGTGGGAAGCCTACGACTGGTCGTGGGTCACCTATGACTGGTCGTAGGACCATAGATTAGGTTTGCTGGACTTTGAGTCGTAGTTCTACGACTGGTCGAGAACGAGCCGAAGACACACCTACGACCGGTCGAAGGATCTCCAGGACTGGTCGTGGGTGTACCCAAAAATTCTGAAAATCTTCAACAACTTAGGACTGGTCGTGGAATTTCTTGGACTAGTCGAACCAATGCTAGGACTGGTCGAACAGGAGCTAGGACTGGTCGAAGAATAGACCAAACTTATGTAAAATAAACATTTGATTTATGTATCCAAAGTAACCTACTTATAAGGTCAACCTAAGGTCAGTCAAACCTGAAACATGTCGTATGGACATTGAACTTCAACCATTCAACGAATGTAGATATTTGAACCAATCAGGCTTGAGATCTTGAACTTGTTGTAGCTTTAATCTTGAGATCTTCATCAGCGTGAAAACTACTTCATGCGTTGCTTATTAGTCTTGAAGTCATTTCTTGAGTTGTTTCTTAAGACTTGAACTTCAACATTATAGCTTCTTGAACTTCAATATTGTAGCTTCTTGAACTTCAACATTGTAGCTTCTTGAGACTTGAACATTGTAGCTTTAAACATTGATAGGACGATGAAGTACACTTTGTATTTCTTAAAGACATCCAATGTCATGAAGTGTTTATGCAGTGTCTTGAATACATATAAATCACCATACAAGCACAAGACACAGATAGATGTTTTGACACATCAAAATTTGACAACCAAAGGAGCATGAGACCATAGCACTTACACTACCCTCAAGCTTTGCCCGACATTTTAACTGGGGTCTTATCGAGTATATGTGTGTGTAATTGTGATGATATTTGTAATATATGTTATGATTATTTGTATACATAGAACCCTGTGTAGATTGACCGAATCATGCTAACATGTGTAATATTAGGACTATGTGTTGAATTACTTATGTGTGCATGACTCATGTATGTTGGAAATATTGTTTTATTCACATTTGAATGAACTCATCTACTAGTCCTATGAATTATTTGTCTATGTTAACTGTTGCATATAGAATGAACTCACATTTGAATGTATTTTTTGGAAAGTTCAGTCGATCGATCAACAATGGTGGTGATTACGTAAGTTCACGATCCCGATCAATCGAGTGAACCTATTAAAATTGTCAGACCTCCAAGCGGTAATCTCAGAATACGGATCTTTACATCCCGTTCCCTGTGCCTGATGGCCCTTGGGAGGATTTATATATGGACATCGTGCTTGGTCTCCCACGAGCACAACGTGGCATGGATTCGGTGTTCGTGGTGGTAAATTATTTTTCCAAGATGACGCACTTTATCCCATGCAAGAATACTCGATGCAACACATGTGACAAATCTATTCTTGAAAGAGGTTGTGTGGCTATATGGGGTTCCCATGACTATTACTTCTAATCGTGACACGAAGTTCATTAGCCACTTTTGGCGGACTTTATGGACTCGATTCGATACACGACTTTAGTTCAGTAGTGCCTACCACCCACAGACTGATGGTCAGACCGAGGATGTGAATCGAATGTTTGGAAACCCTCCTTCAATGTATTATAGGAGAAAAACTAAAGCAATAGGATTTGGCCTTATCTCAAGCAGAGTTTGCATTCAACAACATGGTGAACCGCTCGACAGGAAAATCTTCATTCTAGATATTTGCAGATGAGTGGCTTACCATATGTAAAACCCGTATCCCAACCCGTACCATTCCGTAAGCTTCTTCGGTCCTCTCGGTCGAACTCCGGCGACCCGCGATCTGTAATCGGCAGTTGCACGCAACCCTGTGTCATATCCTGTATTCCTGAGTCGGCCTGACCTGAGACTTATACCCTAGCGACCGCGCCGTCACCACGGTTCCGACGCCACGTATTACGTGCCGAGACGATACCCGATCAAGGAGATGTGGGTCCGCATTCAGTTCGAGGGAAACGCCGCGCTTTGCAATCCGAAGAGAATGTCCCATCAATCACGTCAAGTGTCATGTACTCTATTCCATCATGTCAAGTACAAACACCCATCCCCAAGTAACCCCTAAAGTCAACACACTCTCTCTCCACCCATAAGTACACCTATCCATCACTCACATCTCTTGCCTATCATCTCTCTCTCTCTTCCTCATTTCTCTCTCATTTCTTGTCACGCCCCAGACTCAGTAACCGGACTCACAAGGATTCCGATGACCGGTTCCGAACACAACAGCCTCCATAATACCCCATTCTCTGCTCCTGAGGAAGGTTCCGATCCTAGGATCCTACAAGGAGGATTTTCATAATAGTATAATCATTCCAATACGAATATACCCAAAATCACAGCAAGAACATCTAAGAATAACGAAGGCACACATCGTAAAATCCACTATAAATTTGAACTTTTACAATCATCCATAAGGTCCAAAGGACATACATGAGATAAAAGGAAAAGAGAGAAAGGTCAGCAACACTGGAGTCCTCAAATGCTCAGCTCTACTCCATGCTCTACTGCCATGTCGCCTGCCTAGAGTATCCTGCACGCATCAATCGTGCATAAGCTTATAGAAGCTTAGAGGGTGGTGTAGGTGTGTGATAATGGTGCACAGAATAGTAGTAGGAGATACAAGGAAAGAAACATGGTCAATGAGGATATCACTAGCCTTACCCAGGCTTATCATGCATAAGATGCAATGAGTACTGGGTGCCATGCCAAGGCAATGCATGAAGGGGCTTGTACAACCAATGCTAATTCAATGCAAGTAATGTCAGTGCTCATATCCAAACCACAAGTCATGTACATTTCCGATCATAAGGAAATCACCTTATGAGTATATATATGTTGTATATATATACTTTTATTTATTTTTGTATTATGCTTTTATTTATTTTATAATTCATATTTCATTACTGTTTTTATTTATCATATTTCATTATTTCCAAAATACTAATTTCTCAAACACTTAGAGTATATATATGTTGTCAACTAAACTATTGACTGACATTTGAGACTACAGTTCCTTATTTCGCTTTTCAAAGTCTGAAAAATTGAAGATTTTGTGTCATTTGTGTGTGGCCAAGTTTGTTAACAAAATTAATCGGCTCAAGTTACATTATCATGTTGGAGTGGAGATACAAAATCGTATCCTAAAGCCCCAAAGGTGGTCAAACTTCTTTTTCAGACCATTATAGATTTAAATAAAAAACATTCCATCCTTCCATCCAAACTTTTCAAGGAAGATGAGTAAGCCAGAGTATTAGCATTGGAAGAAGAACAATTCCAACTAGCCTTGAAATGTAGTATGAGAGAGGCTTTTAGACATTAACGATGTCCTCCAAGGCAATATGATATCGAAGCAAGATCAAGTTGCACGAGTAAAAAGAAGAAGAGTAACAAATCATCCAAGTTTCTCTCTAGTATCGGTATATTTTATAGGGCATTAGGAATTACTTATAAATTTGTTCATAAAGAAAGTTTAAACAATTTAATTCATATTATATAAGAGTATGATAAAAAAACTCTCTACACTTTCCAATTTAGGAGAGGTGAATGATTATGTATATGAAGAATTGATAACAACTCGAGCTGAACAAACAAATTTAGGGCCTATTTGATTTTCCATGATACATGTAAATCATGGTAAATAAGTAATTATTACTTTTTCACCTTGTTTGAAAATATGAGAGTAATTCGACCTCGAAAATCGAAACAAAAGTGTTGATTTAAATATGTGGACCCCATCGTAATGTATATGATATATCCGCACCGTCCATCTATTTTATTAGAACATTTTGGAGCATGAATCGAAAAAATGAGGTGGATCCAACACTTAAATGGCCCACAGGAAAGGAAACAATGGCCATTATTCGTCCACTATTAAAAGTTATTTTCTTCACTGGCCCCACATTGAGGTTTTTTTCATCATCTAACCCGTTCATAGGGTCATGCAAACATGGATAAGGGGAAAACACAAATATCAGCTTGATCCAAAACTTTTCACATGGTTGTTTGTAACTTATTTTTATTTTCATTACTACTGTATAATTGATTGAATTTTATATAATGTATGACCTTAAACTCAAAATATCGACCTCGAACTTGAATAGTCGAATTCAACTAGAAAGCTTGAACTCGATCTCGGCTTGAAAGTTCGAGTTTGAACTCGGCTTGATTTGGCCCGAGCTACTATCTGAGCT
This sequence comes from Magnolia officinalis, assembly GCA_021015155.1. NCBI lineage: Eukaryota > Viridiplantae > Streptophyta > Magnoliopsida > Magnoliales > Magnoliaceae > Magnolia > Magnolia officinalis. The sequence continues at coordinate 22,154,197 of JAJHSJ010000008.1, forward strand.
GAGCCAAACTGGCCTATCAGACTTGGTCACCGAACTTAGCCAAACTTGAAACAAGGTTGGTTGCTGGCCGAGTGAAGCCAACTCTATGTTCAACATTTAGTGACAAATATCACGGAGACTTTGAAAAAATTGCGATGATATAGTGGAATTGATCATGAGATTTTAAAAATCTTGTAGTTTTTAATTTCATGAATTTATTGCAATTTTAATGGTAAAAATTATTTAGAAATTAAAATAATTTAATATATGCTTTTATATTCAGTTTTAAAATAATTTAATAATGTATAAAAAAATATTTTAACATTTATATTTGGAGACTTTCCTAATAATATAACAAGAAAATCATGAAAATCTAAAAATTCCTGAGAAATTCCCAGGCCAAATAATTGCCCCCGACAGGATTGGTCGCTATATATGCCAGATTCAGCCATGACTCGGGCGAGTACTTGCAACTCGACTCAGGGCCGAAAGAGTCGGGTCCCTGGTTTTAAAACTGACTTACTCAACTCGAACGTGGAACTTCCTTCTTCATGGCTCCAATGTTGAGAATTTTATACAGATTAATGTAATATCTGTATAATATGGAAACCAAAAATCACTACAATCAGAATTAAGGACAGACTGAAGCACGTCTGAAACGTTGTCCTTAAAGCGTTATTTGCCCCTACTCAAGTAGATTGAGTATGCTGATAGGTTACAGGCAAATTGTTTCTAGGATACGACAAGCCTGGTGTGGGTCTGCGTTCAGCAAACACGAAGGCCCACCAAATGGAACTCTTTTACACACTTTCTGGCAATATTACAATATAAGAGAAAAATCCCAAAAGAAAGAAAAAGAAAGAGAAAAATGATTTCGACCACTGCACTGGTCAGTTCAATTCTTCAGCCACTGGTTCAGTTGAACAGTCCTAGACCACACCGCTGGTCTATTCTTCAAGCTAAGGTTCAAGCCTTGCTATGTTGCTGGATATACTATAATATTATATGAGTGGAGAGGGGCTGGCTGTTTCTGTTCGTATGGGTTTGCTGGAGTGAGTTGAGATGGTTTGGAAACCCATCCAGACCCTCCTTTTATAGGCTATGATGGCTGGGGGTTATGGTCCAGGGAATTAAATTCCATGACCGTTTTCTAGCTGTTGGAGAAAACTAGCCGTTATATGGCTGTTGGAAACTAGCCGTTATATGGCTGTTGTGAGAGAGCTGACTAGCCGTTTTATAGCTGTTGGGCTAGCCGTTTTATGACTATTGGCAACAGTTTCTTGTAATTAACTCCATAGCTGTTACACATTTATGCAACAGCTATAAGTGTAAAGTGCGCCACTAGCGCCTCTACAGCCACACTGCCTCACATGCCCACGCCCTCGCACCAAGCCCGAGCCCGAGCCCGAGACCGAGACCGTGCCCGACGCGAGCGCGAGCGCGCGCGCGGACACGCAAGGTCCATAGTCCACGGACTACGAAGGTAAATATTATAATACTCTACTCTTTTCATTTAAACCAGATTTCCTTCTCTTCTCTTTCCCATGTGAGACTATTCCCAATATCTTGAAAAACGTGTTTTTTCAAACATCTTTTTTCAAATACTTTATTATAATATATTATTAAAATATATATTAAAATCAATATATTTATGACATCCAACACATCGAATGCTCCAGATCTGTCACACGTACGTGTGCTGAGAACCACTGGTCGGCAAAAAGTCCAGGAATGGGTAGTGTGGAACCCACGCTCACGTGAACGCCCTTTTCCTGTTTATCTTATCGTGATCACGGCTGCACATGGTCACATCACGTTTTCGTGTTGGCAATCTACTCCTTTTTCCTCGTGGGCCCCACTTGAATGATGAGTTTGATGGAAGCGGATTGCCTGTGACATGACGTTGCCTAACCTCTACGGGGCCTACCTTCATTCATGTATGTGTTTTTATCCATGCGGTCTATCTGATTTTGATCGGCCTGTTAGCTTTGCTTAGTTTGGAGTGGCTAAAATACAAGCGCGCAAATATCTCTTGTGAATTAGTTCTTTATTCTCGTACATCCCACCATACATGCCAAACGGTATACACCTATGACACCCGAGTCGTCCATCACGTCGATCCGTTCATTAAAAGCCATTTTCTTGAAATTAGTCAGGTTATCTTATCGTGTATTTTCAATTTTAGTAATAGTCAGAAAGTTTAGAAACGATTGCCGGAAGTTTTTTCTTCCGTCCGTCCATTTGTTTGAAAATTGTGGCCCACCTATATATCCGACTACACTAATTTTTCCTTCAGATAATCATATGGTTGATTTACAGCTGGTGGACGGCTTGGATCTCTATTCCGTAATTTCTACGCTGGCCCATCTGGTGGCGTGTAAATGAGATACTATATGCACGCTTCCAAGTCTTAGCAAAGCTTTTACACTTTTTATGCTTATCCATGTATGAATAATGACTGTTTCTTTGCATGTGATGTGCTAGTTTGAAATCCGACCGTTCAGATAATTGGGGCAGCTGTGTATGGATGGTAGCCTGAAAATTACATCCGTCAAATGAACTTGGGGTCAGATCGAAATGATTTTCTCCTTTGAATATGGATCGTCGGTGGATTGTCTTTTTATCTGTCAGTGGTCCCTTAATCCTACGCATATTATTGTCCTTCCAGTGGGACTGTTGGATTTGCCAAACCACTGCTGAGTGAATAGGCTTGATTTGGTCTACACATCCTAATGGATGATTATTGTTTTTTAGGTAATATGATAAAAGTGAAATGCTCTAGTGCTTGGACAGTCGGACGGATTAATCTGAACGGTCTATTAAGTCAAGGAGACATTCTATTGGCCACCATGTACAAATCACTCCGATTGGATGATCCAATCCATCCCTGAATTTTACTTATTTTTGGAGCCATCCATTTTTTGATCCGTTAATGGATTTCTTAGTATGACATAATAAAAGTGAATCTTTAGAATCATAAGTAGAGTTGTACACGAACCTAGTTAGCCCGGTTAACTCCCCCCAACTCAACTCGAAAAAGCTCGATTGGAATCGGTTGGAAACTGAGTTTGAGCGGAGTTGAGCTGATTTTTGGAGATTGAAGAAATTCAGGCCGAGTTTGAACTTGTTTGATCTCAAATCGACTTGGATTGAACCAGTTTGGCGGCTTGATTATTTTGATATTGATGTTGCTCACCAAGTATTCGATTAAATGACCCAACCAAGTGTTGTTTCGGGTACATACATTCATCGATGAAATGACTCAACCAAGTGTTGTTTCAGGTACATACATTAATTGGCTGGTGGCAAGGAAGGTATGGCCATGAAGCATGTCACTACTAAAAAGAAACATTACATTATAAAACTACCATTGTATATTTATTTTAATGTTGTCTATTGAGTGTTTAATAAAATACTTATAAATTGTTGTTGTTATTTTGAACTATGAGAAGTTAAAGTTCTGTGTTTGAGAAAATGCCGAACTGGTTTGAACTAGGCTCAAATTGCTAATCTAACTGAGTAGAGCTGGCCAATCAGGCTCGAGTACTGAGCCGAGTCGAGCTCGGTTCAACTTAGGTACAGCTCTAATTATAAGCAATATATGATGGCCTAACAAATAGATGGGTCAAATTGTAGATTGAAACTCTTTTAATATAAACAATCTTGACCACCCATATTTAGGGCTAAGATTGTCGCATTGTTGTAATGTTTGCGTGGTAGCACATGAAATCTAAACTAAACCTAGTGAATGGTCTAGATTAATCAATTGGATTGTCTACGTGTCCTAACCCGACTAGGGGTACTATAACTTATAAAACTCTAATAGCACTAGATCATCTTTTCGTTCAAATTTGATATTTACTATAATTTCATTTTAGACATGAAGAAACTTTTTAAAACTGAAAATTCCTTCAATAAATGGGCAGCCGATTGCCTACTGAGTGTAGGGCCCAATAAGGATGTATCTGCCTTATACACGCCGTCCATCAGTTTTTTTTTTTTTTTTTTAATCATTTCAGTGCATGAGCATCAAATAAAAGCACATCTAACGCTCTGGTGGAGCTCTTGCCCCAGTGGTAAACTCTCAGGATCTTCAACACCAGGTGAAGGGCTTTGGGTACTCATAGGTGGTGAAATCCCACCACCTTCAACACTAGGCGTTAAATTCACACCATTTCCTTTAGTGTGGGCCATTTGAGCTTTAGAAATGCTTCAATTTTTGGCACATGCACTAAAATGAGCTGCTAAAATGGATGGCCAGTGTGGATAATATATACACCATGGTTTCGTCCAAAATGCAAAAGGAAAATTTAAAAATAAATAAAATTATCCATAATTATGATTAAACAGCTTTTTGCCCTCTCCTCACATTGTAATCAGAGTAAGCTTTAAGTGAGGTGAATACCCAAATAATGGTTCCACCTTTTCTATTGCAATTAATTTGGACCGTCTATTTTTCATGGCTAGGATTATGCCACCAAGGTGGCTCCACATGATGGAGTCTATATCAATAATTGGACCTTTTTTATAACCAAAATGGGCATCCATGTCACTGACATTGACCGAAAGGTTAGATCATCCAATCATGGTAACTTTTAGGGAGGTATTTTAATTAAAGGTGAGCCGAAATGATGGATGGTCCAAGTCAATTATCAGAACTTATCTATTATAATTAATATCTGATGTATCTTAGCCATTGATCAAATGCATCCAATCAAAGTGACTATTAAGTGGAACAAACAATTAAAGGTGGCCCCATATGATGGGCCGTCTAGACCAATGAAGATATCTTCTCCATCATAATCAATATGGACCATCCATTTTCTTTAAATGGCTACAATCATTTATCAAAGCAACTTTCAACAAGGATGTAAAATCAAAGGTGGGCCGAGCACGGTAGATGGGAAAATCAATGACTGGATCTTCTCTGTTATAATTAATGTGAACCATCCATTTTACTAGCTATTGATTGGATGCTATGGATCATCTATAATCAAAGTAATCTTTCATGTGAGTTGTTCAATTAAAGGTGGCCCAACATGATTGATGGTCTAAATTAATGATTGGATTTTCTCTATTATAGTCAATATGGACTGTTGTTCATCCCTAAAAGTGAATTATAAGAACAAGAGTAATAGATGGGATAGTTAGAATCATCTAATCAAAATGATTTGGGAGGGACATGGAATTAAGGTGGGGCTTAGACGATGGATGGTTCAGATTAATGATGATCTCCTTCATAATAATCAATATTGACAGTCTATTAATTTACTAACCATTGATTGGACGTGGTTTGGATCACCAAATTAAAGTGATTTGTGAGAGGACGGGTAATGAAAGGTAAGCCAAGCATGATCCACGATCCAATTCCGGATCCATGACAAGACCTCTATTATAGAACCGTCCATTTTACTAGCCATTGATCCGATGGCTAGGATCATCTGATCAATATGACATTTATGAGGGACATGTAATTAAAGTTGGGCCAAGCATGATGGACAATCCAGATTAATGATTAATTGACCTTCTCTATTATAATTCGTTGATTTTTCTAGTGATCAATCAGATGGTTGGATCATCTGATCAAAGATTTTTTTTTTTTTTTCCTTTTTTCTTTTTTCTTTTTGGTTAGTTGAGCATGCAATCTAAGGTGGTTCCACCTGATGAACCATCCTTATAGCTGGAACCAGCTAATCATTAAATCGAATTGTCCATCATGATCACCCACATTTAATTGCCTTTTGCCAATAAAAAACTGATAAAAAGTAAATTTTTATTAATAATTGGAAGCTGTCACAATGCTTGGTGGCTGACCTATCAGGATTGAGTTCTCCTCCTGGAGCCCATACATACCAATAAAATGCTGAAACATTAATTAAATTAAAGTAGTGAATGAGCTAATTTTTATTGCATGTGTGCGAGTGTGTGTTATATATATATATATATATATATAATATATATATATATATATGGAAAAGGTACAATGTACTCGAGCTAACGGTAAGCTCCCGTGAGGTCGAGCTGTGTGGGCCCCACCGTGATGCGTGTCGACCATCAACACCGTGCATTTGATGAGTAACCTTTAAATTATGGGATATCCCAAAAATCAGCCATATACAGAGCTCAAGATGGGCCATACCATCTAAAATTATGTGAAGACACCGTTAAAACATATAAAAGCACTTGTGGGGCCCACCTGAGTTTTTCATGCGCCTGGAACTTGGTCTGAACCCTCGTTCAAGTGGGACACACATAATGGATGGGCTGGATTTGCAAACCACATCTCGGTGGGCCCTCAAAAGTGGTTATGAATGTTTTAATGGTGCACGGCCCCTCTCCACTTCTATATGTGGTGTGGCCCACACAAGTCACGGATTGACTTGATTTTTGAGACCTAGGCCCACGATGGAATGGTGCATCTGACGGATGGGGTAGATGTTCGAAACACATCACGGTGGGGCCCACACAGCTCGACCTCATGGGACGGACTCATGAGGTCCAGCGCATAGTACCTTTCCCCATATATATATATATATATATATATATATATATAATATATATATAATATATATATATATATGTTGGATGGTGCTAGAGTATTTTTCGACTGGAATCTAACCTAACACCTTATGACTCTAGGCGCCAAAATAGCGGGATTAGGATAAGATTTGTGAAGATTGGCTTACCTAGTCAGCCACCAATTAACAAGAAATTAGATGATTTGTCGAGGGAAAGGTTAGTCCTTGGGACGAGATCTTTTTTACTTTGAAAACAATGACTTCTATCACAATGGAGATAATTAACTTCACATTCACTAATGAAGAAAACACTTAAAGAAGCAACAATAAATATAAGGCCAAGTTGCGATTTTATTAAACTAAACGAGAATGTAGTACAATTGGTAGAAAAGTAAATAAAGTAGGTGAAGTTACCGACGATAGTTCGACTGGGGAAAGCAACCATGGATGGTTGACAATCCTTCGAACTTGAATGATCATGAGACGGTCATGATTCAGTGAGCAAGTTGTGGCCAGGAGAATCACTAAGGATATGGGGATTTTGGGGTCCAACAACGACGTTGTGGATGAAACTAATGTAAATCTGGCTTACTATAGCAATGCACTAGACAAAAGTGGAGAAATTAATTAAATCTAGTTTAATCAATTCAGACTTGCTACGGTATAGTGTTATACATAAGTGGAGAGGCTAAACTAGGTAGAACTAAGATAGAAGTCCATGTTCGACCAAAATTTGATAAGCAACATTGAACTGAATAATAGGTTTGTTTTATTGGATTGGCGAGGGCACATAGCTCTTCATTCTCTGTTGCTTTTGTAGACTTAGGTTAGGTGTTGGCCTTATATGTTGCCTTGGCTTTCAGGATCTATGGACTGATTGGTTAGTGACCTTGGCTCAATATACTTCTATTTTGAGAAGGAGCTAGTCAACCATTGCTTTGCCATGTGTACTTATGTTTTTGTTTCCACGTGGCTTTCTCTTGTTGGTGCATTGCTTAATATTCTATGGTTATGCATGACCAATTAAATCTATTCATGTCTTGTAATACCCATGATTTTTCTCAAAACCTCCCTCTAGCCTGCCTCGACTTCCTTGTGTGTGCAACCACACCCTTTTATGAAAGCACCTTGGCTTCTCATGTATGTGTACTCATGTACATGTGCCTCCACCCCCAATACACACCCTGGTCCTTTCATAGACGCTCCTGGGGATGTGTATGTATACACCGACTCCCCGTATCCCTTCTCGTGATAAGTGTGTGATCCTCATTGATTTCCGAAAACCCCCGAGTGTGTGAACATACGTATGTTTGTGCTTTTGCGTGCATGTTTTTCAGCCTCATGCGTGTACGTTATGTACCCCGTAGGCTCGGGCGTGACTCTCCCAAGTGTGTGAACTGAATGCCATGCCCATGTGCCTAGAAATGCACACGATATCATGCAAAGAACCCGTAAGGTTTATGTGCGAGATGAAATCCCAAAGGAGAAGGGAGGTGACCCTCCCTAACCATCCTTAAGTGGGCTCGGGCTCAACCCAAGCCCAAAACCCAACCATAAACCCATTCTTGCTACCACCACTCATCTTCTCTCTTACACTACCCTCATATCACATTCCACTAACACACACCACTCTCACTCTCTCTCTCTCTCCCTCCATATCACATGACACCCCACCTCACATGCATCCTATATCTCTCCATCCTAGGTTTGAGTTCATTATTTAAAGGATTGTAATTTTGGTTTTTGATCATCAATCAATTTATTTCAAATTTATTAGAAATTATTTCTATTTTCATTGATTCGAGGAATCTCAATGAGGAGTCCAGAGAGCTCCGTGGATTCAAAGTCGTTTTTCCCTAAGGAAGATGGTGATCGACCTCATCACGTCCCTCCATGTGTCAATTAGTATCAGGGCGAGGATTCCCCTTAGGCTGATGGTAAATAATGACGGCATGGACCAAAATCCTATGGACGATGATATAGGGATTCATTATCTATTAGGAAGAATGTAAACTTTCCATTGAGAGAGTTAATTAACTACGCATGGGTTACAGGCAATTCTCAACTGAATTACGAATACGCTAATTTCGCCCTCAACCCAAAGTGATGCTCAATTGCCTATGCTCGTTGTACAACACAATCCCAATTTTTGTAGAGTGCTTCTAAAGGCCATGGAAGTGAATCGTGGGGCTACCCTAAATGAGTTGAGATCTAGCGACGAGGACGTTGGTAGCATCGTTGCCCGATGATCGACTAGATCGTGCTTTAAGAGACTATCGAGATAAGGCTAAACTCCATAGTTTTAATAGCTTATTACGTATAGAAGATTTTCTCGATTGGTTAGTCAAATTAGAACATATTTTAACTACATGAACGTACTGGAACATAAGAAAGTGAAATTAGTAGCCTTCAAATTAAAATTCGGTGCTTTTGCATGGTGGGAACAATTACAACTCTCACATGCCCGACAGAATAAGGCGCCCATCCAATAAGTTCTCGATGAGATGCCTTCTTCGATCATGATTCCTCCCTAATGATTACGAGCAAGTATTGTTCCAGCAATACCAAAATTACCGTAAGATAAATTGAACTATCATAAATTACACCGAAGAATTCCAGCGGTTGCAATGCATAATAATTTGTCGGACACTGAGTCGCAGAAGGTAGCATGGGTCATAAGAGGTTTATGACCGAAAATTCAGGACCGAGTTCAGATACATCCGGTTAAGACCGTGGATGAAGTGGTTCAGTTGGCAGGTGTAAGACCCGTATCCTAGCCCGTACCGTTACGTAAGCCTCTGCAGTCCTCTGTAGTCCTCCTAGTCAAATTCCAGCATCCTGCGATCTGTTATTGGCGTTTGCGCACGATCTTGAGTTATGTCCCATATATCAGAGTCGGTTCGACTCGAAACTTGTACCCTCATGACCGCGCCGTCGCTGCGGTTCCGACGCTACGTCTCGCTTGCCACGGCGATACTCGGGCCAGGAGATGTGGGCCCACGTTCAGTTTGAGGAAAACACCGCCCGTTGCAAAACCCAAGAGAATCTCTAATCAAATCAATCCCATCACATCACATCAAATGCCAAGTACCACATCCCATTCTCAAGTACAAGTAACCCTTACCTCTCTCTTACATAAGTACCCTAAAGTCAACTCTCCCCATCATCCATCACTCACTCACCCATTCCTCTCTCTCTTACATCTCATCCTCTCGCTCTCTCTCATTTCAAAACTCCATCTCCCAAGCAACCAAGGGAGAGTGGACATCCATGGCTTCCAAGGAGATGAGAACCTAATGTGGCCCACCTTCCTACCTCTCATCTCCACCATCCAAAGTCCATCTCAACCGTCGGAATCGTTTCCTTAGAGCTCTAGAGGCTATAGGTGGAAGAAGGATGAGGAGATCAAAGGTGGGTGTTCATCATCTCGGTTTCGATTAGGGCCACTTGTAATGGGACCTACTTGATGTATGCATTGAATTTAGAGGGTCCCAGAGTGGCGAGGTCCCTCCCATCTCCACCATCTCTCTTTCTCCCTCTCTATTTCTCTCTCTCTCTTTCACTTTTTTATGTTGTTGATGATGAGGTGTGTGGCCCACCTGGTGTGTGTGTATGGCCCACATGATGTATATGTTTTACCCACATCCCTAGGCCCACCGTGATGTATGTGGTGTCCGCACCGTCCAGTCCCTGGACGGTGGGACCCACTGACGTCAGTGTATTATCCTAGCCGTCCTTCTTGGACAGATCCCAGATGAAGAGAAAAATACAAATATCAACTCTATCTTGAGCTGGTGGGTCCCATGTGTGGGACCCACTTGCTTAGGAGTGGATTGGCTGGTATACCTCAACCAACTATATAGCTGCCGTATTGGGTCAGCATGCCCTGTGGGCTGCTGTGACATATGTGTATTATACACACAATTCGTGGGACCCACTAGATGTGGGGTACATCCACACCGTCCATCCACCTGGGCGAGGGTCCACATGTGGTATGTGTTTTATCAAAGCCGTCCATATATGTGGACCCCACCTCCGAGTGCTGTGTGAGCACACCATGATCGTCCGTCCAGATTGAGAAGGCCATAGGCCCGGGAACTAGTTTTTTTTTTATATATATTATATATATATATAATATATATAATATATATATATAATATATATATATTTGGTGGGCTAGACGTGTGGACCCACCTTGTATGCGTAGGATTGATGCATGACTGGATTGTATGACTCATGCATCTTGCATTGTGTGTTGTGATTACTGTACGCCCTAGTGACATCAGGGCTATAGCCTCCACAGTTATGTCATGGATGGCCAGATGGGACACCAAATATCTATTACTAGCATCGGGCCACCATAGATGGCCCTGGGTGAAAATCCCTAAACCCTCTTGGTACTAGAGGATGCCCCAACATCGAGACCGAGTGGATATATACCAGTAGGCCGTGTCTCCCACTTTGTCGTGGTCGGTTGGGAGGGGGTGTGGCCTTACCCGCTTGAGGGAGTAAGCATAGCTAGGCTGAGTCTGACCAGCTTGAGGAATGAGTCCACTATCGATGAGCCAGGCCCGATATTGGCAGGCGGATAGTGAGGTCTCTTCCACTTACCCAGTTATGTGCTTGATGGGGCGGCAGGTGGCGTAGAGTGTACTAAACCCCGATGATGATCCAGAGATGTATAGTACTGATTTTTGGAACAGGAGTTGCATATTTAGTATTATATTCATTCATTCATTCACTATCCACTCGGGCTAGTGGTGCGCAACTAATTGTTATGTGTATTTTTGCAATGACCAGGATTTCGGTTGGGGGCGCGACTAACCTGAGATCAGGAGCTTACCACATTGAGTCTATCTATCCAAATTTAGGTATGGGACTGGTTTGGATAGAAGTCCTTTGTGATAGGCCCCATAGTCTGTTATACCACGTACTATCATCCCGACTTCACACTGTAGCTCGGTCATTTCATTCGCATCGCATATTGCATATTGCATTATGTCCTCGGCATATAACATTTTGGGTTGCTATGTTTCTACATTTATATGACCTAGATGAGGTTGATGGTATTCGTAGCTTTTTCGAATTGCATATTGTATTGCATCCTCGATATCTGATATCTGGTTCATTATGTTTTCGCATTACATAGTCGATTTATGTTACTTTCTCAGTATATGACATTGGCTTGCTATGTCTTTTCATCGCATATCTTGGATGAGGTTGATGCTATTTTTTATGGACTTATCAGTATTTCTGCTTACTCTGATATTGTATGGTTTATAGAATTACCAGTATTTTTGTTTACTCTGATATTACATTCTGAGCACGCATATACTGCTCACACACTTACACCACCCTCTAAGCTTTTTATAAGCTTATGCACAATAGATGCGTGCAGGTGGCGTTAGGTTGCAGCAATGTTGAGCATGGAGCGTGCAGCCGTCTTCTGGAGCTTTGATTTTGATATATGTATTTTTCTTTCAGCATTGTATTCAAATGCGTATATTAGTGGATATGTGGTGATGATGTTGTTCTTGTGATTTGGGTATACTTGTGGTTATGCTTCTAATGAGACAAATGTACGTTGGAAAATCCTCCTTATAGGATCTCGGGATCGAAATCTGGTGTGTGGGTGCTGAGAACCGAGAATGGGGTACTACGAAGGCTGTTGGCACCAGATTCTGCAATCGGAAATTTGTGAGCCTGATTTTCGGGTTTGGGGCGTGACAGCAAGTAGGGCAGAAATGCAGCTTGCAAGAGTCCCTACTCGGTCTTATCCTTTAATTTAGTCCCCTACATTGCTCCCTATTTGCTTGTACCCAAGTGAAGGGTTGCGATGTAGTAATAATCTTGGTGAGACCGAGGTCTAAAGCACAAGGACTGAATATGTGTGAATTTCTGAACTAATTAAGAATTGGAATTAGCAATTAACCTCAAAATGTAATTGAAAGTGATTGTTATGTAGTGAAATTATCAATAAAAGAAATACTAGAGCACCGAGGATCCACTTGCAGTTATCTTAATGCATCCTTACTTGATCCACTCAATACTTTAACTGGAATCGAAGTCATAATCTATCCAGTTAGATGATAAAGCGGTCAAAACATAGTAAACAGTTCTATAATAGATTCTGAACATTCATAACATTGGTTCCACATATAACTATCTTATTAAATTGATTGTATAGAGTTTAAAGCATATACCATGCCCGCAGTCAATGGTAGATCAAAGAATTCTTCAGATCAAACAATCATAATTAGAGAAGAAAGTGTTCAAAAAGTTCCTAAGCATCAACTGTTCCTGGAGTTAACGATAGATAAAAGTAATAATAAAATACTTCTTAAATTCAAACCATAAACTATGAATTATTTAACATGAAGTTCATGAATGTGAATGAAAGTAAGAAAGACATCAAGATAACTACAAGCTTCACCTCTTAGCTCTAGCTAAGAGATTAACTAACCAAAGACATGATTAAGCTAAAAACTTTTAAGAAAAATATGAAAAAACTAACTAGAGAAGAAGAAAGAACTCCTTGGAAGTTGCTACACCCCTTGCTCTACTCCTCTAACCCTAATTCGTGCTTAGAATGCCTCATAGAACCCCTTTATATTGGCTTTATTCGACTGACTTTGCAAACAACCTCAAATCTACGCACTTTGCGCAGCTTCGATGACACCTTCAATGGACTTCGATGTCATCGAGGGATCGAAGCCCAATTGGATTCGAATTCGAAAACTACACGCCATAAGTCTTCGATGTCATCGCCCGACCTTTGATGTCATCGAACTGGCTTCGATGGCATTGAAGGTGTCTTCAATGGAATCGTAAATCATCTTGAACTATCCTGCGAGTTGAGCCCAAAATTTCTAAATTTATCGATGTCATCGAACTGACTCTAATTACAATGAACAACTCTTCGATGGGATCAAAGGGTCTTCGATACAATCGAAAGTTTCTCCCAATTGTCCAGTGACCAAAATTGATTTTCTCTCATAATTTCAATGTGATTGAGCCTCCTTCAATGGCATCGAACACTTACTTCGATGTCATCGAAGCTGTGTTCGATGTCATCGAATAGTTAAGTTCAGCAACTCCTGAATTCTTTACAAACTCAATTTTCTTCCTTCTTTTCTTAGTTTTCTTAGAGTGGATTTTCAAATCTTCATTCTTGGCCACCAAAGATCCATCCTTTCTTTAATAATTCTTGAGCACCAAATTCCATGTTTTTAACATTTGTTTCACATTAAGCTCTTGAAATCACCTTGCAAAAGAAAACATACATAAATAGATCGATTAAATACTATCATGTTCATAAAACCAAGGTATAAACATGGGAACCTATGTAATATTTCTCACTTAACAGTCCCGTGCTAGATTCAACACTGACTAAAGGAAATGAACCAATAGGAGGACGCCCTCAACCTCTTACAACCGTAAATCGTGACACAGGGAGTGGTCCATTTAGGTCTCAACGTGGATAACCAATAATAACGGGTCTAAATAGGTTTCCAAATCCTTATGGTCAACCAAGGTTAAACTATTGTTACTATTATGGCCAACTGGGCCACTTATCAAACACCTGCCCTCAACGCCCCATAACCCACTTAGCCATTAACGAAGGGAGCACTGAGGGTGAGGCGGTGGAAGAAGGCCCTGTATTTGATGAAGATGAACAAACCACTGAGGAAAGAGATGGTGACGAAGAATGGTTGGCTGATGATCATGGCAAATCCATGGCCGTGAGACGATTATTGTACACTTTAAGGAAGGAGGTGCACTCACATAAACAAATATATCCTGTATGTAGTGTACCATCAATAATAAGGTTTGTGATGTAATTATAGAAAATAATAGTAGCGAGAACATCATCTCGAAGGTGATAGTGGACAAGTTGTGGCTACTTACGACAAGACATCCTTCCCCTTACTTGATTGGCTGGATAAAAAAAGGTGAATGATACCAAGATAACTGAACAATGCACTGTCTCATTTTCAATTTGTAGAAATTATAAGGATCAAGTACTTTGTGACATGTTCGACATGAAAGTATGTCATATATTACTCGGTTGATCATAACAATCAGACTGTGATGCGACCCACTGAGGATGGGACAATGTTTACATCTTTATCAAGGACGGTTGAAAGACGATCATTGCCCCTACATCACCAGAGAACCACCCCGAAGCTTCTAAGTAGAGGGGAGCTCCCTCCTTACCATTTGAGATTTCATGGAGGAATCCAAGGAAATTGGTGAGGTGTACACCGTGGTGGTAAAGGGCGAGGAATCAGAGTCCTTAAACATTCATCTATAAAGGGCAAGTAATCAAAGCCCTTGAACAATCATCCAAGTTTAAGGTCGATGTTGAATGAATTCAAAGAAACTGGCCTAAATAGTTACCGATGGTTTCTCCTTCCCCCTCCCCCCCTCCATTGCAAGATATCCAATATCACATAGAACTCATCCTTAGGGCTAGCTTTCCAAACTGCTCTCATTATCGGATGAGTTCAAAAGAGTGTGAGATACTTTAGGGGCAGGTGGAGAAATTGATTCGTAAGGGTCTTTTAAGAGAGAGCATGAGCCAATGTATTGTGCTAACTTTATTAACGCCAAAGAAAGATGGGAGCTGACACATGTCGACAACTAGGTAATTAATATGATTACCATTAAATATCGGTTCTGGATACCGTAGTTAGACGACATGCTTGATATGCTAGAAGGTGTCAAGGTGTTCTTTAAACTCAATATGAGGAACGGGTACCATCAGATTTGTATCTGGCTTTGTGTTGAGTGGAAAACGACATTCAAGACTAAGGAAGGGTTGTATGAGTGACTGGTTATGCCGTTCGGTCTATCAAACACACCGAGTACTTTTATGCATTTAATGGATCAAGTGTTGAAGTTGTTCATTGGTCAGTTTGTGGTAATATATTTTGATGACATCCTGATATATAATCAAGGTTACACGGAGCACATGGATCATCTTAAGCAGATGCTACAGATCCCGACAATTAACAATTTGTACCTCAACTTGAATAAGTGCAGTTTTTTAACGGACGACCTATTGTTCTTAGGATTTGTTATGACATTCATGGGCATCCATGTGGACAATGAAAAGGTGCGAGCCATCGGGGAATGGCTGATTCCGATGAACATTCATGAGGTGAGGAGTTTCCATGGGTCAGTGACCTTCTATTGTTGATTCGAGCGGAATTTCAGCATTATAATCGCACTAATTGCAGATTGCGTGAAAAAAGCCCATTTCAGCAGATCGATGAGGCTGACAAGAGCTTAGCTGAAATCAAGCATTGATTGTCCACAACATTAGTCTTGGCTTTTCCTAGTTTTGATAAGCTATTTGAGGTTAACTGTGACACCTCATATGTCAGAATTGGACGAGTCTTATCACAGGAAGGCAGGCTAGTAGCCTTCTACAATGAGAAGTTTAATGAAACCCAAAAGAAGTGGTCGACATATGAGTTTGAGTTGTATGCTATGACTCAAGAGCTACGACATTGGCGACATTATCTGATTTAGAGAGAGTTTGTTCTCTACAATGACCATCAAGTCTTAAAGTTTATTAATAGTCAGGCTAATGTGAATCATGTGTATGCTAGATGGGTCACATTTTTCAGGAATTCATATTCGTTTTGAAGTATAAGTCAGGGCAGTAGAATAAGGTGGTTGATGTAGTTAGTTGTCGTGCATCACTACTTGTTACGATGAGCAATCAGGTGGTTACCTTCGACTATTTTTAGGAGCTATATACCGAAGACGATGACTTCAAGGAAGCATGGGTGAGGTTCCAAGAGGGTCATTCTATTGACCTACATATGCAAGATGATTTTCTCTTCAAAGGAAATCAACAGTGCATCCCCCAAAGTTCCTTTGGTGGAGTAGATTATCCAAGAGCTACATGGAGGTGGCCTTGGTGGACACCTTGGGTGAGACAAGATACGAGCTCTTATTGAGGAACGATATTACTGGTCATAATTGGTACATGACGTAAGTAAAGCAGTATAGCATTGTCATGTTTATCAGACTAACAAGGAGCAGTCTCAGAATATGGGCCTCTACACCCTGTTATTTATGCCTGATGACACTTGGAAGAGTTATCTATGGAATTTGTGCATGGTCTCCCATGAACATAGTGTGACATGGATTCAGTGTTCGTGGTGGTAGATTGTTTCTCAAAGATGATGCACATCATCTGATATAGGAAGACACTCGATGCAACACATGTGGTGAATTTATTATTCAGAGAGGTCATGCGACTATATGAGGTTCCTAAGACCATTACTTCTAACCGTGACATGAAGTTCACTATCCACTTCTGTTGAACATTGTGGAATCAGTTTGGTACGCAACTTCAGTTTAGTAGTGCATACCACCAACAAATTGATGGGTAAACTGAAGTTGTGAATCGCACATTAGGAAACCTCCTTCGGTGTATTTCAGGTGATAAATCGAATATAACACCCCGAAATCTTTCCAATTAATACTCGAACATCCTCACAAAGGCTTGACGAAGTACGTGCATACATCTAAATCCCCCGGGCATACAACCGCTCGAGATAACTTCCAATCATCAAAACACAAAAAATTGTCAAAAATATACACTAAAAAAAAATTAATTATAAACCATTGTTAAAGCCGCCAAAGTAATAGAACGTAACCATCTAGAGCTCAGATCTAACCCCATCCTTAAAGAAAAAGACCCTACACTTCTAATGGATGGAGTAGATCCATCGAGACCATCACCAAAGGATCCGCAATAAGGTACGTGTGCAACTGTTAGTTTGCAGTTGCAAACCCCACAAAACTAAGTTCGGTCAAAACATACTTTAACCGGACTACTCACGACTTCTTCCTCCTTTCACGCTCCCGCATTCGGGAATTCAAACACAACCACGATGGCAGATACAACGGGACCCACCATCATGAAGCGCCAAACGGATCCAAACCGTTCATCGCGTTCATCGTCCACCGTCTCTATCTACTATTCACAACCCCAAGTGCAGGGTCGTGATGTAGTAATAATTTAGTAAGACCGAGGTCGAATCCACAGGGACTAAATTTGTACGTATTCTGAAAATAACTAGAACTAGAAAAAGATCTAAATTGAAATCTGAATAATTAAGAGTAATGGTGAATAATGTTGATTAAAACTTATGAATTTAAAGGTGGGAACTAGGGTGCCAAGGATCCACTTGTAGCTATCAAGATGTTACCTTACTTGATTTAAGGAACACAATTGGAATTGGAGTCATATTTTATCCAATTGGAAGATAAAGCAATTTAAATCAAATCTGAACTTTTCATTGACCTAATTCTCAATGGAAGAGAGTTGTGATGATTGGAATGGATGCCATCACCCTACCATGCCCAATGAGACGATGGTGAATAACAAGATTTGCCAATCTCACTATCTCAAAATAGGAAAAGAAGATATCTAAAGCTATCACAGTATCTATTGTAATTTGAGTCACAATAAATCATAGAAAACTAAAAATATTCTCTTAATATCAAACTATAAATCAATGAAGTTCAATAAGAATAAGAATCAAAGCAAAATAAACATCCAAACACGCTACAAGCTTCACCTCTTAGCCCAATCTAAGAGGTTTAACCACCATAAACATGATTGAAATCAAATATCTTAAACAAAGCATGAAAAATAAACTAGAGAAGAAGAAAAACTCTTTGGCAGCTGCTTCACCCTTGCGTATGCTCCTTGAGATCTTTCCAAACCCTAGAAGATGCTTTGGAGCATCTTAGGAAGTCCTATTTATAGTTGTGGAACTCCAACTTTCGCACCTAGTTGAAAATTTTAGTAACTGCCTCAAATTAATGCACTCTGCGTAGTTTCCCAAAATATGCTCGGAGTTTAAACCGTTTTAAATTTACGCACTCTGTGCAGTTTCCCAAAATATGCTCGGAGTTTCAGAATATGCTTTTTCACGATAAATTCATAAATATGTCTTGTTTTCAGTACAATTTCAGGATTCATTTTCTTCACTTCAAATCTTTGATTCTCGTCATTCCTCACTTGGTTTTCTTAGAGATTTGGCATGTGAATTCTTCATTAATGACTTCAAAATCTCTAAATCTTCATTTAGTAATCTTTTAAATATAAATCTTCCTTTTAGCATCAATTTCACCTTAAGCTCTCGTAATCACCTCGCACATGAAAACATGCATAATTAAATCGATTACGGTATAAATATGAAAAAATATGTAATATTTCACACTCAACACACCCTCCAATCAGCATTTTACTAGTCTCGAGCAAAACACGCGTGAAGTGATCTTCAATCTTCAATGTTCAAATCACTTTCAGAAAATAATCTTTTGTGTAATCAAGTATGAATGAGTACAAATTAAAGAAGTAAGAGTACAATTTTGAAAACCTAGAGCCAAATCACATGAGCAATCAATTAAGAAGTTTCTTTATCAATCATTTAAGAGTATAAGTTCATATATCAAAATTTTCCAGTGTGCTTAGTGAATTATATTTACTTTCGATAACATACTACTATTTCATAATGTTAGTCATGCTTATCACCTTAAGTTTTATTAAATAATCAAGTACCGATTCTGAACTTATTACCTTTTCCTTCTTTTTACAGTTTTTGATTTTATATTGACGGTCCCTTTTATTTATTCATTCTTTTCAGACTTTTCATTCCTTTCCTGTCTTTTCATCATACATGAAATTTTTGTCGATCTCTCTATTTTTTAACTAGTTTTTTTCATCTTTTTAAGGTGGATAAGATTCTTCATACTTAATTCTCAAAATCTTTCAATGATATACATACTAACAATCAGAAATTCTAGTACTATTCATAGAAAGTAAATTGAACGTGTCTTGTGTCTCAGATTAACATGATATTCATACTTCCTCTTAATTAAATGCAAGAATTTAGATGATAGTCTACTCGGTTGATCAAACTCCAACAATTCAAAGTTCAATCTCCATCTTATCATCATACTCAAAGTATTCTTAATTCCACAAATTATCATTTTCCAAACATGTTTTTAACTTGAAAATTTAAAAAATTACACAATTTTTTCTCAAAACTAAGAAAACACTAATTAATTTACCTAATCCACACCCCCAACCTAAAACCTATATTGTCCTCGATATAAAAGATATGAGCATGCAATGCACATGAGACAACAAAAAGAAATGGGAAGTGATGAGAAGATAATACCTGAAGAAGGAGAATTGAAGCTTTTCCAAAGTTCTTAACATGCAAATGGGTTTGCACAAAGATTAACCAAACTGAAATCAAACTATCATAATCCTAAATCCTATGAAAGCAATAAACTTAACTACACCTCCATCAGACTAGGAGGTCAATCCTGGTACATAGGATCAGTTAGAGGCATGGACATATTCTCTGAATCAAACTTCTCAACAAATGACTTGAGACGATGTCCATTCACTTTGAAAATATTTCCATTTGTCAAACTCTTTATGTTGATGGCCCAATGAGGATAGACGTTAGTAACAATGAACGGCCGGTCCAACGAGATCGAAGTTTTCCCGGAAAAAGATGTAACCAAGAATTGTATAGGACTTTTTGACCGGTTATGAATGATTTCCAAAGGATGTTCCTGTCATGGAACACCTTCATCCCGTCCTTGTAAATTCTCTAGATCTCATAAGCGTTGTTCCAGATTTCCTCAAGTTCATTTAGTTGAAGCTTGCGCAGCGAGCCAACGTTATCTAAGTTAAAGTTTAAATTTTTTATAGCTCAGTAGGCTCTATGCTCCAGCTCCACATGCAAGTGGCAGGCTTTCCCATAGACGAGTCTAAAGGGAGACATTCCAATGAGGGTCTTAAAAGCTGTAAAGTAAGCCCATAAAGCATCGGTTAAATGGATTGACCAATCCTTATAGTTAGGGTTAACCATTTTTTCAAAATTTGTTTAATTTCTCTATTGAAAATCTCGGTTTGCCTGCTTGTTAATGGGTGGTATGGAGTGCTTACTTTATGAGAGATGCCATATTTCTTCATTGAGTTCTCAAATGGCTTATTGCAAAAGTCTGAACCTCCATCACTAATGATGACCCAAGGCATTCTGAACCGGGAAATGATATTTTCTTTTAAGAATCAAATGACCGTTTTATGATCATTATTCCAGCATAGGATTGCTTCGACCCACTTAGTGACATAGTGTAGCGCCCTGAAAATCGGGGGTCGAGCATAAACTCAACTCCCGAGTTCCAACGCATCACTTATGCAACAAAATAAATGATGATTGAAAGTTGTTTGTATTAGTGCATTGATCATCAGTGAGATTAAGCCAAAATAGCATAGCATACTAGACAGTTAAATTGCAAGCGGAAGACTGTGATAGATATATATACAATATAAAAACAGTGGTGGGTCTCCAGAGTGTGATAATGTTACCAGGTTAAATAATTACAAGTACAATTCAAAAATATACCACATGTGAGGAAGTGTAATGTCTTCTATCCCAAGTACCATAGCCCCGTCAATAAAATACCAGGTCTTCATAGACCTGTCAGAGATTACATGTAGGAGAACTCCTCCTCAACATCATAGTAGCAGTCCGGCTCTGCTTCAGAAGCTTCACCATCACCTGAAACTCAACAAATCTGGTTGGTGTGTACAACACCGTCCCGTAACATGGGAGTGAGTGATCAACTCAGTGGAACAATAAAGCATAGGTTAACATGTTATCAACTCAGTTAAGCAGTAATGATAAAGCAGTATAATCAACCACTCCTAACTACTCTTGTTAATGCAAGTATGAATGCAGTCATGATGTATGCCCTTACCAAACCACCCTCATGCGACATCATCTTACGTTCGCGAATGCGTTCATCCCTCAGTGCTCCACATCTACCAGGCACATGCAGTGCGATGATGAGCATGATTACCGAGTAATTATTAGTCCATTTCAAACAGCAGGATTAGGAAACTAAGGTACTTCCCTTGTATCATTCCCAAACATGATCCATTCTAGGGTCGTCAGTCCTAGTTAATCTCATACGATGGTATATTTTCTAGGTCACTGCAAAAGCTGTCAGGGTTGTTACGTACAAAGGTTACACCACTCCCCCATCACCTCTTTAACAATTCATCACTATACAGAAACAGGCATAGTTTCATACTCTATACACTGTGGCAAAACTCGTTGCTTCACCACAATTCAGAGTATGCTCGATGTCACTACAAAGGGCTGCCAGGGCTGTTGCTCGCATTCGTTGCACCACTCTCCCATCACCTTATCAATGTAGGTCGACAACACGAATATAGTGTCCCGTACCACCATAATCGGCTCACGATTCTAGTTGCTCACTGGTCACTACGGGGAGGCACGTGGCCCCAGCGTAAGTCGACATCTCGACCACGGCGTCCCATACCACCATGCCCGGCTCATGAGTCTTAGCGGATCGAGGTACCATGGTTAATGGGATTTCACACTGGTAAGTTTGGTACCCTAGGTTCAAGCAGTAGCGTCCAAACATGGTGAACATACATAAGACAGATCGGGTTGCTTGACGAGCTCGGCTAGCTCGAGCGCACAATAAGTTGGACGACATGAAGTGCATAAGCACTTCGCGTGGCCAACCATTGTCGCTAACCGAAGTACGATTCGAGTTCGTCGAACACATCTCACGTGGCAAGTGAATCATAGCTACAAAATCAATTCTGGTACCGATTGTTTGGACTATAATCATAGCCCCAAACACAGTCAATTGTAGATAGATAAAGCAGTAGTGGATCAAGATTCAACTCATACAATCAAGGTCTGATATTATTCGTTTAGGGCTGCCAGGGCTGTTGCACGCACTCGTTGCTCCACTCCCCCATCACCCATGACGGATCATACAACGTAAACATGAATTTAAACATATGCATTACATAGATAAAATCATACAATCAATTGAGCATGTTATGAAGTACAACATAAGCATGAGTTTGTACATATTCAATTTCTAATCACAGAGATATCTAAAGAAATCATACACATAGTTAAAGAAGTTGAGAATCATATCTCAACACCCTTAAATTACAATTACTAACTGCTACTCATTCAGACATTTCAACAAACACTTTAAAATACATACATCAACATACATGACATATGTTGATCACATAGGCATTAGGCCAAATCCTTTCACTAGGGAGTTGCCCCAATCATAACACGCGTACACCCACGATGGATAGTCATGGAAAGTAGGAATCTAAGTTCCATATTCATTTGAATATTTTCACAACCACTTGGGCTACACATTTCAACATATATAGCGTATAGTGGTCGTGGCATGTGTAAGTGCTATTATTTATATCCCTATCTGTTGTCAAATTTGTGGTGCCAAAATCACTGTTATATAACTTGCATAAGTGAAGCTCTCTCAAAGATCAACAGTCATGAACAAGCAAAGCTCACAAGTTTAAGGATCAATCTTGACTGCAAGAACTGCTCACAAGACATGACTCAAGCTACAAGACTTCAAGAAGAGTACAAGGCAGTTTGTAAAG
The DNA here is from genome assembly GCA_021015155.1 of Magnolia officinalis. Taxonomy (NCBI): domain Eukaryota; kingdom Viridiplantae; phylum Streptophyta; class Magnoliopsida; order Magnoliales; family Magnoliaceae; genus Magnolia; species Magnolia officinalis. The sequence goes on from JAJHSJ010000008.1 coordinate 22,177,216, forward strand.
AACTCAAGACACTTTCAAGATTGAGCTACATCAAGATTTCAAGATTGAACTACATCAAGACTTCAAGGCTCATACTTCACAAGGTCACTACTTCATAATATTCAATGTCCTTACTTCATGGTTGAGGTTTGACTGACCTTAGGTTGACCTTAGAAGTAGGTCACTTTGGATACATAAATCGAATGTTTATTTTACATAAGTTTGGTCTGTTCTTCGACTAGTCCTAGAGTTGCTTCGACTAGTCTAAGAAATTCCTCGATCAGTCGTGAGTTTGTTACAAAAATCGGATAATTTCTGTTAGGCTTCGACTAGTCCAGGAATTTGTTCGACCAGTCGAAGGAACAATGTCGAATGCATCTTCGACCAGTCGAAAGTCTTCGACTCAAAGTCCAGCAATAAATTTTAAGTTCTTCGACCAGTCGAAGGTGACCTACGACCAGTCGAAGGAGACCTTCGACCAGTCGTAGAACGGTCAAAGCTTATCGCGCCTGATTTTTCAAATATCTGTTATTGCTTCGACTAGTCGAAGAGCTCTCTAGACCAGTCGAACATGCGATCTGCTCACCTATAAATAGTGCACGAATCTCAGAAGAAAATATCGAATTAATTAATCCATTCAAGCCAATCTTCGTCGAACTTCTGAGAGATAATTCTGTCTCCATCTAAGCTAAGTGTGCTTATTTAATATTCTCTTTCCTTAGCTTTATTTAATTGATTTTGTTTCTGCTATTCCAATCTAATTTGATAAGAGGAATTGTTATTCCCTTTCTTTGGAATCAAAATCAATTAAGGCAAGCCCTACTTGGTTTAAATTTAAAATATATTAGAATTAGAACCATTGTAATTGAGTACTGGACATTGAACATGGACATTCAATCATCTGCTCTAACTTGGTTCTACCGGGCTGCTACAACGAAGGAGATAATCAGGTATTTTACATTTAATTGTAAATTCCTTTCTATTTTGGTTTCTTTCAAGATTTGCCAGAAAAATCTTGTTGTATTGGTTATCTGAGGAGAGCCAGGAAAACTTAGAAGTGGGGTTTTTTTAATTGTGTAAGCCCACAGACAAAGACACAATTGTAAAGGTTTTGGGTGAACCTGGGAAAACCTATTTTATTAGTGAACGCTAATATCCCCTGTGTGAGGATATTAGGAGTGGAGTAGCATTCTGTGTGGCTGTTGTTTAACAGTTGGTGAACACACAGGCGAACCACTATAATCCCTTGTGTTGTTGTTGAATGATTTATACTTCTAATATTTAATTATTCTTTTGTGGGATGTATGTATGGTGGTGAATGTTGTAATCATTTAATTCAAGCATTGTGAGAATTTTGTAATAGTTTAGAATTTATTTTCTGCTATTTCTTTATCAGCTTGATATTCAATTTCCTTTAAAAGTTGTTCCAGCAAGGTTGCCCTGCCATTTTTATGGTGTATGGCTGTCCCTAGAACAATACATTTGTGATACAATTTATTTCAATTCAGTTTGTATTTATTTCTGTATTCCTCTTTGGTTTGAGATTTGATACAAAGATCTTTCTAGAAATAAGGTTGTCCTACCATAAACTCTAGTTTTTGGTGAAAGGTTGTCCTTAGAACAACATTTGTATCAACCTCTCAAGATCTAAATTTTGAGGTTATTGTATTTCCTGCATTGTGATTTACTTTGGCTATCATATTCTTTTTAATTCCGTTATTATAAGTTTTATTTGGCATTGTCCTATTCACCCCCCCTCTAGGACATATAGCTAGGCCTTTTCAGCGTGATTCATGGCAAATCCTTTCGTCGAAGGGGTATCGCCAATACAACAATCATATATCCATGACAATTAATCATGGCGAGCACGAATGAGAATTCTATACTCATTCAGTCATTTTCACAAACACTTAGAATACACTATTACAACATACATGGTGTATGTTAGCAAAACATGTATTAGGGCGATCCTTTCGCCAAGCAAGTATTTTATCCATGTAAATATATTCATATAACAAATAATCATGGCAATACATCTCCAAATTTATACGTATACGGTACTTTTTAGAATACACAATTTCAACATACATAGTGTATATAAGCAAAACATGTATTAGGGCGAGTCCTTTCGCCAAACAAGTAATTTATCCACATATAATATATTCATACAACATTAATCATGTCAAACACATTTCCAAAATTTGTACGTATACAGTACTTTCTACAAATACCTAGAGTATGTAAAATTCCATATTCTTCATCTTTAATCGAAACGGGAAACAGACAACACTTTGTACATGTGCAATTGCATGCAGATCATGAATCTATCATTATTTGACATTGAAAGCGTTGAAAACCATAACCTATACGCCTAAAGTCCGCACCTTTTGTCGTAGAATCGAAACGAAGTCGATAGGTTTGCTAAGCTTTTATCTACGGCAGTTTGGCAACCTATAGAATAACATAGGTTAGCTATTTCATAACCTACAACCACCCAAGCCTCAAAACGAAGTTGGAATCACCGGAAAAGTGATTAAAATGAAGTGGTGGAACTCGTGGAGCGACAGGGAAGCATGGCAGGGAGATTCTCCTACTGCTCCCTCACTTTCTCTCTTTTTTCTCTCTTCTCTCTCTAGGGTTTCTCTCAAATTCGTATTGCTACAATGAGAGAGGGTTTAAGGTCCTTATATAGCCTAAAAATCACTGAAATAGACTCCAGGTCAAAGTATACTTAGGTTATAACCAAAGTGGGACTTTTCCAGCTCAACGGAGGACTTCTGGCGGGCCTCCTTGTGCCAAAGGTCGGACTTAAGCTCACCGACACCGGATCTACGTTTAGTTAAGTTTTCATTTCGGTCGGAATTCCAGATCACGCGTGGCGGACCAGTTTCAGTTCAACGGTCAGCGGATCTCGATCGGAGATTCTGAGTACATGTAAATGTGTATGAAATTTCTCCTGATCCGAGGGTGTAATTTGGTCTGATTCTGATGGTCTGGTTGCTTAAAACTGATCTGCAAGCAACACGTGCCAGATTACTATTCAAGATATTTTATTTTGAATTAATTTCACATTTCTCACACTCTTCACTCTAAGCTCAAGCGAATAACGCTGGGACACTATCTGGATTTGATTTCCGAGATGGTTGTCAAGCCCAGCAAGGCGGTCCTAATTCCTTAACTTCGTGTTAATCGGACTCCCGACGTGCAGTCCAGATCCGATACAGAGGTTCGAGATGCTCCTGAGAGCAGCCGGGTAATGAGATTGATCCTAGATTTTAGGGTAACCTAGCGTCAATGATTTTACAAGTTTTGGGTCTTGTAGATCGTATTTAAAGTGGTTGGTGCTAATTTCACAGGTACTCTAGTTTAACACTGGCTAATTCTCGCCTAATTTCTAAAGGATTTAGTCCTGAGTAATTTCTGTCTGAGGTGGTACCTGGGCCTTTGTAGTTTGTATATAAAGTGATCCAAGTTATACTACTTAGCTAGTTTAAAATAGTGTCTAGGATGAAAGTGCTCAGAAAAATTGAAAGAACAAGGGGGTGAAGGGTGGGATTTGTGAAGAAAATGGTTTGAAAAGGGATTTGAGGCTTTAATTGAGTGTTTGAGAAGTTAAACCAGTGTTAGGATTGACCCATCGCCTAAGGACGTCTAATTCCAGGTTGGAAAAAATCCGGGCTGTTACACATAGTCTACTGCTAACAAAATATAAAGATTTCCAAAGGATTGGGGGAATGGTCCCTTGAAATCGATGCCCCAGTAATCAAATAATTCAATGAAAAGAATAGGGTTCAGATGCATCATATTTCGATGGGATAACCCTCCTAATTTCTGACAACGCTCACAAGCTTTGTAAAACTCATGACTATCTCTGAACATCATGGGCTAGTAAAGCCGCACTACATAATTTTGGTCGTGGTCTTTTTATTAGAAAGGTGACCACCATAGGTCTGAGAATGACAAAAGGAGATGACACTCTGATGTTCTTTGTCTGGCATACATCTCCTTAGAATTTGGTTTAGGAAATATTTAAATAAATAAGGATCATCTTAGAAAAACTTACGTAGATTGGCAAATAATTTTTTTCTTATCTTGCAAAGTCCAATATGTTGGCGTGAAACTTGTAGCAACATAATTTGCAATGTCAGCAAACCAAGGTAATTGGGAGAGTTTAAACAATTGTTCGTCAAGGAACATATCGTTTATAAGTGTCAGCTCAAGGGAATCAGGGAGGTCAAGTTGAGAAAGGTAGTTGGCCACTACGTTTTCTACTCTCTTTTTTTTGTCTCATATTTTAATATCAAATTCTTGGAGTAAGAGGATCCATCTTATCAGGCGAGGCCTGACATCCATCTTAGAAAGAAGATACTTTAGCGTTGCATGGTCCGTGTAGATGATGATCTTAGATCCGATCAGGTAGGACCTAAATTTGTCCAAAGCGAACACTACGGCTAAGAGTTCCTTCTCCGAAGTAGAGTAGTTCACTTGGGTAGAATTTAGAATTCTACTCGCATAGTGAATAACGTAGGGCTTCTTTTCTTTTCTCTAGCCTAACACCTCCCTAATAGCATAGTCAGATGCATCGCACATAATCTCAAAAGGGATCCTCCAATTGGGTGGCCGTAGATAGGTGCGGTAGTTAACATACCCTTGAGCTTAGTGAAAGCTTCTTGACATTGTTCAGTCCACTCATATGGTACATCCTTTTGAAGTAAATTACATAAAGGACGAGTGAGATGACTAAAGTCCTTTACGAATCGTTTATAGAATCTAGCGTGTTTTAGGAAGGATCGCACGTCATATACACTCTTGGGTGGAGGTAGGTTAGAGATAAGATCAATTTTTGCCATGTCTACCTTAATTCCTTTGGACAAAATTATGCGTCTAAGCACAATTCCCTTGGAACCAAGAAATGACATTTCTCCAAATTTAAGAACCAAATTCTTTTCCTCGCGTTGCTTCAGCACACATTTAAGATTATCTAAACACTCACTGAAGGATGGACCAAAGACAGAGAAGACATTCATGCAGACCTCTAAATATTGTCCCACCATGTCAGAAAAAATACTCAACATGCATCGCTGAAAAGTGGTGGTGGCATTACATAGTCCGAATGACATTGTTCAGTAAGTAAAGGTGCCAAAGGGACGTGTGAATGTTGTCTTCTCTTGATCTTCAAGGGCTATCTCTATTTGATTATAGTACAAATATCTATCAAGGAAACAATAGTAAGAGTGACCGGCTAGCCTTTTCAAAATTTGATCAATGAAGGATAAAGGAAAGTGGTCCTTCCTTGTGATGGTATTCAACTTTCTGTAGTCAATGCACATTTTCCAACCAGTAGTAACTCTAGTTGGCATGAGTTCATTGTCAGTGTTGGCTACGATGGTGATTCCAGACTTCTTAGGAACTACTTGAGTTGGACTCACCCATTGACTATCGGATATACAGTATAGATACCCACATCCAACAACTTAATTACCTCAGCCTTAACTTCTTTCATATAGGGATTGAGTTGACGTTGCAGTTGTCGGGAGGTTTTTGCATTATCCTCAAGATGGATGTGGTGAGTACAAATCAAAGGGTCAATTCCCTTTAGGACCGCAATTGATCATTCAAGAGCTCTTTTATGCTTAATGAGAGTGGAAATGAGAACACTCTCTTGCTCTTTCTCAAGGTGGGAAGAGATCACCACCGAGAATGTCTCATCTTGACCTAAATAAACATATTTAAGATCGGTAGGCAAAGGTTTTAGGTCAAGCTTCTGTGCTTTAATGTTAGACGGTAGATGCACTACATTGGTTTGGGAAAAATTTTCAAATTATGGCCTCCACTAGTTAACTTCAAGTACCGACATAGCATCAAGCAAGGCATCCATCTCCCTAATCATGCCATCATATAAATCAGGGGAGTGGGCCAAACACGTCTCTAGAGTGTCAGAGTATAGAGTTAGGAGTGCTCTATCTTCCACAAAAGAATCGATCATGTTAATGTCGTGGGTGTCGTTATCATTATTTGGCTGTTTGTTCATGTTGAAAAAGATGTTTAGCTCCAATGTCATATTTCTGAAAGATAAATTCATAATTCCATTTCTATAATTAATGATAACATTTGATGTAGTGAGGAATGGGCGACCAAGAATGACGGGTATTTGAGTGCTCACATCTAGGATGGGTTGAGAATTCAGGACAATAAAATCTACTGGATAGTAGAATTTATTAACTTGGACCAACACATCCTCAATCATTCCTCTCTATACATGACCTGAGCGATTGACAAGTTATAATGTGGTCCGGGTGGGTTTTATTTCACTTAGACCCAATTTTTCGTAAAATGAGTAACGGATCAGATTTACACTCACCCTTATGTCAAGAAATACGTGCTCAATCTGATGGTTTCCAATTGCACAAGTGATGGTTGGGCTATTGAGATCTTTGTATTTTTGTGGCACATCTTACTTGAGGATGACCTCACTTTTTCTATCAAAAAGATTTTCTTTTATATGTTTTACCGTCTTTTGGTCATACATAAATCTTTTAGAAATTTGGCATATGAAGGAACTTGTTTAACGACATCTAGTAGGGGGATGTTCACCTTCACTTGCTTAAGCACATCTAAAATGTCTTAAGAGTTAGAGAGAGGTTTTGGTGCAATCAACCGTTGAGGGAATGATGCAATCAGCTTACTTTAAGGTTCCGGTTCTAACCTGTGTAGAGCATTGCTATGTTTATCATTCTCATCTATTTCTGGGTCCTTAGGCTTTTTAGCCCTCACCGGAATAGATTTGTCAATTGTCTTCCCACTCCTAAGAGTGGTGATAACTTAACTTGCTCCATCTATTTTGAAGAGCTTTGGTCACTGATTTCATATTGTTGTTTTGGGTTGGGGAGAGACTATACTGGAAGGATCCCTTTCTCCCCAATTAAATTTTTTTGTTTCAAGCCCTTGTATGGCCTTTGTAAGGTCTTGAAAGGCTTGCATCATACCCTAATTAAAAATCTCTTGGTTTTATATATGTTTTAAGACCGGATCCTCTTGAGGTTTCCTTTGATTCAGAAATTGGTTAAGGATCCCTTAAGGAGTAGCTGTTTGTCTGTTCCACCAACTGAAGTTTGGTTGGTTCCTCCAGCTTGAGTTATATGTATTTGAGGTGTGTCCACTGAAAAGTTTTTGGTAGTTGTTTACGACATTTGATTGCTCATTCAATATCTCTTAAAAAACAGGAATTGTTGGGCAATTCTCAGTTGTATGTATGTTACAAGCACAAATAACACAAACAACTTCTGCAGTCTTTCGGGTTCTACCTTTTTAAGTTCTATGGCCTCGACTTTTCTTGTGAGTTTGGCCACTCTTGCATTTATATCATCTTCCTCTTTTAGAAAATAAATTCCTCCCCTTTCCTTTGATTGAGTATGCTTAGAAGTGGTAATTCTTGAATAAGTATCCCATGATTGCACATTTTCAGCAAGTTTATCAAAATAATCTCATGCATCATCGGCTTCCTTATTCATGAATTCCCCATTACACATCATCTCCACAAATTGGCGCATGGGTGAGGTCAATCCCTCATAGAAAAAGCTTATTATACACCATGTTTCGTAACCATGTTATGGACATGAATTTATGAGATCCTTAAATCGCTCCCAACATTGGAAGAAGGTCTCATCCTGTTTTTACGTAAAATTCATGATTGCTTTCCTTAGGGTATTTGTTTTATGATAGGGAAAAAACTTTTTAAGGAAATCCCTTGTCATCTAAGCCCACGTGCCAATGGACCTTGGTCTTAAGGAATGTAACCACGACTTATCATTTTCTTTCAAAGAGAAAGGAAACAATTTCAGTCTAACTGTGTCCTCGGCCACGTTTAGGAAGTGTAATGTAGATATAATTTCATCGAACTCTTTCATATGCAAGTCTGAACTTTCAGATTCTAGTCCATAAAACTTCGGAAGGAGTTGAATTACCCCTGGTTTAATATCCACAGTTCCTGCATTCAATGGAAATATCATGTAAGAAGGTGTACTCACCCCCGCCGGTTGTAAATAATCTCGTAGAGTACGAGGCGGGGGTGCATTTTGCACCTCGTTTTCATCTTTAATTTCCTTAACTGGTGGTTGAGGTTGATTTGCAGCTATTACTTCAATTAACTGAGAGGATCTCAGGTGGTGTTTAATCCTTTGATGGATAGGCAACCCTTCAACAAATCCTCCTTCACTTAAGAGATGTTGAGTGTTTTCACGAACCCACTTGAGCATGAAACACACACAGCCCTCAAGCACCAAACAACTAAAACCTAGAAGAAAGAAAACTAAAGAAAATAAGAAAACTAGAAAAGAAAGAGAGAATTGAAAAGAGGTTACCAAATTGGAGTTGCTATATTAAGATCCTAAAAAATAGAAAACAATGTTAGTTTCTAAAAACAATTTCAGAAAAAATCATAGCCTAAAAAACCAAAAAGTTAACCCTAATCTTAACATAATTCTAATAACAATTAATTTTAAAAAAAATGTAGCCGTAGTCCCCGGCAATGGCATCAAAAACTTGTTCACAACCTTAAGTGTAGGGTCGTGATGTAGTAATAACTTGGTAAGACCAAAGTCGAATCCACATGGACTAAATTTGTACGTATTCTGAAAATAACTAGAACTAGAACTAGAAAAGATCTAAATTGAAATCTGAATAATTGAGAGTAATGGTAAATAATGTTGATTAAAAATAATGAATTTAAAGGTGGGACCTAGGGTGCCAAGGATCTACTTGCAGTTATCAAGATGCTACCTTACTTGATTCAAGGAACACAATTGGAATTGGAGTCCTATCCTATCCAATTGGAAGATAAAACAATTTAAATTAAATCTGAACTTTTCATTGACTTAATTCTCAATGGAAGAGAATTGTGATGATTGGAAGGGATTCCATCACCCTACCATGCCTAAGGAGATGATGGTGAATAACGAGATTTACCAATCTCACTATCTCAAAATAGGAAAAGAAGATATCTAAAGCTATTACAACATCTATTGTAATTTGAGTCACAATAAATCATAGAAAACTGAAAATATTCATTTAATATTAAACTAGAAATCAATGAAGTTCAATAAGAACAAGAATCAAAGCAAAATAAACATTCCAACACGCTACAAGCTTCATCTCTTAACCCTATGCAAGAGGTTTAGCCAACCATAAACATGATTGAAACTAAATCTCTTAAACAATGCATGTGAAATAAACTAGGGAAGAAGAAAAACTCTTTGGCGGCTGCTCCACCCTTGTGTATGCTCCTTGAGTACTTTCCAAATCCTAGAAGATGCTTTGGAGCATCCTATGGAGTCCTATTTCTAGTTGTGAAATTCCAACTTTCGATCTAGTTGAAAAAAATCTAGAAACCGCTTCAAATTTACGCACTCTATGCAATTTTCTAAAATAAGCTCGGAGTTTAAACCACCTCAAATTTATGTATTCTGTGTAGTTTCCCAAAATATGCTCAGAGTTTCAGAATATGCTTTTTCAAGACAATTTCAAGATTCATTTTCTTCACTTCAAATATTTGATTCTCTTCATTCCTCACTTAGTTTTCTTGGATCTTTGGCATGTGAATTCTTCATTAATGACTTCTAAATCTTCAAATCTTCATTTAGTAATCTATTGAGCATAAATTTTCCTTTTGACATCAGTTTCACCTTAAACTCTCGAAATCACCTCGCACATGAAAACATACATAATTAAATCGATTAAGCACTATCATGTTTATAAAACTAAGGTATAAATTGAGGGAAATATGCAATATTTCACACTCAACATCTACGAGTGAAACAATCTCTTAGCACAAGAAGAATCGTGGCCCACAACTGATCCTGGTAACCACGCTGACCACACAGATGCTCCAACAGGTTGCGTAAATCCTCCCTCCTTACATCACGATTTATGCAACCATCCGGAAAGTGGTCGGATCTTTCCAAACAAGAAGAGGAAAGAATCATCCTGATCCTTACTGTATTTTGCGGCTATCTACCACCGGTTTTCACGAATCCGTGTGGAAGGATCATTCTCACGGCGGCTTATGGATCTTGCGCCGACTGTAGATTCGATGGGCCAAGGAGCATCTCATGGCCAATCCGACCCACCTGTAGGCGCTAGAAAGAAGGAAAGATGGAATGGGGCAGGTCCACCATGAAAACAAAGACAAGTTTCTCAGCGTGGGACCGTCCGATTATGAGTCCAAAATAACCTATTGCTGGATCATCTGACTCCTAGCAGCCCAGACGAATCGAATGGAGAATAATTCCCAAGGAAATTGGAGCTAATAACAACGCACTCCATGCCTCACGGACCACGCTACTGTTACGTGCACCACTACGCAATCGGGTTGCATAGGAAGTTTCCAGATTCGGACCAGCTACAAAAAACCTTGCCTATTCTACAAGAAAGAGAAAGAGAGAGAGATAGGTGCGGAGAGAGAAGAGGAAAGGAGGAATCCCAGTTCGAATTCAACCAGTCTCCGAGTCACCACCGGATCACCGGTTCGACTGCATTAAATCCTAATCACAAACGGATCACGGTTCAGATCCAAACTCCTCCTTTCTTTCCTTCTTTTTCCTTTCCTTTATAAATCCATAGTTTCCATGCAATAGGATCCCAATCACATGTAACTGAGCCAACTCGGTGGTAGGAGGGACTTAAACATGTTACGTTAAAACTTATCGATAATCTAAACCAAACACCCTCATATTTATTAAACCTAATTGAAATCTAACTTGAACCACGTAAGTTAGAATAGAATCTAACCATAAAGGACATCCCATGAGATCAATAAACTAAGGTGAGGATCCTTTCTTTAAACTTTGCAATTTAATTAGTTACACCTCTTTTCCCTATTTCAAGAATTATTTCATGTTTTATCATCTTCATATGAATCAGTACTATAGAAATTCACATCATTATATTATACTGCATGTAAGTATCATGTCTGGAATCCCACTTCTAGTGATCATCAAAATATCATTGATGTAATGCGTTATGGGTAGCGGCCCTCTTGGTTGGCACGTAAATCCGTGGGTTGAATGGTGAGGTGTACAATCGATGTAAGTAAATCGTCATGCGTATTACATCATTTCTTGGAATTGGATGCCGCAAATAGTCACTCCATGAACACATCGTGTCACGTAAATCCTCCAACCGCATTATTGTGTCGCCTTGAGATGTTCGCATAAATCCACGCTAACGTGGGACACGCTGGCGAATCTCCGTAAAGTGAGAATGCAAGGCAAGTCAGATGTATTAAACTGCCTTCTACATTGTGATAATGATTGCTGAGTGTGCTGGATCGCACATATTTTGTTAGGCATGCATATCATATAGAATGTCATGCATATCGATACCCTTGTATGTGTGAAATATGAAAAGTATCGGTGCCCTTTCGATGTCCTTGTGAATTATTTTAATTATTGTAAACTTTAAGGGAATAATTATCACTATGAGTAGGGTGTTGACCCTCTCCAACCGTAAGATGATGCAGGTGATGGACAGATTGAAAACCCAGAGGATCACCTCCTTGAGGAAGACTATACTGAATAAACAAGAAAATAGTTTCGTGATTTAGTTTTATTTACGTTTTCTTTGCAACTTGATTTTGTAATAAGCTCCCATTTGAGTGAGCATTTGATGGTTTATTAAACTTTTCTTCCTTTTCAAATGGAATAATAAATATAAAGAATTTCCTTCTCATGAATTAGTACTTGAATTATCAGAATGTATAAATTTAATCCCACTATCTGAACAACGTGCGAACAAGATTAACACTAGAATTTCAAGGGCGACCAAAGACTCAGGCCTTGGAATTTCAGGGCGTTACATCGAAGCAGTGAGATTTGACATTGTCTCAAGCAAAGTTTGTATTCAATAATATGGTGAACTGCTCGACAGGGAAGTCCCCATTCTAGATTGTTCATAGTTGAGTGCCTCGCCACACACTTGATTTCGTCCCTTTACCCAAGCTCCCGGGCATGAGCATTGTAGCAGAACATATGGCAGACTGAATCATGGGCATTCATGTAGATGTGTAAGCAAAGTTGCATGCCTCGAACGACAAGTACAAGGAGCAAGTTGACAAGCATCGACGATAAAAAGTGTTCAGGGTGGGCGACCATGTTATGGTCCATCTACGTAAGAAAAGATCTTTTACCGAGACCTACAACAAGTTGAAGATAAAGAAGATTGGACTGGTACCGATCCTTCGAAAGATCAACGATAATGCATACATTGTTGATCTTCCGGATGACATGGAGATCTTGCATACTTTCAACGTCGCAGACTTGACTGAGTATCATAAATTAAAGCGGGACGAGAACTCCAGGTCGATCGAGTTGCAGATATTTTCATGGCAAAGATGGACTAGAGAAGGTCCAATCGGAGGCAGAAATGATTAGGACCATCAGAACCTTAAAACAGTCATATCTCACAAACTGGAATGTATTTTTTGACATATCATATGATTTTAGGGTAGGAGAAGTTACTTTAGCCAACCAACCCTGTACATCGGTTACCCATGCCGGATTTGCAAGATTCCATCCAATCGACGGTCAAAAGTCTATTTTATTTTTGTTTTTACTATAAATAGTAAGTTTTAATTTGATTATAACTTTTGATCCTTTGAGTTATAGGAGTTGTGCCCAACATGAAAAGGGCTTAGAAAAATTAGGAGAATAACGTGGTTAGGCCGAATTGGAAACTTGCTATTTTAGGCCGAAAATAATGAAGTGTAGTAGGAATCGTGGTTGTCTATAAATAGTAAGTTTATTATTTTATGTAAGTGACATTTTTAGGATGCTTAAGTCTAAAACTCCATCTTAGGTTTGAGTTCATTATTTAAGGGATTGTAATTTCGTCTTTTATCATCGATTAATTTATTTCAAATTTATTAAAAATTATTTTTATTTTCATCCATCACGACAAGGGAAAGCAAATTCTCCTCATCTCTTATGAATTAAAGAAATCACTAAAAAGCGCTAAATGTACTTTCTTTCGACAAAACAACCATAGGAATTGGAAAGATAGATAGATAGATAGTCTATTGACTCAATCCTTCTCCTTGCCTTCAGGTAGACTGGCAAGTCCAATGTTACTCCTAGTAATAAAATATGAAGCTCAAGAGGCACAACAAGCAAATCAAACGTAAGGGTGCGCCCGATGGCAAAGAAACTTGATGCATTGCGGCGCCGATAGGGAGCATACTAAGAGATTTGACTAAACCCTGTTTGTTGGAGTGGCGGAGCGCCATTGCTCAAGCGTGCAACTCCATATGAGGACCTCCTTCCCTTTTACACACTCTCCATTCACACGGTTCTCAAAGCGGAGGATGGGTGGACAGCAGGTACCACGAGCCCACCGTCCCACACATCTATCGAGAAGTATAGTTCACTTGTTCCACCGAATGCTCCTATCTCTCGGCAATGATCATGTGAGCGTGCAGTTATACTTTGGATGCTTCGCAATAGAATAGATCGGGCTCCGTTCTTTTCTGGTGCACTCGCTTTGTATCTCCGACACCTTTCACGCTCATGTCATATCGAAGTATTACAAAAGAAAAAATTGCTTCTTAACAAAATCATACTTGTCAAACGGCTGCAGGGGGCCCTCGTTAGCTATCTTGGATTTAATAACGGAGGAAGGGTGGACAGCAGGTACCATGAGCTCCGTCCCACACATCTATCGAGAAGTATAGTTCACTTGTTCCACCGAATGCTCCTATCTCTCGGCAACGATCATGTGAGGATGCTTCGCAATAGAATAGATCGGGCTCCGTTCTTTTCTGGTGCACTGCTTTGTATCTCCGACACCTTTCACGCTCATGTCATATCGAAGTACTAAAGAAGAAAAAATTGCTTCTTAACAAAATCATACTTGTCAAACGGCTGCAGGGGGTCCTCGTTAGCTATCTTGGATTTAATAACGGCTCACACTCCTTTAATGATCTTTTTTATGGTTATGCCAGCAATGATAGGTGGATCTGGTGGTCTGTTCCGATTTTGATAGGTGCGCACATGACGTAGCATTTCTACGCTCAAATAATATTTCATCATGGTCGTTGCCACCGAGTCTCTTGGGAGTGACCCCTTCTCAGAATGGGAATACACATGACCCTAATCCGGTATAAGAAATTTCTGTGAGGAGTCTAGACAGCCACATGGATTCGGAGTAGTTATCACCCGAGGAAGCTTCCGGACCTGCTGTGGGGCGGACCGCAGCCCACCCTGGTGTTTACCTCTTGAGAAGGTCATACAAACCTGGATAGAGAGGAGATACAAATATCATCTTCATCCAGCCCTTGCATGGGCCCAGTACCAAAAATAGTGGACAAAAATGTCTGCCGTTGAAACCTTCCTAAGGATCCGCGTGTGTGTATATATACACACCGTCTCTCTCTCTCTCTCGATCCGTGTGTATATATACACACCGTCTCTCTCTCTCTCTCTCTCTCTATATATATATATATATATATATAATATATATATATATAAAACAGTACCGTTCGTCCGTTATTCCAGCCCAGTGGATGGGCATGAAAAGAAAAAAAACGAAACAACAAACAAAAACAAAAGAGAAAGCAGAAAGCGTCAGTCAGCAACGTTGTCTCCTTTCTTTGTGGGACCCACGTTGATGTCTGTGTTTTATCTATGCCGTTCGTCCGTTTTCAACCCATCTGGTGGTGGCCCCACCATGTCAGTGGGACCCACCCACTGGGCAAGGGCCCAATATGAGTCAGGTCCAAATCTCAGGTGGACCAGGCCACAAGAAAACAGTATCGATTGAACGGTCTGCCTTTTAAAAACTTCCTAGGACCCGTTGTAATGTTTACTTTCCATCCAAACTGTCTAGAATGTGGGTCCACTGTAGACCCTACCTTGATGTATGTTTGTTATATATCCAGCCGTCTATCCAGATTGTCAGTACATTTTAGAGCATGATCCTATTGGGGGCCGTTGCACAAAACCTTAGGATCTAGCCTCCCAAATACACTAGAATTATGGGATAATAAAGCAATGAAATAAATCAAAGTACAAACCACACTACACAAGAGATGTTTACGTGGAAAACTCTCAAAGAAGTACAAACCACGGGACCTCGTCCAGATCAACAATCCACTATGAAGTAGAACGTTACAACCGATCACAAGTACACACTGCTTGGATCAAACCTTCTTCACTCATGCAGGAGCGGATAAACAATAAGAGAATAAAAGAAAAACGGAGAGATCTCACCGATCACGAGGATGAAGAAGTGCTGAGATATCGAGTACACAATACATCACTTCTACAAGCAGAACCTCCCTTCCACAAGCTTCCTCTCTCTCTCTCTCTCTCTCTCTCTCTCTCTCTCTCACCTTTGATAGCCTTAAACCCTTTAGCAAACCCTTGTAAAGCTTTAGGAAACTCTCTTTCATTACCTAAAACAGCCTTAAGTACCCATATTTACAGTTTAGGCAACTTGCTTTTGCACCTCTTTGAAAACTGCCTCAAATTTACGCAGTCCGCACAAAATCTGGACATGAATCTATGTAACCTCGACTGGTCGAGCAGGGTCCTCGATCGGTTGAGTACCTCCCTCGACTGGTCAAGCACCATGGAGTTCCAAACCAATTTGCTCGCTAGACTTTGAGTCGAGCACCACTCGACTGGTGGAGCACCACCCTTGACTGGTCGAGCGAGGCACTCGACTGGTCAAGCCTAGGGAGAAAATCCCCATCAGATCCAAATTTGATCCAAAAAATGGGACCATGCTGGACTTTCCAGCGTGTGGGCCTCCTGCAGACCCCACTATGGTGTTTATACATCATTCACATCTTCATAGTGCCCTCCCGTCTCTTTGTATTAAAAACACAAATATCAACTTGATCCAAACTTTTGTGGCCCACTTTGTTGTTGGATCTACTGGACGGTGTGGCCCGTTTGGCATATTTGTTTTATACCACTATTCACTGGATGGGGACACGGTTTGTCTAGTGGGGATGCCACCGGCCAGGTGGCTAGTGATCGGTGCTATGTGGACCCCACCATGATGTATACATTTTATCCAGACCGTCCATCAATTTTTAAAGATAATTTTAGGAATTGGTCCCAAAATTTATGTATATCTAAATCTCAGCTGGACCACACCATGGGAAAATAGTACTGATTGAATGTCCACCATTAAAAACCTCCTAGGGCCCACTGTAAAGGTTATTTGACATCTAACCTGTTGATTAGGTCATACAGACTTGGATGAAGGGAAAAAAAAAATAATGGCTTGATCTAAAACTTTTGTGGTCCCAAGAAATTTTTAATGGTGAGCGTTCAATCAACACTGTACGGTCCACTTGAGATTTGGATCAACCTCATTTTTGGTTCAATACTATAAAATGATCCAGAAGAATGGGTGGACGGCATGGATGTAACACATACATCATGGTGGGGCCCACATATCACTGACCACTAGCCATTGGCTAGTGGCAGGGTCGGTAGCCAATCCGTTTCCGTTGGATAACTTCTACCATTGAAAAATTCTTGGAGGCCACGGAAGATTTGGATCAAGCTGATATTTATATTTCCCTTCATCCATGTTTTTTTAATCTTATGAACAAGTTGGATGACAAATAAACATCAATGTGGTCCTTAAGAACATTTCAACGGTGAAAAATATTATTCCAACTGTTCCTGTATTAATGGTCCACTTGAGCTTTGGATATGCTTCCATTTTGAGCTCAACCACTAAAATGATAAAGTAAAACGGATGGATCGAGGTGGATAAACCAAATACAATCACGTCAGTAGCCAATCCGTTTCGGTGGCCTCCAAATCTTCCATCATTCATAGCCACATCCAATCCATGCTACCCACTGGACAGCTGGTCCTACTTCCGAGGTGGATTTGCAATGTATGTATGGCCCTAAATCTTGTGAACATGTGATACGTGTATTGCCATTAAATCATATGAAATTGTGTTGATTGGGTGGCATATAATTATATGATCTTATGAAGTAACAAGAGCCACTAACTCAAGTGAGATTGTAAGGTGTGTTCGGCCACCATCATGTGATTTTTCATCAATGGACAACCAACGGATTGCGTACTGAGTAACTCAGTAAGCTAAGCACGGTAAGAGTACTGAGTAAAACCCGTGGGACCCACGGAGATTTATTTATTTTATCCACTCCACACATCTTTTTTAACAGATAATTTTATTTCCTGATAATAAAAATAAAGCAAACAGTCTGAGTTGAGTTTCTACCATTCAAAAAGTCTTGGAGGCCACGGAAGATTTGGATCAAGCTGATATTTGTATTTTCCCTTCATCCATGTCTTTTTTATCTTATGAACAAGTTGGATGACAAATAAACATCAATGTGGGCCTTAGGAACATTTCAATGGTGAAAAATATTATTCCAACTGTTTCCTATGTTAATGGTCCACTTGAGCTTTAGATATGCTTCAATTTTGGGCTCAACCACTAAAATGATATAGTAAAATGGATGGATCGGCGTAGATAAACCAAATACATTCATGGTGGGCTAACTAAGTTTACTCAGTACAATGAGAGTATGCTGAGTGACTCAATACGCAATCCGATTTCCTAAACCGTGTGAATTGTGCAGGATGTGTGACCGACCATTAGGTGATCATGTAAAGTGAGGTCAGCCCCTAAATCACGGGGATTTGTGTGGTTTGTGTGATCATGTGACGTTGTAATGACTACGGTACCAAGTCATGTGTAGTGACGGAAGCGGATTGGCTAGTGTAGGTCCGTGTTGTGTGAAGACGAGCGCCGACGCTCCTCTAGCTCTGAGTTGTACGAATGGTTCAAAGGAGATCAAAGTTACATGGACCCCACAGTGATGTAATTATTATATCTACCCCGTTCATCTATTTTTAGAGATCATTTCAATGGTGAAAAATATTATTCCAACTGTTTCCTATATTAATGGTCCACTTGAGCTTTGGATATGCTTAACCACTAAAATGATATAGTAAAAAAGATGGATCGGGGTGAATAAACCAAATACATTCACGCCAGTAGCCAATCCATTTCCGTGGCCTCCAAATCTTCCATCATTCAATGCGACATCCAATCCATGCTATCCACCGGACAGCGGGCCATACTTCCGAGGTGAATTTGCAATGTGTGTATGGCCCTAAATCTTGTGAACATGTGATACGTGTACTGCCATCAAATCATATGAAATTGTGTTGATTGGGCGGCATATAATTATGTGATCTTATGGAGTATCAAGAGCCACTAACTCAAGTGAGATTGTAAGGTGTGTTCGGCCACCATCATGTGATTTTTCATCGATGGACAACCAGCGGATTGGGTACTGAGTAACTCAGTAAGCTAAGCACTATAAGAGTACTGAGTAAAACCTGTGGGACCCACCATAATTTATTTATTTTATTCACTCTACACATCCATTTTAACAGATAATTTTATTTCATGATAATAAAAATAAAGTATATAAAGATCTCAAGTGGACCACACCATAGGAAACAATTTGAGTTGAGCTTCTACTATTGACAAATTCTTGGAGGCCACGGAAGATTTGGATCAAGCTGATATTTGTATTTTCCCTTCATCCATGTCTTTTTTTCCTTATGAACAAGTTGGATGACAAATAAACATCAATGTGGGCCTTAGGAACATTTCAATGGTGAAAAATATTATTCCAACTGTTTCCTATGTTAATGGTCCACTTGAGCTTTGGATATGCTTCAATTTTGGGCTCAACCACTAAAATGATATAGTAAAACGGATGGATCGGCGTGGATAAACCAAATACATTCACGGTGGGCCAACTAAGTTTACTCAGTACGATGAGAGTATGCTGACTCAATACGCAATCCGATTTCTTAAACTGTGTGAATTGTGGAGGATGTGTGACCCACCATTAGGCGATCATGTAAAGTGAGGTCAGCCCCTAAATCACGGGGATTTGTGTGGTTTGTGTGATCATGTGACGTTGGAATGACTACGGTACCAAGTCATGTGAAGTGACGGAAGAGGATTGGCTAGTGTAGGTCCATGTCGTGTGAAGACGAGCGCCGACGCTCTTCTAGCTCCGAGTTGTACGAACGGTTCAAAGGAGATCAAAGTTACATGGACCCCGCAGTGATGTAATTATTATATCTACACCGTTCATCTATATATTTTTAGAGATCATTTCAATGGTGAAAAATATTATTCTAACTGTTTCCTATATTAATGGTCCACTTGAGCTTTGGATATGCTTAACCACTAAAATGATATAGTAAAAAAGTTAGATTGGGGTGGATAAACCAAATACATTCACGCCAGTAGCCAATCCGTTTCCGTGGCCTCCAAATCTTCCATCATTCAATGCGACATCCAATCCATGCTATCCACCGGACAACGGGCCATACTTCCGAGGTGGATTTGCAATGTGTGTATGGCCCTAAATCTTGTGAACATGTGATACATGTACTGCCATCAAATCATATGAAATTGTGTTGATTGGGCGGCATATAATTATGTGATCTTATGGAGTATCAAGAGCCACTAACTCAAGTGAGATTGTAAGGTGTGTTCGGCCACCATCATGTGATTTTTCATCGATGGACAACCAGCGGATTGGGTACTGAGTAACTCAGTAAGCTAAGCACTATAAGAGTACTGAGTAAAACCTGTGGGACCCACCATAATTTATTTATTTTATTCACTCTACACATCCATTTTAACAGATAATTTTATTTCATGATAATAAAAATAAAGTATATAAAGATCTCAAGTGGACCACACCATAGGAAACAATTTGAGTTGAGCTTCTACTATTGACAAATTCTTGGAGGCCACGGAAGATTTGGATCAAGCTGATATTTGTATTTTCCCTTCATCCATGTCTTTTTTTCCTTATGAACAAATTGGATGACAAATAAATATCAATGTGGGCCTTAGGAACATTTCAATGGTGAAAAATATTATTCCAACTGTTTCCTATGTTAATGGTCCACTTGAGCTTTGGATATGCTTCAATTTTGAGCTCAACCACTAAAATGATATAGTAAAACGGATGGATCGACGTGGATAAACCAAATACATTCACAGTGGGCCCAACTAAGTTTACTCAGTTAGATGAGAGCATGCTGAGTGACTCAATACGCAATCCGATTTCCTAAACCGTGTGAATTGTGCAGGATGTGTGACCCACCATTAGGCGATCATGTAAAGTGAGGTCAGCCCCTAAATCACGGGGATTTGTGTGGCTTGTGTGATCATGTGACGTTGGAATGACTACGGTACCAAGTCATGTGAAGTGACGGAAGCGGATTGTCTGGTGTACCACACACTAGCTATATAGCTGGTGTAGATTCGTGTCGTGCGAAGACGAACGACGACGCTCCTCTACCTCCGAGTTGTACGAACGGTTCAAAGGAGATAAAGTTACATGAACCCTGCAATGATGTATTTATTACATCCACACCGTTCATCAACTTTTCGTAATCATTTTAGAATATTAGCCATAAAATGAATCATATCTAAAGCTCGAATGGACCACACCAAAAATCGCAGCGGGGTAATGATCTTCACCGTTAAAAAATTCTTAGGGCCCACCATAACGTTTACTTTCCATGCATCCAATCATTTCATAAGATTACAAATACCTGTATGACGAGGAAAAAGAAATTTCAATATTTATCCAATACATCTGTAACCCACAAAAGGTTTTCAATGGTAGAAGTTCAATTCCCCACTGATTTGGACAGTGTGGTCCACTTTATCTTTAGATCTGTTTTATTTTTCATCTCAAGCCTCACGATGAGCTTGCCAAATGGATGAACAGTTTGGATATAAAGCATACCTCATGATGGGACCCATAGAATTTGCTGATGTCAATACACCAGCTATATAGCTGATGTGTGGTACCCCAGCCAATCCGCTTCCAGTGAAATATGGGTAGCTTAATTCGCGCAACGATGTGAAGTGTGTACAATCTCGATTAGGTGGAATTGCAATTTGTGTGTGTGGTCCTTAGTCATAAGATCGTGAGATTATGAGGTGTACTATTAGCATTAATTGGTATGAAAATTTGTGATGTATGTGTGGCCATTAAAATAATGATCATGTCATATTTGTATGGCCACCATTTTTGTGACTATTGTGACATATGCATGACCATTTGATTATGCGAGTTTTGTGTGTAATTGTGGCCACTAATCATGTGATTGTGAAATATATGTATGATCCCTAACTAGGTAGTATGATGATAAATGTGTGGCTGCTAAATCGTACAGCCATACTTAGATCATTTGAAACTTGATTTTTGGGAGGGACCATCTATTTAAATGATCATGTGACATATGTGATGCTACATAACAATGTGGAATGTATGTTAAGTATGTGACCACCAAATCATGCCCAATGTTAGGGTACAAATGGCTATAACATAGGAAATTATGCAATAATAATAAGGTGATTGAATATGTGATTATATGAGGCATGTGCGGTTGCTAAATCATATAAAATATAAAGCTATTAGACTATGTTACCCTGTGATATAGGCATAGTTTTTGAATAATGTGCATTGTGATATATGTGTTCACAATCCCAGGTGCAGGGTTTCGCTGTAGTAATAATCTCGGTGAGACCGAGGTCGAATCCACAAGGACTTTTTATATGTGTGCTTTCTGAAATAAACTAGAGTTAGAATTAAAATCTAAACTACACTATAATCTGGAGTAAAAGATATTGATTATGAATAAACTATCAATGATAATAGAAAACTAGATCGTCAAGGATCCACTTATAGCTATTTTAATGCTACCTTACTTGATTCAATAATAATACGACTAGAATCGAAATCTTATCCTATCCAGTTGGATAATGGAATGGTTAAAACATCACAGATTCATAAAATAAATTCTGTACATTTCATTACATTGGTTCCCTCATAAAGCATCGATGTAATGATCGCAGAGAATTCAAAGCATCTACTATGCTCGAAGCTAACGATAGATCATGGAATTTTATAGATCACACAATTGCAAAACATGTAAGAACATATCAACAAGCCTTCACAAGCATCCATAGTACCCAGAGTTGACAATGGATCATGTAACATCCCGGATTTTTTCCAACCTGGAATTAGACATCCTTAGGCGATGGGTCAATCCTAACACAGGTTTAACTTCCCAAACGCTCAATTAAAGCCTCAAATCCCTTTTTAAACCATTTTCTTCACAAATCCCACCCTTCACTACCTTGTGCTTTCAATTTTTTTCAAAGCACTTTCGCCCTAGACACTAACTTAAACTAGCTAAGTAGTAAAACTTGGATCACTTTATATACAAACTACAAAGGCCTAAGTACCATCTCAGACAGAAATCTTACAGTATTAAATCCTTTAGAAATTAGGCGAGAATTAGCTAGTGCTAAACTAGAGTGCCTGTGAAATTAGCACCAATCGCTTTAAATACGATCTGCAAGACCCAAAACTTGTAGAATCATTGACTCTAGGTTACCCTAAAGTTTAGGATCAATCTCATTACCCGGTTGCTCTCGGGAGCATCTCGAAACTCCGTATCGGATCTGGACCGCACGTCGGAAGTACAATTAACACGAAGTTAAGGAACTAGGACCCCCTCACTGGGCTTGACAATCATCTCAAAAATCAAGTCCAGCCGATGTCCCACGGCCATTCGTTTGGATCCGGAGCGAGGGAGTGTGAAAAACACTATTCCCTTTGAAAATAAAATATCTGGAATAGTGATCTGGCACCATTCGCTTGCGCATCAGTATTAAGCAACCAGACTGTCAGAATCAGACTAAATTACACCCTCGGATTAAGAAAAATTTCAGGAACATTTACATGTACTTGGAATTTCGGATCGTGGCCCACTGACCGTTGAACTAAAAGTGGTCCGCCACGTGCGATCTGGGAATCCGATCGAGTCAAAATGTAATCCCACATAAATCCATGTGTGGTGAGCTTAAGTTTGACGTTTGACTCAAGGAGGGCCACCAGAACCTCTCTTTTGAGCTGGAAAAGTGACGAAATACCTATATTAGCAGTAACCCTTGAACAGGAGTCTATTTCGGTGAGTTTTGAGACTATATAAGGACCTTAAACCCTCTCTCATGGCAGCCATACGAATTTGGGATTTGAGAGAGGGAAAAGAGAGAAAGTGAGGGAGAAGTGGGAGAATCTCCCTACTATCGTTCCTTGCCACCACACGGGCTGCACCATCCCTTTCTTGACGCTTTTCCCGCATTTCCGGTGTCGTTTCTAGGTAAGAAACCTCCGGTCCCTAACTAATCTGTTTTTGGGTTTAGACTGTTGTAGGTTGTGAAATAGCTAACTTATTTCGTTCTATAGGTTGCCAAACTGCCGAATACGGAAGCTTAGCAAACCTATCGATTCCGTTGCGATTCTACGACAAAAAGTGCGGACTTTAGGTGTATAGGTTATGGTTTTCAACGCTTTCAATGTTAGATGATGATAGATTCATGATCTGCATGCAATTGCACATGTACAAAGTGCTTTCCGTTTCTTGTTTCGATTAAAGATGTAAAATATGGAATTCTACATACTCTAGGTATTTGTAGAAAGTACGGTATACGTATATTTTTTGGAAATGTGTTTGACATATTTAATTGTTGTATGAATATATGATATGTGGATAAAATACTAATTTGGTGAAAGGATTCGTCCAAATACATGTTCTACTAATATACACTATGTATGTAGAAATACTGTATTGTAGAAAGTACCGTATACGTATGTATATGGAGATGTGATTGCCATGATTATTTGTTGTATAAATATATTATACATGCGTAAATTACTAGTTTGGCGAAAGAGTTCGCCCTAATACATTTTTGCTAACATACACTATGTATGTGGAATAGTGTATTCTAAGTGTTTGTTGAAATGACTAAGTAAATATGGATTTATGATTTATGTTTGTCATGTGTATTGAATGTAAGAACATGATTGAAACGTACTAGTCAACCCCTTGACGAAAGGATTTTCCCTAAATCACGCCACGGTCAATACACTGCATATGTTAAAGTGTGTTGTCCAAGTGTTTGTGGACATGAGTGAATGACTATAGAACTTGGACCCATGCTTGCCATGACTATCCGTCGTGGGTGCACGCGTGTTATAATTGGGGTAGCTCCCTAGTAGAAGGATTTGGCCTAATAGCTATGTGATCAACATATGTCATGTATGTGATGTATGTAGTTCAAGTGTTTCTTGAAATGTCTGAATGAGTAGTAGTTAGCAAATTGTAATGTATAAGGGTGTTGAGATATGATTCTCAACCTCTTTTAACTATGTGTATGATCTCCCTTGATAGTTGTGTGATTAGGAATTGAACATGTACAAACTCGTGCTTGTGTTGTGATTCATAACATGCTTAACTGCTTCATGATTTTAACTATGTAATGCATATGTTTAAATTTGTATTTACGTTGTATGATCCGTCATGGGTGATGGGGGAGCGGAGCAACGAGTGCGTGCAACAGCCCTGGCAGCCCTAAACGGATAATATCAGACTTGATTGTATGAGTTGAATCTTGATCCATTACTGCTTTATCTATCTGCAATTGGTTGTGTTTGGGGCTATGATTATAGTCCAGGCAATCGGTAACGGGATTGAATTCGTGGCTGAGATTCATTTACCACGTGGGATGTGTTCGACGAACTCGAGTTGTGCGTTGCCTGTCGGCAGTGGTTAGGCCACACGAAATTGTTTATGCACTTCATGTCGTGCAGCTCAACGGGCGATCGTGCTAGTCGAGCTCGTCAAGTAACCCGATCTGCCTTATGCATGTTCACCCTGGTTGGACGCTACTGCTTGAACCTAGGGTACCAAACTTACCAGTGAAACCCCTTTTAACCATGGTACCTCGATCCGCTAAGACGCATGAGCCAGACATGGTGGTATGGGACACCGTAGTCGAGCTGTCGGCCTACGCTGGGGCCATGTGCCTCCCCGTAGTGACCATTGCGCAACCAAACTCGTGAGCCGAATACGGTGGTATGGGACACTGTATTCGAGCTGTCGATACTTACGGCGAGAGCCGAGTACGGTGAGACCTGTGCTCGTGCTGACGGGCGACGAGTCCTCCGTAGTATCTTCGAGTATACTCCAAGGGTCTGTGATTGGCGACGAGTCTTTCACAGCAACTAGAGTATGAGTTGAGCCGAGTACGGTGAGACCTGTACTCGAGCTGACGACTAGTGATTGAGCCGAGTATGGTGAGACCTGTACTCGAGCTGACGGCAAGCAATTGAGCCGCATACGGTGAGATCTGTATCCGCGCTGACGGGTGACGAGCCCTTTGTGATGCCTTCGCTATGCCTCTCAAACCATAATATCGTATGAGATTAACTAGGATTGACGACCCTAGAATGGATCATGTTTGGGAATGATACAAGGGAGGTACCTTAGTTTCCCAATACTGCTGTTTGAAATAGACTAATAATAACTCGGTAATCATGATCATCATCGCACCGCATGTGCTTAGTAGATGTGGCGCACTGAGGGAGTTAAGCATTCGCGAACGTAAGATTAGAATTGTACTGCTTTAGCATTACTGCTTGATTGAATTGATAACATGTTAACCTATGCTTTATTGTTCCACTGAGTTGATCACTCACTCCCACGTTACGGGACGATGTTTGCAACACCAACCAGATTTGTTGAGTTTCAGGTGTTGGCGATGCTTATGAAGCAGAGCCGAACTACTAATATGATGTTGAGGAGGAGTTCTCCTACACGTAATCTCTGACAGGTCTATGAAGACCTGATATTGTATTGATGGGGCTACGGTACTTGGGATAGGAGACATTACACTTCCTCACATTTGGTATATTTTAGAACTGTATTTGAAATTATTTAACCTGGTAATGTTATCACACTCTGGAGACTCTTTATAGTTTATATATTTTATCTATCTATCACAGTCTTCCGCTTGCAAATTTAACTGTCTCTGGAGTATGATATGCTGCTTTGGCTTAATCTCACTCATGTTCAATGCATGAATACAGTCAACATTCAAACATCATTCATTTTGTTGCATAAGTGATGTTCTGGAACTCGGGAGTGGAGTTTATGCTCGACCCCCGATTTTCAGGGCGTTACAGATCAAAGTAAACTGAAAATACTTCTTCATTCAAAACAAAAATCATGAATAGTTCAACATATAAACTAATAAACTTGAATCAAAGTAAAATAAATAGATCATCGATGTAATGATCGCAAAGAATTCAAAGCGTCTACTATGCTCGAAGCTAACGATAGATCATGGAATTTTACAAATCACACAATTGCAAAACATGTAAGAACATATCAACAAGCCTTCATAAGCATCCACAGTACCCAGAGTTGACAATGGATCAAAGTAAACTGAAAATACTTCTTCATTCAAAACAAAAATCATGAATAGTTCAACATATAAACTAATAAACTTGAATCAAAGTAACATAAATATCAAAATAAACTACAAGCTTTGCCTCTTAGCTGTAGCTGAGAGATTAGCTAACCAAAGACATCATTGAACTAAAACTCTTAAAAAAAAAAATATAAACTAACTAGAAAAGAAATATTGGAGAAAACGTAAAGACTTCTTGAAGCACCAGCACTCCTTGTTGTACTCTTCGTACCTTAATTCGTGCTTAGAAGAACTCAAAAGATCACTTTATATAGGCTTTGTTCAAACCGACTTTGAAACCACTTTAAATTTACACAATTATTATAGCTTCGATGGGTCTTTGATGGGATCGAAGTCCGATCGAAGAGTTCGATTCAAATTTGAAAACTGTCAACAACCGTCTTTTCAAATCTACGTAAGACGTTCGATGGCAACGAACATGTCTTCGATGGGTTCGAAGAATGTCCAAAATTGTCCAGTGAGTAAATTGATTTTTCTCTGATTTGTCCGGTACCATTAAACTGGTTTCTATGGCATCGAACTGTTCTTCGATGGGATCGAAGAGGTCCTCGATGACATCGAGAATTTCACCCATATGTCCAGCAGCCAAACTTGATTTTTCTAATTTTTCCAATAGAATCAAGCTTCCTTCGATGGCATCGAACACTTACTTTGATGACATCGAAGTTGTAATCGATGACATAAAACTGTCAAGTTCAGCTGTTCTAGATTTCTACACTTTGCAATCTCGAATTTCTTCCTTCTTTACTAGTTTTTTTTGGATCTTGGACTCTTGAATTCTTTAGTCTTGACCTCTAAAGATTCACTCCTCACTTTGATCATTTTTGAGTATCAAATCCATGCTTTTAGCCTCTTTTTCACCTTAAGCTCTCAAAATAACCTCGCAAGACAAAAACATGTATAAATAGATCGATTAAGCGTTATCAAGTTCATAAAACCAAGGCATAACAAGGGAAAAATATGCAATATTTCACACTCAACAATATGTTAGACTAATATATTGAGTAATCATGGGATATATGTATGCTCACTTAAGCCATGTGCAATAGTGAGACATACATGATCACTGATCGTGCGATCATGTGATGTATGTAGTATTGTGTTTATAACCATTAAATCATATGAAATTGTAGTGAACATATGGCCACTTATCCTATGATCATGTGATATATTCAGGACCACTTAACTATACAAATAAGTTGTATGTGTGACCATTAAGTCATGTGAAAATGTGACCATTTAATCTTACAACCATGTGATGTGAATATGGCCACCAAATCATGTGAGTTTATGGGTGACCATTCCTTTAAGTGATTGTGCAATGTGGGAGGCTACTTAAGCATGTGAAAATATGTTAAATGAGCACCACTTCATCATGTGGGGTGTCAAGGTATAAATGGCTATGAACAATGGAATCATGTAATGTAAGTAGGGTGGTTGACTACAGGCTTATTTGGCGTCTCTATTCTAATTCAATAAGACCTACTCCAACAAGCGCTTTTTTTTTTTTTTTAAAGCTCTTGTTTTAAATAAGATCATTTGGTAAAATCATTTTTTCAAGTCCAAAAAGAGCTCTTGTTTAAAATAAGCACGTTCAGTAAAACCTTCAAATAATAGCTTTTCTAAAAAGGGTAGTTGATGTCATTTTTAAAGATTATAACAACTCTATTATAAGAGCAATCCATAATGTTGTTTTGGTGGTTCTCACCATAGATGTGAAATTGCGGTAAACCGCTACTCATGAATAGAGCTGGGCATCAGACCGAGTCAGACCAGATTGAGTCCAACCCGATTCGGTCCGAAACGTAGTTGGGCTAATCAGAACCCGATGCGATCCGGGTCCAGATTCAGGACATAGAAGTCGAACCGATCGGCACACGGTTCGCGTCACCCGAACCGAGTCCGACTCGGTCAGGGAAACCGAGTCGGATCGGGTTGGGTACATTTCGGATCGACTTTTTTAACGGTGAAAATCATTATCCTCGCTGCAATTTTCGGTGTGGTTCTTTTGAGCTTTAGATATGATTTTTTTTTTCTAAATGCTTTAGAATGATCACGAAAAATGGATAAACGTTATGGATATAATAAATATTTCATTGTGGGGCCCATGTAATGTTCATCTCATTTGAGTGGAAACGGATGGGCTACTCCCTGCCAGTCTGCCACCAGCCAGTGGCTAGTGGTCGATGCTCTGTGGGACCCACCATGATGTGTGTTTTTAATCCATTTTGTTCATCCATTTTTAAAGATCATTTTAACGCTTTGCCCAAAATATGAGAGGGATATAAATCTCAACTGGACCACACCACAAGAAAACAATAGTGATTGGATATCCACAATTGAAATCCTCCTAAGGCCCAATGTACTGTTTATTTGAAATCCAATCAGTTGAATAGGTCATAGAGGTCCAGATGAATGGAAAAAAATAAAGATCAGATTGATCCAAAACTTTTATGGCCCCAAAAGTTTTTTAATGGTCAACGTTCATTCAACACTATTTCCTGTAATGTGTTCCACTTGAGATTTGGATATACCTCATTTTTTTTTAATCTCATACCATAAAATGACATGGAAAAATAGATGGACGGCATGGATGAAACACATACATCATGTTGGGGCCCATAGACCACCAACCACACCGTTCCCCATTTGAGCCGTTCGTACAACTCGGAGTTCGAGGCGTTACAGCTGCATTAATGTGTTGTACATCGTGCAGCTATAATGTGCCGTGCACGAAAGGCTATTGCTGCATTGACGTGTCACGTTAGCAAGTTTTATGCGTCTGATCATGAGGCATGTGTTACATCCAAACCGTCCATCCATTTGGCGAGCTTGTTTTAAGGCTTGAGACCAAAAATAAGCTAGATCTAACTATCAAGTGGACCACACTGAAGGGATTGAACGTCTACCATTAAAAGCCTCTTTGGGGTCATAGCCTCACAGAAGTTTTGGATCAATTTGAAATTTGTTTTTCCTCTTAATTTAGGTCTTTATAACCTTATGAACACATTAGATGGAAAATAAACATTATGGTGGGCCTATGAATTGTTTAATGGTGAAAATTATTATCTCCGCTACTATTTGTGGTGTGGTCCAGATGATCTTTTGATATGATTCATTTTTTGGATAATGTTCTAAAATGATCTCTAAAATAGATGAACAGTGTAGATATAATAAATACATCACTATAGGGCCCATTTAACTTTGATCTCCTTTGAACCATTCGTACAACTTGGAGCTCATGGGAGTGTCAGTGCTCATCTTCACATGACACGTACCTAAGCTACGCCTGCATTGGCTATCCTAAAACAGTTATACAGCTGTGTATGGTACACCAGCAAATCATCCATTTATTATACTAAGTAAACTCTATTGGGGCCCACCGTGAATGTGTGTGGTTTATCCACGCCATCCATTCGTTTTCCCAGATCATCTCAGCGGTTGCATTCAAAATTGATGCATATCCAAAGGTCAAGTGGACCATACCACTAGGAAAAGTAGGATTATAGGTAAGAACAATTCTGGATCGAATCTGATCGGATTGGTCCGGCTCCATTCAGACCGGATTTTTGGATCAGATCAGTCCGGATTGACCCTAACCTGATCTCGATCCGATCTGAATGGTCCTACCTGATCCGCACCGATCCGGCCGTCGGCTCAGTTCGGAACAGGTTGGATCGGGTCTGGTCGGGTCAGATCTATTGGATCGGGTCAGTTATGCCCAGCTCTACTCGTGAAGTATGGAATTATATCCAAGTGTCCTAGAGAGGGGTGAATAAGACTTTTTGAAAAAACATTAATCCTATTTAATACATATATTAATTTCTAAGCACTAGTAAGTAGGATTAATGATAAGCAAGCATAATCAAAAGATAGGATAGTGAAATATATGAAAGCTGCATTTTATCAAACATCTTGTGTGCGAAAATCAAACATAGTATGAATCATTGTGAACACAAGTAAGATCAAGCATCATAAACATAGCGATATATAATGGTTTGGCTATATGCTTACCCCACTTTTGGCGGATGCACTCAACCCATGAGTGTACCAGATTTCACTATCTAATGGTTTTAAATCAGGTTAACCATAAACCTTCACAACCTACACAAGGTTCTCTAGGTGCCTACACAAGACAACCTAAGGTGCCTACATAAGGCCACCAACAATGCCTACACAAGATAAACACAAATGCCTACACAAGGCAATAGGTCCTACATAAGGACATTACACGTATTCTCCCGTCGGAGGGCTACAAAAGGTCTTAGTGAGTTTGTAGAACCAATTTCTGAATACCAATCATACACAAGAAAATGACTTCAGACACAATGGACTCTAGAACTTACTTGTAAGTGGGTGAGCCCCATTTTAGCACATGGTGATGAAGATCTTCCTATTGATGAAGAGTCTTCAACTCTCTTGAACTGCAACCGCTTGTAGATGCTCCAATTGAGGGTACCGAGGTTGTTAGGTTAAGGTTTGGTTCGATCTACTCTGGTTAATGTTGAGTCTTTAAGAGTTAGAGAATATTCCCAAAAGCTAAGCATTCAAGGATATTAGCATAATGATTTGACATTAAAAAGTATTCTTGGATGATCAATGAAGGCTGGAGTGCATAGTTCAATCTAGGCTATGAATATACTAATAAATGCATTTAAGCCATGGATTAAATGATGAACTCCAATGGGAAAGATGGCTTGAGAGAGGGTATTAACTATAACAATCACTATCTCAAAGCTTTCTTCACTGCTCGCTTAAAAAGTCATGAAGCAACCCAAGTGATATATAAAGTCAAATCCCAATGGAAGGAAAAAACAGGAAGAAATCTGTCGTTGTCGATGCCATCAAAGTTTCCTTTGATATCATAGAACCTTCTTCAATGCCATCGACTTCCTGAAGCAAGATTTTCAAATAGGTGTTTGATAAATTCCGTTAGATGCCATCGATCATCCTTCAATGCCATTGAAGGGACCTTTGATGTCATCGAAAGATAGATCGATGCCATCGAGATTTTTCTTGAAAAATACACTTTGGTTACTGGACAGTTTGAACACTTTTTCGATGCTATTGAACAGCTTTTCGATGTCATCGAATATGTCATCGATTTCAGTTCGATGCCATCGGAAATAACTTGATTTTCTCGTGAAAACTCTATGGACAGTTTTGTCTATATTTCAATGTCATCGATCAGACTTTCGATGCCACTGAAATTTGAATTTCGATGCAATCGAAAAGGTCTTTGATGTTATCAAGAATTGTTAGATTTTCCTTGAAAGCTTGCTGGACAACTGGTTCAAATTTCGATGTTATCGAACCTTCTTTGATGCCATCGACTACTTACTTCGATGCCATCGAAAGTGGTTCGATTGCATCGAGAACACTTAGAGTTTTTCAAAGCTTGCTGGAGATAAATGGTCATATATCGATGTATCGAACTTCCTTCGATTCTATCGAATATATCCAGGATTTTTATAGTTTGGTTACTGGATTGTTAGGACATTGTTTCGATGCCATCGAACAGGTGTTGGATGCCATCAAATATGCTCAATTGCAATTGACGGAGCATGAATTTTTGCCAATTGATACAT
>JAJHSJ010000008.1:22209324-22310267 GCA_021015155.1 Magnolia officinalis
GTCATATAGACGTGGATAATGAAAGGAAAAACAAATATCAGATTGATCCAAACTTCTGCTGCTCACAAGAAGTTTTTAATGGTGAGAGTTCAATCTCCACTGTGTGGTCCAGTTGAACCTTAGATTTGCCTCATTTTTTGGTTCATATCCTTAAAATGATCTGTGTGGTCCACTTGAGCCTTAGATTTACCTTATTTTTGAGTTCATATCCTTGAAATGATCTGGAAAAATGGGTGGATAAAATAGATAAAACCCCGGCCATCACCGGACCCCACACAGCCCTGCCTGGACAGATTGTAGTCCATCATAATGAATAGGTAAAATCTGTCAGTTCCACCATAATGTATGTGTTCGATCCATGCCGTCCATCTATTTTACCAGCTCATTTTAGGTTTACAGGCAAAAATGGCTTAGATTTTAAGCTAATATGGACCACACCATGGGAAATAATGGGATAATAACGTCCACCCTTAAAAGTGGAAATTCCTGTAGGGTCAATAATCATGTGTATCTGTTATCCAATCTGTTCAAAAGTTCAAAAAAACATGGATGAAGGAGAGAACAAAAAAATCAGCGTAATCCAAAAATTTTAAGGCCGTCAAGAAGTTTTCAAGTGTAGGTGTTCAATTCTCATTTTATCTGGTGTGGTTCACATATGCATTAAATTTGCCTCGTTTTTCTATTCATGCCTTAAAATGAGCTGATGAAACAGATGAACAGCATGGATCAGACACATACATCAGCTATTTCATTCTTCTACCATTCGGTTTTTATGAAACTATCCGGTCAAAATAGCGCACACTTGAAATTCTCATGGTAGATCATAATATTAATTACCCAAAGTTACCATGGGAAATGATAAAACAAACACGCCCTAATTTCTTGATAAAATCTCCTATATATTTTATTTATTTATTTATTTATTGTTTTTACAAGTACATCTATATAATTTCTCTTATTTATAAATACTCTCCAAACATTTGTAGATATTTACGATAACCTTCTCACTGGCCTTTATATTGGATGCCTTTGTATTGATATTCGAAATGGCCAGAATGATTTGAAAATAAAAATCCCTCACTTTGGCTGCATGAGGAATCTTAGACCTCAGTTCACAAATGGACATGCTAGCCTCCCACCTATCTAGGGTTCATTAAAACCATAGTAGAAAATTTTCTAACCATCCACTCATTGCACTTGTAGCCTTCATGATTAATTAGTGGACTAGCCTCAGTGTTTTTTTTTTTTTAAAGGTCATGTATCATAGGGCACGCCAGCTGTATTGATCAAATGTTTCGCACGTGCTAGGTGGGCATTTGTAGCTTTGTGGAGGTGCATCTTGAGACGTGGAGTAGTGTAGCAGACTGGTCCATTCACTAGAGCACGCGGCTTTGGTGGATCCCTGACTGTGGGGCCCACCGTGATGTATATGTCTTATATCCAAGCGGTTCATCTGTTTCACCAAATCATTTTTGTGTATCGGCCCAAAATGCAGTAGATCCCAATTTTTTAGTGGACCATATTATAGGAAACAATGATCATTGAAGACGCACCATTAAAAACTTCTTTTGGCCACCGGAAAGGATCACACAAATATCAGCTTGATTTAAAACTTTCGCGACCCTTAAAAGGTTTTAATGGTTAATTACCACACAAATATCATGTTGATCTAAAACTTTTGTAGTTCTTAAGAAGTTTTTAATAGCTAATCATCACTGTTTCACGTGGTGTGGTGCACTTGAGATTTGGATCTGCTGCGATTTTGGGCTAATACTCTATAATAATCTGGATAGATGGATGGATGGTGTGGATATAAAAATAAAAATACGTTACAGTAGGCCCCACAGTCTGCGATCCATCGAAGCTGCGTCCTTCATGAGAGGTTTTCCAATGGACGGGATGCGGCCGGTCAGGTGAAGTTATAGTGGTCATAATCTGCGCATAAGGTAATGTCTGTGAGACATCTATCTTGTCCATTTATTTTTTCAGATTATGTTACAACATGAACCTAAAAATGAGGTAGATCCAAAACTTAAGTGGACCATACGACAGGAAACAAGAAAGATTGAAAATCCACCATTGAAATGTTTGTGAGGCCACATAAGTTTTAAATCATACTAATATTTTTGTGTTTGCAGTTCATCATGGTGAGAATGAACTTATGAATGGTATGAATGGCATATAAACATTATGGTCGACCAAGGAGGTTTCAACTATAGGCAATTTCCTGCCCATATTTTGCTGTGGCGCAACTCACTTGTGCTTTGGATCTGCCTATTTTTTAGCTCTGTCCTGGTATGAAATGGAAAAACAGATAGGCAGGCCTACCCAGCCTAACTTCTCACTGCAGTGTACAATAAAATCTGGTACACATGGGTAATGAGAGTGCAACTCGGACGGTTTGGGTTAGTTTGAGGATCAACCAAAGCAGACCCAATCTTAAGAGGGCCCAACCCAAGATTCAACTTGAAGTGGCCAACCCAAATTCCTCTTGACTCAACCCGTCCCAAATTTGTTCAACGGGAATCCAACCCAATTTCAGATCAGGTTGGAGTTTTCCGACCCTAACCGACCTGAGAACCCTGAGGACCTGACCCAGCCCAACCTAAACTCGGGTTGGGCCAGTCGGGTTTTGGTTGAGCCGAATAAGTTACAGCTCCATAGTGCAGAGAACGGTAGATAATTCTAAGAATAGCTGGAACTGTGCAGAAACTTTAAAATGGAAGCCTAGGAAAGTAATAGGCCAAGAGTCCAATGCAGGTTTCCCACATGGAATGGAGACTCACCTTTTATGTAGCATGGCCTCATTAATGATGGACCATGCCTGAGAGTCATAACAGATTGGACCCTTGGAATTGGAGACTTGACCATTTTATTTATATCCATCTATCGAGGGTGTCCAAGCCCAGCACCTATGCTAGATAACTAGGGCCAGACCCATATCAGCTCACTAAATAAGCATGTAGGTCAGAGCTGGCCAAGCCCGATAGCCAACTACTACTCCAACGGTGTTAAAAGAAAGTTGTAATTAGGGGTGTCGATGGGCCGGATTATTAGGGCCAGTCCAAGCTCTGTACAATCCCAGCCCTCATTGCTCAGCTCAGACCCACGATGAGCTAATAGTCCAGCTCAAACCCCGAGCATTGGTCAGAAAGAGAGATGGGTGCTTGGATTGGAGCAGTAACATGAGGAGGGAATGGGACTTTTACATAGTGTATATTACAAAATTGGCCTTGCAAACCCTTATGGGCCGGGGCAGACTGACAGGTTGTTGTACGGTGTCCAAACAATCCTGAATCCTGATGTTTGAGCCCGCGCCGTGGGTCTAATACTTAAACTCAAGCCGCTGAGGGCTAGGGTAGAAAGACCGATGGGCTAGCCTGGTCCAGGGACATTCCCTAGTTACAGTGATATCTTCTTTCATGTTTTTGTTACATGCATACATTGAAAAATGGGGCCATCTTCTTAGTAACTGGGCCCTCATTTCTCCTCCTCCCTGTCTTTGTTTCCGTCTGTCTCTATCTCTGTCTCCCTCTCACTCATTTACGAGAGATTGATGCAACATGCATGGTCATGCATATGGTGTTCCCACTAGCAATCAAGTGGGCATTCGATGAATGGGCTACGACGAAAAGCAAGTAGCAAATTCCTACAGCCCGTTACACTCCATGAGAGAAAATTATGCAAGAGAGCTGGCCACCGTTACCACACACTTCACACACTTTTTGTGGTAACGGTGGGAGTCAACGTAGAGCTTTGAATTATGACTGCTAGTGGCTATTTAGCCATTAGAAAACTAAGGACCGCTAGTGATTATTGATTAACCATTAGAAAACTAACTAAAGTCTCTTCCGAAAGCTACTAATACGGGTAAATACATATATAAGTCCTTGTGTAGGCTTTCAACGGGAGTGTATGCTTGCAAAGGTTAGAGGTGAACTTGATTTAAAACCTCTCGGTAGTGAATATTGATACACTCGATGAGAGTGCGCCCGTCGAGAATAGAGTAGAAAAACCGAATCTATATATATACTTGGGTTTGAAATTGTTATTTGTACACATTTCTATTTATGTTTGTAAGTTAATCTGCTGATTTATGAATATATAATTAGATGAATACTATGCGTTAAATGGTTAGCACGTCTCACACACAAGTTCTTTATCTATGTAGAATAATTGCTTAATTGGAACATAATTTGTAGTCTATATAATTGGACCCACTTTGATTTTGAAGCTTTAATGTTATTGCCTTATTTAAATTGATTAAATTATTTAAAAATACCATTATATTTTAATTCTAAAATTTTAAATTAGTCCTAATCACCTCCATCTATAACTTAGCCGTTGTTGATGTAGTTTCCCGACTGACCCTTGATTCTCCCTTGAACCTACACGGACAAAGGTGAGAGACAAAGGAGGCCCTGGTTCGTCCAGGGGACTCTCTGATGCCCAAGTCAGGCTTAAGGTCTTGGAAAAAGATCAATCGGGGTTTTTTTTTAAAGTTCCTGAGAACGTACCTTGAGATGGAAATACCTCACCTATTTATAGGGTAGAGGGGATCCCGTTACGAGAGGGATCTTCCATGTATCTTGGAAATCTGTTACAATCCAAAATCTTCCCGAGATTACAGGTTCTTACAATCCAAAATCTTCCCGAGATTACAGGTTCTTACAATCCAAAATCTTCTCGAGATTACAAGTTCCTGTAATCATCGGGATTTGGTTTTATCTTCCGAAAATCTTGGAAGATTTTTAAAGATCCTTCAGCGCTTATTGCTCAGCTTTAGGTCGTACCTCGAGATGGATGTCAAGTTGGGAGCGACCGATACCATTCTGTTCTATAGGTCAGCATTCACCATGTTCGACCATCAGCTGAGACAAAGGGATCACATTTCCCTCGTTTTGATGATGAACCTTTTTTACTCTATTAGGAACATTTGTTTAGTTTGCAGTGATCTATGATCGGGCTATGGCCGATGTACGACTGTCCTTTAACTGATTCTCGATCGATCTATGGCCGATTTATAACCGAACTATGGTCGATCTGTGATCCTCCTGTGACTGATCTATAGTCGTCCTATGACTGATCTATAACCGAGCTATGGTCAGTCTGTGGCCGAGCTATGGTTGATCCGTAATTGACATGTGGCTGGTCTGTGGGCGATCCATAACCGTCCTTTAGTCAACCTATGAATTACAACAACCTTTCAACCACTTTCGGGGGCGTAGAAGCCTTTCGGATGCGTTTGTATTTTCTTCTTGAAGGTCAACTTGCTCTTGGATGTAGAAGAAGCGTTCAACAGGCTCGGGTTTCACTGGGCTTATACCAGTTTAGTAGAGTTGGTCTATTCCATAAGCCGACTTTCGGACTTGCAGATTTTTCCCCAATAGTGAGCACCCCTTGCTTTTTAAACAGAGTTCCGAAAGTAAGCTCGGTTCTCATTAGGTTGGGTTACGAATGGGCCAGGTTGGTCTGCATTGTCATTAATGCCTGGTATGGCGATCAGCTCACTAATCGAAGAGTCGCTTGCCTTCAATCATGACTTATCGGCGCATGGCTCAAAGTCATGTGGGCTGTTAGGCCGTCACTTCAATGGTAGCCTAATAAGACCGCGACGTGTGGAGCATCATTTAATGGCAAGGGCGAGCGGTGCGTGTAACACCCTGAAAATCGGGGGTCGAGTATAACTCGACTCCTGAGTTCCAACGCATCACTTATGCAACATAAATAATGATGATTAAATGTTGTCTGTGTTAGAGCAATAAACATGAGTGAGATTATACCAAAACAGTAATTCATACTCCAGATCAATTGTATAAAGGCAAGCGAAAGACTGAAACTGTATATACATGTATGTTAAAGATACAAAATCATTTCTTTTTCCAGAGTATGAACCCATCTGAGTCACCATATACATATATCTATTTAATGTTCCAAAAAGTCAAAAATACATCTAAGGGTGTAATCCCAGCAAATCCCGTCGATCCGGCAGTCTAGTCGAAGCCGCCAACATACTGCATATAGGAGAACTCGTCCTGGTCCTCATCGTAGCCAGGCTCCGCCTCCTGAGTCATCAGCTCATCTAAACCTGAGACAGAGTTTGGTTGTGTGCGCAAACACCGTCCCGTAACGTGGGAGTGAGTAGCTAACTCAGTAGAACAATAAGGCATAAGTTATCATGTTATCAATCAGTTAAGCAGTAATCATAAAGTAGTAAAATCAAACATTCTTAACTACTCTTATTAATGCAAGTATGAATTGAATGTCATGTCATGATGGATGCCCTCACTGACATACTCCCTCATGCGACACCCTCTTCGTTCGTGGCATGCTTTCATCCCTCAGTGCTCCACATCTTCCAGGCACATGCAATGCATGATGAGCATGATTACTGAATTTTTATTAGTCCATTTCAAATAGCAGGATTGGGAAACTAAGGTACCTCCCTTGTATCATTCCCAAACATGATCCATTCTAGGGTCGTCAGTCCTAGACAATCTCATACGATGATGTGTTTTTAGGTCACTGCAAGGGCTGCCAGGGCTGTTACGCGGATTCGTTGCACCACTCCCCCATCACTTTATCAATACAGGCCTAGCTTATACTCTGTTACTACGAGAAGGCTCGTCGCCTCACTATAGATTTAGAGTACGCTCGAGGTCACTACACCGGATACGGTCAGGGCTGTCAGGGCTGTTACGTGGAATCGTTGCACCACTCCCCCATCACTCATCAAGTAGTGTAGGCCGACAGCTCGAATATAGTGTCCCATACCACTATAATCGGCTCACGAGTTTGGTTGCTCACTGGTTACTACGGAGAGGCACGTAGCCCCAGCGTAGGCCGACAGCTCGACCACGGTGTCCCATACCACCATGCCCGGCTCATGAGTCTTAGCGGATCGAGGTACCATGGTTAACGAGATTCCACTAGTAAGTTTGGTACCCTAGGTTCAAGCAGTAGCGACCAAACATGGTGAATATACATTAGACATATCGGGTTACTTGATGTGCTCGGCTAGCTCGGGCACACAACAAGTTGAGCGATATGAAGCACAGAAGCACTTCATGTGGCCAACCAGTATCTCCAACCGAAGTACGACTCGGGTTCGCCAAACACATCTTACGTGGCGAGATGAATCTCAACCACGATCCCAAGTCTGGTACTAAATGTCTGGACTATAGACATAGTCCCAAACTCAATCAATACTCATTTAGAACATGTATAGTAAAACATAATAGACAAAGTAAATCAAGCATGTTAACAAATATATCATAAAGCATGTTATAAAACATATTGTAAAACACTATGTAAACAAAAATACAAATACATGTGTTTCCTAAGTAAGCGCCTAAAGTAAACAGCCACATGGAGGAGATCATACAGGTCTCTAAGGTAGTTGAGAATCCCATCTCAAGACCTATCTAAGGCATTAACATCTAAGCACTTGCTCTCACAAGCGTTTTCACAAACACTTAGAATACACAATTTCAACATACATGATGTATGTTAGTAAAACATGCATTAGGGCTATCCTTTCGCCAAGCGAGTATTTAATCCGTGTATATCATATTCATACAGCAAATAATCATGACAAATACTTCTCCAAAATTTATACGTATACGGTATTTTCTAGAATGCACAATTTCAACATACATAGTGTATATAAGCAAACATGTATTATGGCGATTCCTTTCGCCAAAAGAGTATTTTATCCATATACCATATATCCATACAACAAATAACCATGGCAAGCACATTTCCAAAATTTATACATATACAGTATTTCTACGTATACCTAAAGTATGTAAAATTCCATATTCTACATCTTTAATCGAAACAGAAATCAGAAAGCACTTTGTACATGTGCAATTACATGCAGATCATGAATCTATCATTATCTGACATTGAAAGCGTTGAAAATCATAACCTATACACCTAAAGTCCTCACCTTACACCTTAGGATTGCAACGAATCAGCTAGGTTCATTAGGCTTCCGTATTCGGCGGTTTTGTAGCCTAAAGAGTGAACCCGGTTAGCTATTTCATAACCTATAACCTTCACACCCCAAAACAGATTTAGGGTTAGGGTTTCTTACCATAAAACGGAGTCAGTATCACCGGAAAAGCGACAAGAAAGGGGTGGTGTAGCCCGTGTGATGACTGGAAACAGCAGCAGGGGATTCTCCCACAACTCTCTAGCTTTCTCTCTCCTTTTCTCTCTTCTTACTTAGGGTTTATCCCAAATTCGTATGGCTGTGAGAGAGGGTGCTCTAAGGTCCTTATATAGCCTAAAAACTCTCTAAAATAGACTTAAGTTCAAGGTATACTTATGTTATAACCAAAGCGGCATCGTTTAAGCTCAACAGAGGATTTCTGGCGAGCCTCCTCGAGCCAAAAGTTGGACTTAAGCTCACCTATCCTAAATCTAGGTGAAGTTAAGTTTTTGTTCCAGTAGGGTTTCCAGATCACGCATGGAGGACCAGTTTCAGTTCAACGGTCAGCGGACTTCGATCAGAAATTCCAAGTACATGTAAATGTTTATGAAATTTTTTCTGATCTGAGGGTGTATTTGGGTCAGATTCTGACGGTCTAGTTGCTTACAAAATGTCCACAAGCGACACGTGCCAGATCACTATTCAAGATATTTATTTTGTAAAGAAAACTAGGGTTTTCACACTCTCTCTCTCCGGACTCGAGCGAACAGCCGTGGGACACTGTCTGGATTTAATTTCCGAGATGGTTGTCAAGCCCAGCGAGGCGGTCCTAAGTCCTTAACTTCGTAGTGTTCGGACTCCCGATGTACGGTCTAGACCTGATACGGAGTAGTCGGGAAATGAGTTTGATCCTAGACTTTAGGGTAACCTAGCGTCAATGATTCTAGAAGTTTTGGGTCTTGCAGATCGTATTTAAAGTGATTCCAACAGATTTCATGGCTAATCTAGTTTAACAATCCTAAGTGATTTCTGGTCGAGGTGGTATTGGAGCCACAATACGGAGATTTTCAAGTCTTTACAGTGCATCAGGTCATGACACGTGGCGAGATGGGGTAGCTGGAGAGGTGCTCGAATGGCTCAGGGTAGCATGTGTGGCTATATAAAGGGAGCCCTAATGCCTTAGGGCTCCTCTCTTCTGCATTTCATCTTCTTCCCTTTTCTTCCCTTTCTTCTCACTCGTGCTGTGGCATCCATTTTTGCTGCATTGTGTTCGAAATCCCTCCATTTTCAACTCCAATGAGCTCCTTTTCCTCCTTTCCATTTTTCTTTTCGATGTCTCGTTCTAGAAGCTCCGGGAGGGGATATCTGGTGGCGAAAGTGGGGCAAGCAGTCGCCTCAGGGTGATGTCGAACCCACCTTCGCCACTGGTGGTAATGACGACTGACGCCTTCCGACACTCATCGTTGAGGAGGGCCGAGGAGAGATCTCCAGCGCAAAGGCCGATGTCGACTGCCAAGGCCTTGAATTTGTCTTTCAGGCACGAGAGGGCGCCTAAGGCGCAAGGGCTAAATGTGTCTTCGCCGACCGACCAAGTCGCTGAGGCACGTGACCCGCCGGACGATGACGGAGCTGGCGAGGAGGACCCGAGGTGACCAATGCCCTCTACTTTGAGCGCTGAGGAACTGGTCCAGATCAGGCTCGGGTATCGCATTCCTGTGTCTGTGATTTTTTGTCTTCCTTCGATAGATGACCTTCCAAACCAATCCCCTAAGGGGATAGTGGCAATTTTTCAAGTGTCCTTTAGTGCAGCCTGCGATTTCTGCTCCAGGGGATCGTTTGTCGCCTTTTAAGTTGTCTCAGCCTGGCCTCAGGACAACTGACCCCGAATGGGTGGAGGGACTTGTTCGGCTGCGTAGTCCTATGGCCTAAGCTTTAGTAACCCAAGCTATCGATGGACGAGTTCCTCGACTTTTACCAGTTGAAACCGAACACCCTCCAGCCTAGCTGGTACTACTTCTCTGCATGGTAGAACACCGGCGTGGCCTTGATAACTGACTCCCCTTCCTCTAATAAACATTGGAGGGATT
This sequence comes from Magnolia officinalis, assembly GCA_021015155.1. Classification (NCBI taxonomy): domain Eukaryota; kingdom Viridiplantae; phylum Streptophyta; class Magnoliopsida; order Magnoliales; family Magnoliaceae; genus Magnolia; species Magnolia officinalis. The sequence continues at coordinate 22,219,348 of JAJHSJ010000008.1, forward strand.
AGTGGTTCTGGGTTTATGGATGCTGGGAGACAGCCGACCTAGAATTGACGCAGTCCTTCATCCCTCGAGATTTTTCTGAACCAAGTTCGTATAGCGATGTTGGGTCGTCCATCGTTGATTGGTTTGTACTGTTAACTATCCTTATCTTCTTGGCTTGTTTCAGTCATTCCCAAGAATCTGCCTTTACTCAATAGTGGGTCATTAGCTCGGAACCAAGATTTGCGGGCCCTTGACGAAGGTCGGCGATCTTGGAGGGTCCTTCTTCAACACGAGCGACTTCTTCAAGAGGGCTTAGACTTAGTCCTTGTAGGTATGACCCTCGGTAAGACTTTCAACCAAGCTCTAACACTTTGAATATTTTTCTGAGTGGGTGACTCCTAATGTGCTTATTTTATGCAGAGATACCTGAAGCCTGACCTTACATTCGCCCTCCCTCTAAGGTCTGTGCACCCCCTCGGGATGAGGCAGCGACCCCAAAGAAGAAGCAGAAAACTTCTTCGAAGTCTAAGGGGAAGGTTGGCCCTTCTCGCCAGCTATCACCGTGGATGAGGAAGAGGACAGAGAGGTGAATACTCCCTCTGGAGCGGTAGGGATGGTTGCTCCCGACCAAGCCATCTCTAATGATACTCGGAGAGGTGCCGAACCTGTGGTCGAGGCACGTCCATTTGAGGGGACGAAAGTCAGGGATAGGCGAGTGAGCCGACTTCATCAGACTGTGGAGGGGATCCTTCCTTGGATCGATCGTCATATGTCAGACGCGGAGTATGGCGCGTTGTTTGATACTCCGACCGAGGCGGCCCTCGTGCATGTGATGACCACCTTGCTCGGGGTAAGCATGTCGCTCGAAGTAATGTCTATTTTCTTAATTTGCTCATGCTTATCTTTCTCCTTCTCTTGTAGTTTGCCCCATCCGTGCTAAAGTCGGCTGGATGACAAGCTCGAGGTCGTGAAAGTGGCTTCCGAAGCGTCCTCCGCAGCGATGATGGTGCAGTTGGAGGAAGTCAAGTGCTCGTACGATGAAAGTCGCGTTGAGCTGCTTGAAGTCAAGGGGAAGCTCGACAAGCTAAAGGCGGAGACTAAGGGCGTTATTGCTATGGCTTGGGAGGAGGCCGTCCGTCAATTCCTGTCTTCCCAAGCGTTCACGAATGAGAGAGGCTCTCTCTTTCGCCAAGGCTACGCCGAGTGTGCCAAGGATATGAAGGCTTCCTTCCCCGACCTTGATCTCTCTGCCATTGACGAGGCGGAATCGAGTACCGATGGGTCAGGTGATGACGCAGCTCCTAGTGCAGTGCCTGAGTCTTGAAGTTAATTTTGCAGAGAAGTGATTTCTCTTTTTCAGGTTCAGGCATTTCAAGCACACCGAGTGACCGAGCTTTAAGCACTTCAGGAACATCCAGCTTCATCTTCCTCTTTAAGCACTTCAGGTACATCCAGCGTCGTCTTCCCAAGCTTCAGGTCGTTATCCGATTAAAGACCTTGGAATTGTAGTCGGTGTAAAGCCGATGTAATTAGAACGTCTTTAGTTCTATTAATGAAAAGTGTTTCATTTCGGTCGACTTTTGTCTATTTGAGCTAAGATATTAGAGTCATTTTTCTAACTCTGCTATCGTTGATCGGACTAGCGCTTAGCTGTCTCTCGAGTATCAATCCATCACCAGTTAAGGCCGCTACGACTTTGATGAATCTTGGTCAGATCTTCCGCGGATCTTGATCAGATGTGCATCAGGCGTAGATCAGACATAGATTGGGAAGAGAACAGGCATATTTATTGACATTATTTTTATTACAGGATAATGGTCATTACTCGGGTCTACTTACAGTTAATAGGTCTTTAGATGCTTGGCGTTCCAAGGGTGCGGAAGTAGCTGACCAGTAAGGTCCTCCGGTCGATGTGAGCCGAGTCAGCTTGTATGTGACACCGCATAAGGCCCTTCCTAATTTGGACCCATGGCCCCTGTTCCTCCTTCCTTGGTGTTTTGAAACACCCTTTAGGGAACCAAATCTCCAACTGGGAACCGTTTGACCTTAACCTGAGCATTGTAGAATCTTGACACCTGTTGCTGACGAACAATGGTTCGAAGTCGAGCTTGCTCCCTTCGCTCTTCCAGGAAGTCGAGATTGAGGAACATAAGATCATCATTGGTCGGCTCATCGAACGAGCTTTTCCAAGTCGAGGATAATCCGATCTCTAAAGGGGTAACTGCTTTTGCTCCATACGTCAAAGAGAACGGGGTTTTTCTGGTAGCCGTCTAAGCCATGGTTCGGTAAGCCCATAGAACCTTAGGAAGTTCCTCAACCCAGGCCCATTTAGCATTCTCGAGCTTGGTCCGAAGATGATGTTTGATGATCTTATTAATCGCTTCTACCTGTCCGTTCAACTGTGGGTGCTATGGCGATGAGTAGACGTTACGGATCCTGAGGTTTTCGCACATTCCTTGGTATTGCTTGTTGTCAAACTACTTTCCGTTGTCAGAGATGATAGTCTGAGAAATTCCGAACTTGCATATAATGTTTCTCCAAACGAAGTCCGTGATCTTCTGCTCAGTAATCTTTGTTAATGGCTTAACTTTTGCCCACTTGGTGAAGTGGTCGACCTCTACTATAACGAACTTGGTCTGACCTTTTCCCATAGGGAGTGGGCCAAAAATGTTAATCCCCCATTGGGCAAACGGCCAAGGCCCGACCATCGTCGTGAGTTCTTCTGGTGGCCCCCGAGGAATGTTCACAAATCTCTGGCATTTGTCACATCTTTGGACGAGCTTTCGGGCGTCATGCTGGATGGTCGGCCAGTAATACCCTTGGCAGATGACCTTTTGTGATAGCGGCTTCCCGAGTGATTCCCACAAATTCCTTCGTGGATTTCCTTTAAGACATACTTTGCTCCTTCTGGTCGGACACATCTTAAGTAAGGGAGGTAAAACCCTTTCTTATAAAGCACGTCGTTGAATATGGTGTATCGGGCAGCTTTGACTTTTATTCGTCGTGCTTCCACTCGATCTTCAGGGAGCTCGCCGTTCTCGAGGTATCGGACGAGTGGATCCATCCATGTTGGTTCTGAGCTAAGAGGAAGGACGAGTGTTGTGTCACCTTCGTCGATGCTCGGTTTATCTAAGAAATCAATCGGAATGGATCTGGGGATTTCGTCCTCATCTGCTGTGGAGATAGGCCTTTAGACGATCTTTCTTAGGTTGGTAAACATCAACTATTTGATTGATGATCAATTGTGAGTCACTAAAAACTTCAAGACACTGAGCCCCCATGTTCGCTACTAGTGTGAGTCCGACGATCAGGGCTTCGTATTCCGTTGTATTGTTAGAGGCTTGGAATTTGAATCTCAAAGCATACTGCATACACGTATGGTCAGGAGTTTTTAGGACTACCCCGACCCCGCTTACCTTAGAGTTGGATCACCCATCAACATAGAGCGTCCAAAGAGGTAGGTCAGGAAATGGGTCATTATTGAGAGGTTCGGCAACATGTTCTTTAGGGGGAAGTTCAACTCTTGGGTCGGCCAGGGATTGGTCTTAGGTCAGCTCCTGCTCTGGTGGTTGTGTTAGTTCGATAATAAAATCCGCTATTGTTTGGCCCTTTGTCGCAGATCATGGTTGGTACTTAATGTCGAATTCACTCAGCTCGATGGCCCAATTGGTTAATCGGCCAGAGGCTTCGGGTTTTTGCAGGACTTGTCGAAGTGGGTGATCGGTCTTGACGATGATTGGGTGAGCTTCGAAATACGGCCGTAGACGTTGGGAAGATGTAACCAAGGCTAAGGCCAATTTTTCCAAGCTCGGATATCTCATCTTCGCTGGGACTAATGCTTTGCTAATATAGTAAACCAGCAATTGCCTTCCTTTATGTTCTCTTATTAATGTCGAGCTACCCGCTGCACTTGATACAACCAGATACAGCAACAGTGTTTCGCCTGACTCGGGTTTGGATAGTAACGGCGGCAATCTGAGGTATTCCTTGAGCTGCTAGAGAGCCGTCTCGTATTCGTCGGTCCATTTGATAATTTTTCTCCTCTTCAGCTATTCGAAGAAAGGGAGGCCTTTATCCATGGCTTTGGATACGAAGTGATTAAGGGCGGCTATCCTCCCAATCAGCCTTTGTATATCCTTGATCGTCTTTGGAGATTGCATGTCGAGAAGAGACTTTATCTTCTCGGGATTAGCCTCAATCCCACGCTGGCTGACCAAAAACCCAAGGAACTTTCCTGAACCTACTCCAAAGGAACACTTGTTCCAATTTAGTTTCATTTGGTATTTTCGGAGGATGAGGAACGTTTCCTCTAGGTCGGTTACATGGTCAGTGGCTTTTATACTCTTGACAAGCATGTCGTCGATATACACCTCCATGGACCGACCTATCTCGCTGGTGAACATTTTATTGACTAACCTTTGGTATGTCGCTCCTGCATTCTTTAAACCAAAAGGTATCAAATGGTAATAGTAAAGACTACAAAGGCGGTCTTAGATTTATCTGTTGGGTACATTATAATTTGATTGTAACCTGAATATGCATCCATAAAACTAAGCAACTCGTGTCCCGCAGTACTGTCGACTAACTGATTGATCCTAGGAAGAGGAAAGCTGTCTTTTGGGCAGACTTTATTTAGGTCGGTGTAGTCTACACCGACGCGCCACTTTCCATTAGCTTTCTTGACCAATACGATGTTAGCCACCTATTCCGGGTAGTAGGTTTCCTTGATAAAGCTGGCCTTGAGGAGCTTGCTGACCTCTTTTGCAATTACGGCATACCTTTTAGTCCAAGAGCTCGTCGCTTCTGTCAGATCGGGCGGTAAGACGGGTCGATGCTAAGCTGATGCATCATAACGGCGGGATCAATGCCCGACATATCCTCATGGGACTATGCAAAAACATCGGCAAAGTATCGGAGGAGGGATACTAACTTGTCCCGCAATGGTGGAGTTAGTGACGACCTAATCTGCACCATTTTGGAGGGATCAGAGTCGTCCAGAAGGATCAGGACAAGGTCTTCCATAGGTCGACCACGTATCTGAGATTCCTCTCACGAGTTTAACGACTCATTCATTATTGTCTCGCGGGGAACCCTCAAAGCTATGGCATAACACTGTCGAGCATCTTGTTGGCGCCCTTGACAATTACCACGTCATGTTCAGTAGGGAATTTCATAGCGAGGTGGTAGGATAATACCACCGCTAGGAGAATATATAATGATGGTCGACCAAGGATAACATTATAGATGGATGATTGTCGAGTACCAGAAAGTCGACCATCACGGTGGTCTGATTCTTGTTGTCCCCAGTTGTAAGGGGAAACTAAATAGCCCTTCATGCATGACCTAACCTCCAAAGAATCCAATTAGGGGAGTTTTCACAGCTCGAAGTGAGGATCGTCCAATGCCCATCTTATCAAAGGCCTGGAGGAAAAGTACATCCGCCGATGATCCTATGTCGACGAGGATTCAGAAGACCTTCCGATTAGCTATAGTTATGGTGATCACCAATGCATCATCGTGAGGGTGGTGAACACCTCTGGCATCATCATCGGTGATAGTCACATTGTACCTTTCCAGCTTTCTCTCTTTTAATGGTAAGGTAAGGACCATAATTTCTGCTTCTGGGCATCTGATGCTCCTTGCATGGTTCTTTCAGGCGTTGTTTGAGTCGCCCCCGCCCTTATGGCCTCCATTATTGTTCGGATCTCCCGGGTTGGTTAGTTATCAATCAGTTGTTCTTCGACAGAGGTTCGACTTACCCGTTGTTCTACGTGTTCGCCAAGGTGACCCTCCCGGATATGCCTTTCGATCTCCTGTTTGAGGTGGTAACAATCGCTTGTATCGTGCCCGTGGTCTTGATGAAAATGATAGTACTTATTCTTTCTTCTTCATTCGGGATTGCCTTGTAACTTGTTCGGCCATTGAATGAAACGTTTGTCTTTAATCTCCATCAGGACTTGCTTCCGAGGTTTGTTCAGCAGGGTATAATTGGTGAACTTGCTACCAGGCTGCTTGCTCGACCTACTGATGCCTCCGAGTTGGTTTGGGTGCTGTACTGATGCAACACGGGAAGCCAGTGGCGTATGCCTCACGCCAGCTCAAGGTCCATGAGCTGAACTACCCCACCCACGATTTGGAGCTTGCAGCGGTTGTGTTCGCACTGAAGGTGTGGAGGCATTATCTATATGAGGTCAGGTTCGAGCTCTTCTCAGATTATAAGAGCTTGAAGTATCTATTTTCACAGTCCGAGATGAACCTGCGTCAAAGGAAATGGATGTACCGCCCGTGGTGCAGGCTGGACCGGCCCACCAGGTTGGCTAGCCATCCATGCCAGTTTGTAAGCCCACCTTGATGTATTTTGTTGTCCCACTATCCATCAAATCTTGGTCCATGTGGGACATGGCTATCTCCTTCAATAGCTTCCATTTTTTAAACCCATTTAGATGAGTTTTGGGCCAATTGCCCAGGCCCATAGGACCATTTACCCTTGGGACGTCTAAGCCCATTGGACCACTGTTGGACTTTCAGTCCGGCAGCATGATCCACCTATTTTATATGTTTAATTCAGCCCTCCTTTCTGGTGGGATCCGCAGGGATATATGTGGGTCACTACGGGACTTATACCTAGTCTCTCATTAATTATTGCTGTGCCCCAGCAGGCCCAAAATATAGGCGGGCTGGAAATTCAGCAATGGGCCCAAAATGGCTGCCCCTAGTAGCCTATTATGGGGCAACATGGCCCACTAGGTTAAGGGTGAATCATGCACATAAGATTGCCCATTTCTGAGGTATCTTTGGGCTTCATATATGTATGTTTGGAGGCCCACTTCCATTGGGTTTTATTTTGGAATTTTACTCATAGTTTCGATTGGCCTTGGTAGGCCCAAGTCACCTTGGATCTTCTAAGTTAGGCCCCTTCACCATTTGGGCCTGTATTTCACCACCTATTGTGATGGGTTGTGGGCCATAAGTGCAAGTAGTTGGGCCCTTGGTTGCCCACGAAATGACCTTGTATAAGGGCCAAGTTGTGAGGCCCAACTCACTTGGATAAAGTTATGATATTGCCCATATGGTTGAGTTACCGGGCTACCCATTAGGCCCACCACAATATGTGGGTTTATGATCTTTATGGTTAGGCCAAAACCTTGCCTATGGGCCCACCATATTGCTTATGAGTTGGGCCTTGTATGTTTGCCCACTAGGCTCATGATTTGTTTAGACTTTGGGCTTTGCCTTATATGCGTGTAGGTAGCGGGCTACCTTTTGGGACCTAGTTGAGGTTAGATGTCCTCCTTTGTGGCCCTAAGGTTGGCCCATAGGGTTGTTATAGGTGGTTGAAGGCCCACCTTGGACCTTTGTTAGGACCGCTTCTTTCTTGAGCTTTTATGACCCTCTTAGCTTATGGGCTACCCCAAAGTATTGGGCCCCCACTGGAGGACTTCTCCTTAGAGTACATGTTTAAGTATCTAGACCTTGTCCCTCCTTGGGAAGGAGTATGATTCCTGTCATCATCACCGAGTAGCGCACTCACACCATTATGACCCATATGCATCATCTACGTGAATGACTTGCATTGTGTGTGGTCATTAGGTTAATATGATAGAGGGATAGAGTTTCTCTCCTTGTGCACATCGAGTGCTTGAAGCTAGTGCATGATCTGTATGTGTGACTCATGTATTGGCATCGCATTTCATGATGATACTTCCCTCACTTCATCATGGCCTTGTCTCCACAAGGACATTCGTGGATGGCCATATATGTGGACACTAGAAATGTTACTTGAGCATACAGGGTGCATAGGATGCCCATGGGTGAAATTTTCAAAACTTTCATGGTACCAAGGATCTGCCCCAACGCCGTGACCGAGTGGAAACTATGAGGGCACGAGGGCCTTATACCATTAGGCCGCGACTCCCACTGTCGTGTAGTCAGTTGGGTGGGAGTGTGGCCTTACCTGCCTAGTGTAAAAAGGTATTGTTAGGTTGAGTCTGATCGGCTCGTGAATGGGTCCGCTGCCCTCGAGCCTTGTTGGTGATTGGCTGTCCACAGGCGAGTAGTGAGGTCTCTTACACTCATTTGACTGTACGGGTCTGGTGAGCGGCAGTCATCTAGCAGTTACTAGACCCTTGTAATTTTCTTATGATTGGAAATGTACTTGATATGTGGAATTGGATATGAGCACTGACATTACTTCGCATTGCATTCGCATCGGCTGTATAAGCCCCTTTATGCATCGCCTTGGTAAGGTGCCCAGTACTCATTGCATCGTATTCATGGTGAGCCTTAGTAAGGCTAGTGATATTGTCATTGATATGTTTCCCTTTCCTATATCTTCTATTACTCTTCTGCACACTATTGTCACACACTTTCACCACCCTCTAAGCTCTATAAGCTTATGCACAATTAATGCATGCAGGTGATCCTAGGTAAGCATCGTAGCGGCAGAGCTTAGTTTAGAGTCGATCTGAGGACCCTCTAGTGTTGCAGATCTTCTTCTCACGTCTTTCTCTATCAGATGTATTTCTTTCAGTTATGTACTTATAAAAGTTCAAATTTATAGTAGATTTTGTGATGTGTACCTTTGTTATTCTCAGATATACTTGTTGTGATCTTGGGTATGCTCATATTGAAAATGGTTATACGGTTATGGAAATCCTCCTTGTGGGATCCCAGGATCGGAACCTGCCTCAGGAGCTGAGAATGGGGAACTACAGAGGCTGTTGTGGCTAGAACCGACTATCGGGTTCCTCGTGAGTCCAATTACCGAGTCTGAGGCGTGACAGAAAGCTTGACACATGACTACATCGGATGCATTATGGAATTCCATGTAGGTCTTGAAAGACTCCATATGCTCTGTTGGGTCAGTACTTCCCGTATAAGGAGCGATTTGATGCAAACGAAACCTGTCCGGCAGACATGCCTGCATGATGCTGACTGTGAAAGGGGGATTCCGACTCCTCTAGGGCAGTCGTGTTGCCTCGATAGGTTTGCTTCGTGTCATCAATTTGTCGTTGTAGACTCTGCAGTTCGGTCTTCCAAGGCTCTTCACTGTCGGCGATAGCCTCAGCTAGGGCCCTGCTACACCTTCACCGATCTATCTCATACCGCAGGTTAGAAGCAGGCAGGGGTACCGTTCCTGAGTCGTGAGATGGAATAGGCTCAGTAGAGGCAGGTTGAGGGTTCTGTTGAGAGGCGACATGTACGACCGAAGGTTGATGAGGGTTATTACAAGGTCGGACGTAGCTCAACTGTCCCTCCCCTTGATGATTGGGCTCATGGATGTGACGTGGCTGCATATTTTCCATCATCTGTTTTAGATAGCCTAGGTTGACTCTGATCTCTCCAACTTCTCTTTTGAGAGCATCTCGTCATCCCCCCTGCCATTCCTTTACTAGCCACGTCGGCTCAATCCCGAAGTGGCTTAATATTGGGGGGAGCCATGACAGCTCTCCCGTCGCTCAGGGCATTCGACGGGTTGTGTGGCCTGGACAGGCATAAGTACGGTAGTGATCGGGACTGCTGCGAGAGAAGAGAGAGAGAGAGAGAGAGAGAGAGAGAGAGAGAGATTGGGCTTTCTTCTTTCCTTTTGCCATTAATAAAAATTGTACGTTTGCTGATAGAACTGGAGCATCTTGACTGCGTTGTTTCCACCAACGGCGTCAAACTATCAATGAAGTTTCTCGACTGACCCTTGATAACGTTCTCCCTTGAACCTGCACGGACGAAGGAGGCCCTGGTTTCTCTAGGGGACTCTCTGATACCTAAGTCAGGCTTAAGGTCATGGAAAAAGATCAATCGAGGGTTTTTTTTTTTTTAGTTCCTGAGAACATACCTTGAGATGGAAATACCTCACCTATTTATAGGGTAGAGGGGATCCCGTTACAAGGGGGATCTTCCATGTATCTTGGAAATCTGTTACAATCCGGAATGTTTTTGAGATTATAGGTTCCTGTAATCATCGGGATTTGGTTTTATCTTCCGAAAATCTTGGGAGATCTTTAAAGATCCTTCAGATCTTATAGCTCGATTTTAGGTCGTACCTCGAGACGGATGTCAAGTTGGAAGTGACCGATACCGTTCTGTTCGATCGGTCAGCATTCACCATGTTTGACTGTTAGCTGAGCCAAAGGGATCACATTTCCCTCGTTCTGATGATGAACCTTTTTTTACTCTGTAGGAATGTTTGTTTAGTTTGCGGTGATATATGATCGGGCTATGGCCGATCTACGATCGTCCTTCAACTAATTCTCGATCGATCTATGGATGATCGATAACTAAACTATGGTCGATCTGTGATCGTCCTATAACTGATCTATAGTCGTCCTATGACTGATCTATAACCGAGCTATGGTCAGTCTGTGATCGATCTGTGGTCGAGCTATGGTTGATCCGTAATTGAGATGTGGCTGGTTGTGGGTAATCTAATCGTCCTTTAGCCGACCTACGAATTAGGGTAGCCTTTCAACGACTTTCTGGGGGCATAAAGCCTTTTAGATGCGTTTGAAAGTGCCCTGGTTTGTCAAGTTACGAGAGCGTTGAGTTAAATTGTCTACAGAGCCTGATAGGAAGATCAATTTAAGCGTCTGCCTCAACTGGATGTGTGCAAGCTCGCCACAGGTAAACCTAAAGCCTCACATCCCATAACTCAAAACACCAGGTGAATAAAACCCTTAAAAACAAGTTAGAAATCATAGGGTTTTAAGGTGAGAAAACTTTTTTTCAAAATAGGAAAATCTCTAAGTTTTTCTCGCCTTTTCGATTTTATCGAAACACCCTCGATATGATCGACCTGCTCTATCGATGTCCTCAATACCTTAACGATATTATCGATGTGGGGACCAAAAGTGTCCAGCAACTAAATATTCATCTGGACGAATTTATCGATGTATCGACACATCTATCGATATCATCGATATAAGAACTAAAAATGTCTAGCAACTTCGCAACATATCTGGACGAATTATCGATGTATCAATACACCTATCGATATCATCGATATTTAAATCTCGAGTCCATTGAAAATGGCTCGATAAGATTGACAGACAGATTTTCGTCACCCCTGTTTTTTAATGAAAATCTCAATTTTCTTCGATATATCGATGATCTTCCGATATGATCTGAAATCAAATATCGATAACATCGAAAGTCCATTGATGATACCGATCGTGGGCGCACATATCTTACAACAGATATTTCAGGATGTTTTTAACTATGATCAGGGGCCCTTCGATAGAATCGATATTCAAATATCGATGATATCGGCACCAGGTCGATTGCATCGAATAAGGTCATAAACCGTCGAGCAAGCTTTAAAGACAAATCCGCTGGATTTATCGATGATTCGACTCTGATCTCGATATCATCGACATTCAAATTTTGATGATCTCGATGGTTCACCGATCATTTATGAAAACCTGAAATATTTCAAAAGTCAAGTCTCTCTCATTTCTCAAATGTCGATGGATCGAACCTGTCATCGATGGAATCGGAGTTCGAAATCCGATGACATCGACAATAGTTTTGATTCATCGACCAATTGGTAAAGAGTTTCAAAAGCGTATGACATTGAGTCCGAGTCATCGAGCAGACCATCGATGCTATCGAGAGTATACGCTCGATGTTATCGAACCTGCTCGATGATATCGAACTCTGTCATAAATGTGACCGTTTTATATCCGTTGGAACTTTTTGCCTATATATAGAAGACTTGTCTTTTGTTGCTGTGAGAGAAAGAAGAGAGCTTTTGAGTGTTTCAACTTATATCTTATATCAAATGCCCTTTCTCTCGAGGGAGTTCATCCTCCAATCCACCCTTATCATTGATATTCAATAGAGTGGATTGGGGAATGAACTTCCGCATTTAAGGATCCTCCAGCTACTACCTTAATGGCAAATCATTAAGCTGGGATGCCTTGAATGCATAAGATTCAAATCGCTCTATCTTTCTGATAGGAAAACATTTTGAGAGTAGGATTCCATCTTCACCTTGACCTAACCCGAAGCCGAGTATTGGTACATCATTTTGTGTTGCGGATCAAGGGAGCAGAAGACTCTTCCTCAACAAGGAGGAGGAGATCTTCGGCACTGTGCTAAATGGGACTCATCAGCTTATTTGTAAGTATCCAGAGTCCAAGAGGACACTTGTGATCATTCCTTTCTAGGATTGGGTCTTAAGTGGTTCTCACCTTTTGAAGTCCTCAAGAAGGCCTCCGGCGGGAGTGTACGTGGTGGGTGCGTTGTGTGGATCTTTGCTCTGTGGAGAGCATAAACATATGGTTAGGAGTGAACCAGTAAAACTTTGAGTTTTAGGTGAACCAGGTAAAACCTTAGGGTTTGAGGTCAACTGTGTAGAAACCTCCAGTAGGGTCTTATGGAAGATCCTTGGACAGTGTGCCTAAAAGTGGGTGCGTTGTGTCGATCTTTGCTCGTGAGAGCATAAGCAGTCAGCCTCAGTGTAGGTTGTAAAGGTTGAAGGTGAGCCTGATTTAAAACCTTAGGTTAGAGGTGAACCATTGTGAAACCTCCTTAGTGAAATCCGGTACACTCAAGGGTTGAGTGCGGTTATTGGAGTGGAGTAGACTCATCGTCGAACCACTATAAAAATGACTGTGTTTGTGATTGTTATTCTTATGATTGTGTGATTTGCGTTAATACTTCCATATCTGAACATTTGATCACACCACACACACTTATACTGTCATATCCATCATAAGCTAGCGTGCATACTGCTTATCTCTATAATAGTTTGTGATTGGATCCTCTACCAGGCTTGGAAGCCAGCAGAGTTACATTTGAGTAATCCTGATAACTGCATTGTGACAGGATTAGTGAAGTAGGATTTTTAAATAAATCATAAAAACTTTAAAAAGTCCTATTCACCCCCCCTCTTAGACATATTGGCATATTTCTTCTTCAACTAGTGTGGTCTTTACCGCCATTTTAATTGGTATCAGAGCGGGTCTCTCTTTAAGGGCTTCACCGCCTAGAGAGTGATCTTGACTGAAGTTGGGAATATGGCCAAAGGAGAGGGCTCATCAGTCACTAGACCTCCAGTATTTGACGGCTCAAACTATGCATACTGGAAGGCTGGGATGCACTACTTTCTGAGATCTTTGGATCATGACGTTTGGGACATAGTTGAAAGTGGATACGTGCCACCAACTGAACAAATCACACTTGACAGTGGCACAACAATCACAAAGCCCAAACCCAAAGAAAAGTGGACAGCATTCGACAAAGAAAGGCAAACATCTGAAGCTAAGGCTATGAATGTTATCTACTGTGCCGTGTCCCAAGATATATTCAATCAAATAAGTATGTGTGGGACATCCAAGGAAGCATGAGATTTATTGGAAACAACCCATGAAGGCACAAGCACTGTAAAGCGATCCAAACTTCAACTCCTAACTTCACAGTTCGAAAGTCTCAGAGTGGAAGAGCATGAGACATTTATGGAGTTTTTCACAAAGTTAAATATAATTTGCAACTCCATGGGTGGATTGGGAGAGAAAGTTCTGGTACCGAAAATCTGTAGGAAAATTCTAAGATCCCTACCGGAACGATTTAATCCCAAGGTTACAACAATTGAGGAGTGTAGGAACATAGACGGAATGAAAGTAGAAGAACTGGTAGGTTCCCTACAAACTTTTGAACTACACTTCAAACAATCCCAAAAACCTAAAAACACTGTCCTAAAAACTTTAAAGAAAACAATTCATGAGAACAGTGAAAGTGAAAAGGAAGATGAAGATGAGGAAGTGGCTTTGCTGGCACAAAAATTCAGAAGATTCTTTTAAAAGAATCGTGGTCAGCCTTCCAAAGGAAGAAAGGTGACCTACAAACCTTCTGCAGGTAAATTTGGTAGAAGAACCAAAGAACCACAATACTATGCCTGTCACGAGAACGGACACCTGTCTACTAATTGCCCAAATAGAAAAATTAAGGGCAAGGCTATGGCTGCCACGTGGGGTAATATTGAGGAGTCAAATTCAGAATCTAGCGACTTAGAAAGCAATGGAGATCATAAATTATTGAAAATACTCATGGTCTCCACTACTTCAATCATTCCCACTGAATCAGAGAATGAGAAAGAACAGCTAGCCACAGAATCATCTTCATCCGACAATGGAAAAGAAGAAGAAGAAATCGAAGAGGATAAACTGCAAGATGCTTATAATCTAACTCTATATTCATAGCATCAATATCCTTAAGAGACTCGGAATAACAGAAAACAAAGGTAAGTTGCTGCAAAAAGATTTTGATAAAGCATTAGAAATCAACACATAATTAATAAATGATCTGTAGCAATATCATATGGATAATGATAGACTTGAACAAGTCAATACTCTTCTTAAAAACGAGTTTGAAAAATTGAACAAACAGGTTAAGCAATTAAAAGACAAAAATATGCTTCTTCAAAATGAAAATCATACAATCCTGTTTGATTTGGAAGAATCCAAGAAGATAGCCAAGATAAACTACAAGTTTTCCCAGAGTGGCGAAAAGTTAGAAAAACTGTTAGGAAAGTTAGAAAAACTGTTAGGAATGGGAAGACCTGAAAATGATAAAAGCGGTCTTGGATATGAAAAACATAAATCAAAGACTAGAAATGCAGCTCCCATAACTGAAAAATCTACTGCTTCTGGAAGCAAAACCAGAACAACTCCAGCTTGTTATTTGTGTGGTGATTTAGGTCATTATAATTTTGAATGCATAACTCCTAGGAGGACTCAACCTAACTCTGGTCAGAATCACGTTAACAAATTAGCAATTAGAGAAATACAGAACTTCAAGAGTCCTCTTAAGGATATGGATAGAAGCAATGTCTTTGCATCACCACCCAAATCAACTAACAAAGTAAAATGGGTAAGGAAGAATTAGTTCAGATCATGTATCAGAATCTGAACAGGTGCTAAAATGAGGAAATATTTTTGCTGAGCTTCAAATGATATATCTGAGGTACTACACCTCCATTATTTTTGTATAAACATTTAAATGTTTATAATTTTGTTGTGTACAGTGTGTGTACATAATTTTTGCTGAGTATACTGTTGATAGAGATACGAAAAGTATACTTGAAAATCCGTTTGAATGCTGAAAACTGAAACTCTTCATCTTCGATATGACTATCGATATGACATTCTTGATTTATCGATAGAAGGTCGATATTATCGACGGTTCCTTAGGATATGGATTATTAGGTGGCCAAGAATGATATCAAAGACAGACTCGATAGAATCGATAAGCAACCTCTCGATATTATCGAAACAGTGGTCGATCATATCGACATATGCCGCCCGATAAAAGCTAGCGAAACGAAAAGGGGGTTATTTTCTCTAGGATTTCACTGTCACCTTCTCTGCTCGATTCTCTTGACGAAATCAGTTGGAGCCATGTCGGACTACTCAAATCATTCTACAAATTGGGTAATACCCTTCTAACATGACAAGAGTCCATTCTCTTTTGGGTATTTGTTGTTTTTGTCAGGTTTTTGTCGTCCTTCCCAAATCGTTCAAGATTTCATCTGTCCATATGGGAAAGGACAAAGGGGTAGCATCCGGCCCTGGGGAATCTTCAATAGCCACCCGATAAAAGGTACTTGCCTCGAGAGGCAGGGTGAGGGTCCCGGAAAGTGGGATCCCCACACGGCAAAGAACAAGACAGACTCCACATGGTGGGTCCTAGACTGAATCTCCGGCACCACCTCCTCCAACTGGAGCAAGTTCACAACCACCCAAATATATGGGTAGGAAGCTTATTCAAGAGAGAAGGGTAGATAGGGAGTGCCCCAAACCATACAAATTGGAATCCCTGTTTGCCGCAATAGATTGGCTGCCCGTTCTGAACTTTGGTTGGCCATGCCAACTTGAGAGAACACGCAACTTTCTTGTTGCGTGCCATTCACCGGTGGCTGACCCTCCTTCGTTCATGGTATCTTTGGGTGGTGATGATGTGTTTATCACGCCAGCTACAATAGCTGAAACTATCGGACTCAATATGGTCCCGAAAGGTATCCCAGAGATGGATCTTGATAACATGGACATTCGATCTAGGGTCACTAAGTATCTCTGCAATGGTAGGGACATCCCCTGACATCAAGGGAATGCGTTAAAATCCAGGTATATGGATCCCAGATTTCGGATTCTGCATGATATCTTCGCTACTAACATCTATCACAGAAGTACCAGCCGGTCCGATCTCACCAGCCTCATGACCATGATCGTATACTCAATTGCCAGAGGGTCAAAAATCTGCCTTCCAACTCTGCTTGTTTCTCAGTTGGTAAACGTCATCCACACATCCAGGGATCTCCATCTATCATACCCCTGGATTATCAGCATGATATGCAACAAAATCGGGTTCCCATCGACTACTGATCCGGTATTCCCGCTCCAAGTTTTCAATAAAAGAAACGTCCAAAAAATGGACTTGGAGTTTCACGAGTACAAGGAGAACCCCGAGGAAGAAATCCAGGCGGAAGAAGTTAAAGGAGAAGGTGGTGATCCCATGGAAGAGATTGCGATGGCTGAAGAGGCACCTCCTGGAACCGATCTAGCTCCGTCCACGTCAACAGCCGGGTATGGCAAAAGGTTCAAGCTGGACAGGATTGGAGCGATTCAGAAGGACATCTACTCAGTTAAAGAAAGGCTTACAGTCCTGGAAAGGATGGTTCAAGGAGTGCAGAGTACGGTACAACAGCTAGTCGATTTGATGACATGTCGACGGGATGACACTACACCAATATTTCTCACCATGATGATGACACACTATCACATACACTCCACTCATATTTCTGCGTCTGTATGAGTGTATGTGATAACTAACTACTCTAGAGATTCTGACGTTTTTTTTGTTTTGTATTTGTCCATGGAAGGATTTGTTTTCTTATGAGTTTGGTTTGGTTAGGATAATTTTTAAGTCTACTGCTGTCTGTGGCAGTATATAGTTGGATATTTTGGTTTTCTTATGGTTATGGCTGAATACAATTCATATTTTTTTGCCATAATTATGTCTTGAGTTCTCCTGGTTTATCTAGTTTCTGATGTGGAATGCATGAGATGCCTTTGATGAATATTTTAACTGCTATACAACTACTCCATTATCTAATTTGCATTTGTAAATTCTGAAATTGATGTTTGATTGAATTGAGTTAACTATTATACATCAATGCTCTGCTTCTACCTGATTGGTTCTCCCAAGTATTTCAAGCTTCAGTCAATATCACCTGAGATATCTTTGTCAATGACTGACAAAAAGGGGGAGAACATTTACAAAACACCGCGAATGGAAATTGTATATCTGCTTAGATGTTGTTGCAGGTGTTAGGGGGAGCAGCCGTAACAAGTAAGGGGGAGTTGGAGTTTACAAGTCAAGGGGAGTAGCTACTGGGTGTGTACATGGGTTAGAAACTTGTAAAATTGTGTAAAAGCATGTACACACAATTTATGGTATGTTTGTCTAGAAAGTTCTAGGGTGTTTTGGAGATTTTGTCATGTAATTGACAAAGGGGGAGATTGAAAGTGCCCTAGTTTGTCAAGTTATGTGAGTGTTGAGTCAGATTGTCTACAGAGCCTGATAAGAAGATCAATTCAAGCGTCTGCCTCAACCGGATGTGTGTAAGCTCGCCACAGGTAAACCTAAAGCCTCACATCCCATAAACCAAAACACCAGGTGAATAAAATCCTTAAAAACAAGATAAAAATCATAGGGGTTTAAGGTGAGAAAACTTTTTAAAAAATAGGAAAATCTTTAAGTTTTTCTCGCCTTGTTGATTTTATTGGAACACCCTTGATATGATCGACCTGCTCTGTTGATGTCCTCGATACCTTAACGATATTATCGATGTAGGGACCAAAAGTGTCCAGCAACTAAATATTCATCTGGACGGATTTATCGATGTATCGACACATCTATCAATATCATCGATATAAGAACTAAAAATGTCCAGCAACTTCATAACATATCTGGACGAATTATTGATGTATCAATACACCTATCGATATCATCGATATTTAAATCTTGAGTCCATCGAAAATGGCTCGATAAGATTGACAAGCAGATTTTCGGCGCCCCTGTTTTTTTAATGAAAATCTCAAATTTCTTCAATATATTGATGATCTTCTGATATGATCTGAAATCAAATATCGATAACATCGGAAGTCCATCGATGATATCGATCATGGGCGCGCATATCTTACAGCAGATATTTCAGGATGTTTTTAACCATGATTGGGGGCCCTTCGATAGAATCAATATTCAAATATCGATGATATTGGCACCAGGTCGATTGCATTGAATAAGGTCATAAACTGTCCAGCGAGCTTAAAGACAAATCCGCTGGATTTATCGATGCCTCGACTTTGGTCTCGATATCATCGATATTCAAATTCCGATGATCTCGATGGTTCCCCGATCATTCATGAAAACCTGAAATATTTCAAAAGTCAAGTCTCTCTCATTTTTCAAATGTTGATGGATCAAACCTGTCATCGATGGAATCGGAGTTCGAAATCTGATGACATCGACAATAGTTTCGATTCATCAACCAATTGGCAAAGAGTTTCAAAAGCGTATGACATTGAGTTCGAGTCATCGAGCAGACCATCGATGTTATCGAGACTACGCTCGATGTTATCGAACCTGCTCGATGATATCGAACTCTGTCATAAATGTGACTGTTTTATATCCGTTGGAACTTTTTGCCTACATATAGAGGACTATCTTTTGTTGCTGTGAGAGAAAGAAGAGAGAGCTTTTGAGTGTTTTAACTTATATCTTATATCGAATGCCCTTTCTCTCGAGGGAGTTCATCCTTCAATCCACCCTCATCATTGATATTTAATAGAGTGGATTAGGGAACGAACTTCCGCATTCAAGGATCCTCCAGCTACTACCTTAATGGCAAATCATTAAGCTGGGATGCCTTGAATGAATAAGATTGGAATCGCTCTATCTTCCTGATGGGAAAACATTTTAAGAGTAGGATTCCATCTTCACCTTGACCCAACCCGAAGTCAAGTATTGGTACATCATTTTATGTTGCGGATCAAGGAAGCAGAAGACTCTTCGTCAACAAGGAGTAGGAGATCTTTGACACTGTGGTAAACGGGACTCATCAGCTTATTTGTAAGTATCCAGTGTCCAAAAAGACACTTGTGATCATTCCTTTATAGGATTGGGTCGTAAGTGGTTCTCACCCTTTGAAGTCCCCAAGGAGGCCTCTAGCGGGAGTGTACGTGGTGGGTGAGTTGTGTGGACCCTTGCTCTGTGGAGTGCATAAACATCTGGTTAGAAGTGAACCAGTAAAACTCTGGGTTTTAGGTGAACCGGGTAAAACCGTAGGGTTTGAGGTCAACCGTGTAAAAACCTCCAGTAGGGTCTTATGGAAGATCCTTGGACAGTGTGCCTAAAAGTGGGTGCATTATGTTGACCCTTGCTCGTGAGAGCATAAACAGTTAGCCTCAGTGTAGGTTGTAAAGGTTGAAGGTCAACCTGATTGAAAACCTTAGGTTAGAGGTGAACCATTGTGAAACCTCCCTAGTGAAATCCGGTACAATCAAGGGTTGAGTGCGGTTACCGGGAGTGGAGTAGACTTATCATCGAACCACTATAAAAATGGCAGTGTTTGTGATTGTTATTCTTATGATTGTGTGATTTGCGTTAATACTTCCACATCTGAACATTTGATCACACCACACACACTTACACAGTCATATCCATCATAAGCTAGCGTGCATACTGCTTATCTCTATAATAGTTTGTAATTGATCCTCTACCAGGCTTGGAAGCCAGTAGAGTTACATTTGAGTAATCCTGATAACTGCATGATGACAAGATTAGTGAAGTACGATTTTTAAATAAATCATAAAAACTTTAAAAAGTCCTATTCACCTCCCCTCTAGGACATATTGGCATGTTCCTTCTTCCATTAGTGCGGTCTTTACAGGCATTTCAGCGTTTGCATTTTCCTTCTTGAAGGTTTGCTTGCTCTTTGATGTAGAAGCGTTCAACAGGCTCGGGTTTCACTGGGCCTGTGCCGGTTCAGTAGAGTTGGTCCATTCCATAAACTAACTTTTGGACTTACAGAGTTTTCTCCAACTACCATAATTCTATAGCTCCACCAATCTTCCATACTAATCGTGGTGGTGTATTCACGCAATTTCAAATTTCCCCTAATATCTATATATGACAACCAGTTTTAATTAACATAAACATCTATCAAGTATTTTGATCCATCTGATCAATGGCCCTAAAAATGATACCATTAAACATAGGTAGTGTGCTCTATATGCACATGTAAGGTCAGATGATGCATGTATAAAATCTAACCCATCGATGATATCTGTCAGTGCGACCCAAAAATTAGGCTGATCCATGAATCAGGTGAGCCACACCATAGGGAACAAGTTGGGAGGGTACGTACATTCTTAATTTGCATGGACGATCACCGTGCTCTATATATGAAATTCAGCTTAATTTCGTTGCATGAGTTGTCAGACCGAAAATCAAGCTGTTTCGAAATTTTGACAGCCCGTATTACGCCTCACCAGCACAGCGTATAATCTCCTGACCTCTTCCACATTCTAGTGTACAACGGGTCACAGACTACCCCGATCAGGACCTAGCTAGAGACGTATGGTCCTGTGAGGGCCCCGTGGAGTGCACCGTGATATATGTGTTTTATCCAAGCCATCCATCCATTTTGAAAGATCTTTTGAGAAAAGGAGGCAGATCGAGGGCTAAAGTGGATCGAAACACAGAAAACAGTGACGACAATGGCCCTCATCATTGAAACCTTCCTAGGGCCCACTTTGATGTTTATTTGCCTCCCAACCTGTTCATAAGGTCACATGGACGACGGCAAAACATAAATATCAGCTTGATTCTATTTCTGTGACTCTCATGAGGTTTTCAGTGGTAGGCATTCAATCCTCACTGTTTCTGTAGTGTGGTCCAAATGAGCATCCAATCTCCCTCATTTTAGCTCATACCTTAAAATGATCTTTTAAAATGGATGGACAACTTGGATAAAACAAATATATCACAGTGGCCGCACAGATCCCCAAACAGTACAGTCCATCTCAAGCTAGGTCGTGGTGGGGGTAGGACCCAATCCGGGCCCATATTTTCTAATTGGTATTATGATTGACTAGAGGTTTCCTTCAATTTATCCCAGTGTACAGCAATAAGATACCTCAGGAATCTAGTAGTTGGATTTGCATTTTTTTTTTTTTTTTTTCTAATGATTTAAATGATTTATTTAATAGGGTTCCCGTCAGATAGGGATGCCTGAGAAAGACTATTAGATTGAATATTTAAACCTTTTGATTATATAAATATTTTGTTGACCACTTATATATCTAAAGCAAAAGAGCCATATTTGGTAAATATTTCTAATGATTTAAATGATTTATCCCACTTTGTGTGGCCCACTGTGATGTATTTGTTTTATCCATGCCGTTCATCCGTTTTAATTGCTCATTTTTGGGCATGATATTAAAATTGAAGTATATCCAAAGCTCAAGTGGACCACACCATAAAAAACAGAGTGAATTGAACTCCTGCCGTTGAAAACTTCTTGAGGGCCACAGAAATTTTAAATCAACATGATATTTATGTTTTCCTTTCATCCATGTCTGTAGTTGGAAGACAAATAAACATCACTGTGGACCCTAGAAAGGTTTCACTGGTGGAGGTCATTATCCCCTTTTTTTCCTGTGGTTGTGGTCCACTTGAAATTTGGATATGGTTAAATTTTGAGATCATGGCATTAAATGATGTGGAAAAACGGATGAACGGAGTGGATAAAGCACATACATAAAGCATACTGAATTACTCAGCACGCAATCCTCTTCCTATTGTAACACCTATTCACTATACGCATGGCCCACATGGGCCAATGGTCAATCTGGACCGCCCAAATTTGAGCTCCCTATCGGCGATGGATTGAAATATAAAACTTACAGCAGCTCAATTTCAACAACCTAGTCGATATCAATAAAAGAATGATGAAAAGGAAGATGACAGTGGTACAAATTCAGCGTGCAAAATCAGATGTTTGAGAACAACCAACCAGTGTAGCTTTCACACTACGATTTCTTCACCGTAGGGATCGTAGTTTGGATGGTTCAGATCATGTCCTTTATTGCCACGTGTTTAATGGATGAGTTGCAGCATGAGAGTTGCAACTGGACCAAAGTATAATTGATTTTGGTCGCTGGATGTGTTCATCCAATGACAGTGAAAGTTAACGGAACGGAAGGGGACGACGTGTCGCACATGGCCAAGTTCTGTGGGCTCCACCATGATGTATATATTATATCCACACAGTTAATCTATTTTGTGATCTCATTTTATGTCATTATTCAAAAAAGGAGGTAGATCCAAACCTTAAGTGGACCACACCACAAAAAGCAGTGAGCACAATGACACCCAACGTTGAAACTTTCCTAAGGCCCACCATGATATTTTGTTTCCATCTAGTCCGTTTATAAGGTCGCAACAACATCGATGAATCGAAAAAAAAAAAAAAACCAAATATCAGCTTGATCTAAAACTTCTGTGGCCCCAAGAAATTCTCAATGGTAAGGGTTCAATGCCTACTTTCTGTGGTGTGGTCCACTTGATTTTTAGATATAACTCATTTTTTGTATTGTGCCTTAAAATGACCTCGCAAAATAGATGGGCTGTGTGGATATAACACATACAAGACTGTGGCTCCACTGGGGAACGGGCAGTCTTGTGACTGTAGATATATTTTCAGGAAGTACCACCAAAAGTTGGCCATCAAAATCAATGGTTCAAGACTATATAAAAAATAATAAAATAATAAAAATAGGGGTTGTTTTTAAAATAGGGGGATGCTTTTCAAAGATATAAAAAGATTCTCCTTAGGTATTGTTGATTTCTTCCATTATTATTATTATTATTGTTTAAATGCTCTGAGGTTTAAGTAGAACAAATCTATGGCTGGAGTATAAATATCATATATGTTCAGTTGCTCCTGCTCCTCTTCTATTTACAAGATTCCTATAACCTCGCCTTCACCTCAAAAAATCAATTATGAAATAGCAGTTTCTCCATCCAGATAAGTGGAATTTCAATAGATTTTAAGAATGATTGTGAGCATATATACAATACCAGAAAGTTAAGACCATGAAACCGTGTTAGTGTAAATACTCGTGAGATGATCTTTAGAATAGAGATATATAAAAAATAAGCATGACACGAAAAAACTTCTCTTGAGTAAATTAGAAATTAACTTTAATGTGTTTTTTATTTTATTATTATTATTTTTAAATGGAAGATAGGATTTGAAGCAATGTGAATAGCCACTTAATTTGTCAATAAACAGTTGGATATATTGGAGGCTTCACACAACACCACGTTTGGCCCAAAGAGAGAAGCTAGATAATTTCACAAATATCAAGTCTTATAAAACTATCATGGATTTATTTTTACTCTTTTAAGAAATGAGGTTACCACCATCGAAAGTACATAAATTGATAACAGAATGACAATCAGTGCTAGACTTATCTTAATCTACATTGTACTAAGCCTGAACATAAAGATGGCCATGATCACACTACAAAATACCCTTTATGAAGTCGATCTATTGTACTAAAGAATCTAATAAATAGCCTCCTGGTGATGAGTACATGGAATATTCATAAATTGACTCCCAATACTTACAGCATAGGCAATATCAAAATGAGTAATAGAGAGATAAAATAAGCTTCCCTACCAATTGACAATACATATCATAATTCTCATGTTTATCAACCTCTCTAGAGAATGGATAATGATTGATTTCGACAGGCGTGTCTATGGGATGCTATCATGTTGTAAAAATGTTGATTTTATAAAATATATATTTTAAAATAAAAAATATATAATATAATATATAAAGTGTTTGAAAAAACACCT
Source organism: Magnolia officinalis (assembly GCA_021015155.1). NCBI lineage: Eukaryota > Viridiplantae > Streptophyta > Magnoliopsida > Magnoliales > Magnoliaceae > Magnolia > Magnolia officinalis. The sequence goes on from JAJHSJ010000008.1 coordinate 22,243,252, forward strand.
TTTGGGGTTTTTTTAGAATAGTCCCACATGGGAAAGGGAACAGGGTTTAAATGAAAATAGTGGAGTATTATAATATTTACATACCTAGTCCGTGGACTATAGACCTTACGCACTGAAACACTCACGCGCGCTCGAGCTCGGGCACGGGATCTATCTCGGACTCGGACTCGGTCTCGGTCTCAGGCTCGGTGCGAGGGCATGAGCATGTGAGGCAGTGTGGCTGTAGAGGCGATAGTGATGCACTTTGCACTTCGCCCATGCACATCGTGTCGCATAGGGTCGCTCCCTTCGCCATTAGTGCAGGGTCCAGCTGTAACTGCTGCATGGCTAGCCCAACATCTAGAAAATGGCCAGCCGTTGTTTTACAACAGTCAACATGCAACAAATTAATGGCCCATGCACAACAGTTAGAAAACGGCCATAAAACGGCTAGTTTTCCAACAGCCAGAAATGACTTAATGGAATTTATGTCTCTGGACCATAACCCCCTAGCCACCTTAGCTTATAAATAGAGGGTCTGGATGGGTTTCCAAACCATCTCAATCCACTCCAGCAAACCCATACGAACTGAGACAGCCAGCTCCACTCCACTCCTATACTCCGGTGATTCCAACAATATAGCAAGGCTTGAACCTTAGCTTGAAGAACAGACCAACGGTGTGGTCTAGAACAACGGTTCAATTGAACCAATAGCTGAAGAACAAGAAAAATAGACCAGTGCAGTGGTCTTCTCTCTTTTTCTTTTTAGGATTTTTCTTTTCATTGTACTTTCTACCAGATTGATTGTACCAAAGTTCCAATAGGTGGGCCTTCGTGTTTACTGAACGCAGATCCACACCAGGCTCGTCATATCCTAGAAGCGATTTGCCTGTAACCTATCAGCATACTCAAATCACTTGAGTAGGGGCAAATAACGCTTTGAGGACAACGTTTCAGACGTGCTTCAGCCTATCCATATTTTGTAATTTTCGGTTTCCACATTATATAGAAATTATATTAATTTGTATAATAATCCAACAATCTTAAAGCGTTATTTTGTAATGGAAGCCGACAGTGTTTCATCCATCAAGTTGATGAACCAAGACTTGATACGTCTTGATCGGTTCAATGGAACCAATTTTACAAGATGGCAAGACAAGCCGAAATTTCTTCTGATGGCGCTAAAGATCTATTACATACTAGATCCAAATCTACAAGCACTACTTGAAACAACCGAGAACGACACACCTGAACAGGTGACAGCCCGCACCAAACGAGCCGAAGACGAACTCTTGTGTCGAGGACACATTCTGAACGCTTTCTCCGACCGCTTGTATGATCTGTACCAACAGACGTCATCAGTAAAGGAGATCTGGGCCGCTCTGGAGTTCAAATACAAGGTTGAAGAAGAAGGTACGAACAAGTTTCTCATTGCCAGGTATTTTGACTTCAACATGGTAGATAATAAACCGCTGCTGCCCTAAATCTAAGAACTGCAGCTAATAGTTAACAAAATCAAAGCAATCAAAATCGATATTCCTGAATCATTCCAAGTCGGGGCTTTAATCGCCAAATTGCCAACGATGTGAAAAGACTATAGAAAGAAGTTGTTGCATAAAACTGAGGACTACACACTAGAACAAATCCAGAAACACCTCAGAATTGAGGAAGAATCCCGTAACCGAGACAGAAAAAATGATAACGGGAATGCCTCGTCTAAGGTACATGCAGTAAAGAACTCTAATAGCTAAAATCCCGAGAAGGACGATTCCCTGAAACCCAATAAAGGAAAATTCAAGATAAATGCCCAAAAGAAGAACGAAAAGTTCAAAGGCCCATGCCATGTCTGTGGAAAAACCGGGCACTATGCTCGAGTATGCCGATATCGCAAATCTAAAAAAGAGGCAAGTGCGGTAGAAGAAGGCGATATTATGGTTATGATCACTGAGGTGAATACCATCCAAGGCAAAGTTCTAGGTTGGTGGTATGATACTGCAGCTACAGTACATGTGTGCTACGACAAATTAACCTTTAAAACCGATGAGGAATTGACCGATGGTCAAGAAGTTCAAATGAGTAATGAAGTCCGATCAAAGGTCGTCGGCAATGGAACTGTCGAACTAATATTCACCTTTGGAAAGAAAGTGATTCTAACTAATGTACTGCACGTCCTAGACATGAGGCGAAACTTAGTTTCTAAGGATCTTCTAGGTAAACCAGGCATAAGGGTGGTGTACGAGTCAGGTAAATTGATTCTATCCAAGAATGAGAATTTTGTCAGAAATGGATATGCTTGTAACAGGATGGTCAAGTTTTCTCTGAATGAAAGTAGCACTTCTACATATATGGTTGAATCCGCTGGTGTAACAGCCCGAATTTTTCCCAACCTGGAATTAGACGTCCTTAAGCGATGGGTCAAAACCTAACATAGGTTTAACTTCTCAAACACTCAATTAAAGCCTCAAATTCCTTTTCAAACCATTTTCTTCACAAATCCCACTATTCACCACCTTGTTCTTTCAAATTTTCTAAGTACTTTCACCCTAGACACTATCTTAAACTAGCTAAGTAGTATAACTTGGATCACTTTATATACAAACTACAAAGGACTAAGTACCACCTCAGACAGAAATCTTACAGGACTAAATCCTTTAGAAATTAGGCGAGATTTAGCTAGAGTTTAACTAGAGTGCCTGTGAAATTAGCATCAATCACTTTAAATACGATCTGCAAGACCCAAAACTTGTAGAATCATTGACGCTAGGTTACCCTAAAATCTAGGATCAATCTCATTACCCGGCTGCTCTCAGGAGCATCTCGAAACTCCGTATCAGATTTGGACCGCACGTCGAATGTCCGATTAACACGAAGTTAAGAAATTAGGACCGCCTTACTAGGCTTGACAACCATCTCGGAAATCAAATCCAGATAGTGTCCCAGCGCTATTCGCTTGATCTCGGAGTAAAGAGTGTGAGAAATGTGAAATTATTTCAAAATAAAATATCTTGAATAGTAATCTGGCACCTCTCGCTTGCGGATCAGTTTTAAGCAACCAGACCGTCAGAATCAGACCAAATTACACCCTTGGATCAAGAGAAATTTCATAAACATTTACATGTACTCAGAATCTCCGATCGAGATCCGCTGACCGTTGAACTGAAACTGGTCCGCCACACATGATCTGGAATTCCGATCGAAAAGAAAACTTAATAGAACGTAGATCTGGTGTCTGTGAGCTTAAGTCTGACCTTTGGCTCAAGGAGGCCCGCCAGAAGTCCTCCGTTGAGCTGAAACAGATGCCTTTTGGACAAAACCCAAGTATACATTGTTCCCAAGTCCGTTTTGGTGAGATTTTAGGCTATATAAGGACCTTAGAACCCTCTCTCTCACAACCATACGAATTTGAGAGAAACCCTAGAGAGAGGAGAGAGAAAAGAGAGAGAAAGTGTGGGAGTTGTGAGAGATCCTTCCTTCCACTCTTCCCTGCCGCTCCACGAGCTCCACCGCTCCGTTCTCATCGCTTTCCCGACGATTCTAGCCCCGTTTTTAGGTAAGAAACCCTAACCCTAATCTGATTTGGGGTTTTAAGAGTTGTAGGTTATGAAATAGCTAACCTATTTCATTCTATAGGTTGCCAAACTGCCGAATACGGAAGCTTAGCAAACCTATCGACTCCGTTACGATTCTACGACAAAAGGTGCGGACTTTAGGTGTATAGGTTATGGTTTTCAAAGCTTTCAATGTCAGATAATGATAGATTTATGATCTGCATGCAATTGCACATGTACAAAGTGCTATCTGTTTTCCGTTTCGATTAAAGATGAAAAATATGAAATTCTACATACTCTATGTATTTGAAGAAAGTACCGTATACGTACAAATTTTGGAAATGTTATAACATGATTATTTGTCGTATAAATATATTATATGTGGATAAATTACCTGTTTGGCGAAAGGATTCGCCCTAATACATGTTTTGCTTATATACACTATGTATGTTGAAATTGTGTATTCTAGAAAATACCGTATACGTATAAATTTTGGAGATGTATTTGTCATGATTATTTGCTGTATGAATATATTATACATGGATAAAATACTCGCTTGGCTAAAGGATAGCCCTAATACATGTTTGCTAACATACACTAAGTATGTTGTAATAGTGTATTCTAAGTGTTTGTGAAAATGACTGAATGAGTATAGAATTCTCATTCATGCTCACCATGACTAATTGTCATGGATAATTGATTGTTGTATTGGCGATACCCCTTTGACGAAAGGATTTGCCCTAAATCACGCCACGACCAATATACACTATATATGCTAAAATGTGTGGCCCAAGTGTTTGTGGAAATGACTGAATGAATATGGAACTTGGATTCCTGCTTGCCATGACTATCCGTCATGGGTGTATGCGTGTTATGATTGGGGTAACTCCCTAGTGAACGGATTTGGCCTTATACCTATGTGATCAACATATGTCATGTATGTTGGTGTATGTAGTCTAAGTGTTTGTTAAAAAGTTTGAATGAGTAGTAGTTAGTAAATTATAATGTATAAGGGTGTTGAGATATGATTCTCAACTCCTTTAACTATGTGTATGATTTCCTTGTATAACTGTGTGATTAGGAATTGAATATGTACAAACTCATGCTTGTGTTGTGCTTCATAACATGCTCAACTGATTGTATGATTTTATCTATGTAATGCATATGTTTAAATTCATGTTTACGATGTATGATCCGTCTTGGGTGATGGGGGAGTGGTGTAATGATTCCGTGCAATAGCCTTGGCAGCCTTAAACGGATAATGTCAGACTTTGATTGTATGATTTGAACCTTGATCCATTACTGCTTTACTATTTGAAATTGATTGTGTTTGGGCTATGATTATAGTCCAGACAATCGGTACCAGAATTGAATTCGTGGCTGTGATTCATTTGCCACGTGTGATGTATTCAACGAACTCGCGTCGTACTTCGGTTGGCGATAGTGGTTGGCCACGCGAAGTGTTTATGCGCTTCATGTCGTTCAACTTGTTGTGCGCTCAAGCTAGTCGAGCTCGTCAAGTAACCCGATCTGTCTTATGTATGTTCGGACGGTACTGCTTGAACCTAGGGTACCAAACTTACCAGTGGAATCCCTTTTAACCATGGTACCTCGATCCTCCAAGACTCATGAGCCGGGCATGGTGGTATGGGACACCGTGGTCGAGCTGTCGGCCTACGCTGGGGCCACGTGCCTCCCCATAGTGACCAGTGAGCAACCAAACTCGTGAGCCGATTATGGTGGTATGAGACACTATATTCGTGCTGTCGGCCTACATTGATAAGGTGATGGGGGAGTGGTGCAACGAATGCGAGCAACAGCCCTGACAGCCCTTTGTAGTGACCTCGAACATACTCTGGAATCGCGGTGAGCCTTAGAGTTTTGCCGCGGTGTATGGAGTATGAACTAGGCCTGTTTCTGTATAGTGATGAATTGTTAAAGAGGTGATGGGGGAGCAGTGTAACCTTTGTGCGTAACAGCCCTGGCAGCCTTTGCAGTGACCTAGAAAACACACCATCGTCTGAGATTAACTAGGACTGACGACCCTAGAATGGATCATGTTTGGGAATGATACAAGGGAGGTACCTTAGTTTTCCAATCCTGCTGTTTGAAATAGACTAATAAATACTCGGTAATCATGCTCATCATGTATTGCATGTGCCTGGAAGATGTGGAGCACTGAGGGATGAAAGCATGCAGCGAACGTGAGATGGTGTCGCACGAGAGAGGGTGTGGTGAGGGCATACATCATGACTGCATCCGTACTTGCATTAATAAGAGTAGTTAGGAGTGTTTGATTGTACTGCTTTATCATTACTGCTTGACTGAGTCGACAATATGTTAACCTATGCTTTATTGTTCCACTGAGTTAGCTACTCACTCCCACATTACGGGACGGTGTTATACACACCAACCAGATTTGTTGAGTTTCAGGTGATGGCGATGCTTATGAAGCAAAGCCGGACTACTATGATGTTGAGGTGGAGCTCTCCTACATGTAGCTCTCTGACAGGTCTATGAAAACCTGGTATTGTATTGACGGGGCTATGGTACTTGGAATAGAAGACATTACACTTACACATTTGGTATATTTCAGAAATGTACTTGAAATTTATTAACCTGGTAATGTTATCACACTCTGGAGACTCACCACAGTTTTTATATATTTTATATATCTATCACAGTCTTCCGCTTGCTAATTCACTGTCTCTGGAGTATGATATTCTGTTTTGGCTTAATCTCACTCATGTTCAATGCACTAGTACAGACAACATTCAAACATCATTATCTATGTTGCATAAGTGATGTTCTGGAAACTCGAGAGTTGAGTTACTACTCGACCCTCGATTTTTCGGGATGTTACAGCTGAACTGTGGCATGATAGACTAGCCCATATAAGGTATAGTACCTTAAAATTCATGGCTAAGAATGATTTAATCTCATACACAGATAATGAAACCGATAAATGTGAAGTGTGCATACGATCCAAAATGATGAAGAAACCTTTTCCAAGTGTTGAAAGATCGTCTCAAGTATTGGATCTTGTGGACAGTGATATCTGTGAGTTAAACGACATTCTTACTCGTGGAGGTAAACGGCACTTCATAACGTTTATAGATGTTTGCTCTAGATATGTGTATGTGTACCTATTAAAGAGCAAAGATAAAGCATTGAACATGTTTAAAATATATAAAGCATAAGTAAAGAATCAATTAAATAAGAAAAAAATTCTACGTAGCGATAAATGAGGAGAATACTTTTCAAATGAATTCGATAACTTCTGTGAAGAACATGGACTGATACATCAATGTATAGCACCATACACAACTCAACAAAACGGAATAGCTGAAAGGAAGAATAGAACCTTAGTAGAAATGGTCAACTCAATGCTGATAAGAGTAAAGTTGTCACTAAGTTTATGGGGTGAGGCACTGCTTGTAGCATGTCATATTCTAAACAGAATTCCGTCTAAAAAATATAAAATATCTCCATATGAAACATGGAGATGTAGAAAACCTAACCTAGGATATCTAAAACTGTGGGGGTGTCTTTCATATTGCAGAACTCCTGATCCAAAAAGAACTAAGTTAGGACCAAGAGCTATTAAGTGCGCCTTCGTAGGGTATGCACAAAATAGTAAAGCTTATAGACTTCTAGACATAGAGTCTAATACAATAATAGAATCAAGAGATGTTGAGTTCTTTGAGAACTCACTATCCTTAGAGTCAAAAGATAATGAAATCCTAACTCCTAATAGAGAACTAGATAGTACAACTCCTATTAAACCTCGTAGGAGTCAAAGGACAAGAATAGAGAAGAGTCTAGGAGATGACTACATAGACTTACAACGAATCATTTTTCATCTTGTAGAAGGAGATAGAGAAAATGTTATAAGAAAAATACCTATAGTGATGACTATAGAAGATTATCCAAAAACATATAAAGAGGCTATATCCTCTAGAGACTCGACTTTCTGGAAAGAAGCTATAAATGATGAAATAGAATCCATACTATCAAATTAAACATGGGAATTAGTTAACTTATCTCCAGGTTCTAGACCCATAGGTTGTAAGTGGGTATTTAAGAAGAAATATCACACTAATGGGACTATCCAAACCTTTAAAGCTCGACTAGTAGCTAAAGGTTTTAGACAAAAAAAAGTGATAGATTACTTTGACACATACTCTTCTGTAGCTAGGATAACATTCATTAGGATATTATTTGCATTAGCTTCCATACATCATCTTCACATCCACCAAATGGATGTAAAGACCACATTTCTGAATGGTGACCTCAATGAGGAGGTATACATGGAACAACCTGAAGGTTTCGTTCTACCAGGAAATGAAAATAAAGTATGTAGATTAGTCAAATCATTATATGGATTAAAACAAGCACCAAAACAATGGCATGAGAATTTTGATTCCAAAATACTATCTCATGGTTTCATGCATAATGTAGCTGACAAATTCATATATTCTAAAGTAGATGGTAATTATATCATTATTATTTGTCTGTATATTGATGACATGCTAATAATAAGTAATAAAATGGAAGGTGTGACTGAAACAAAGAGGTTTTTATCTTTCGTATTCAAAATGAAGGATCTTGGACAAGTTGATACCATCCTAGGTATCAAAGTTAAAAAATATTGTGGGGGTTATGCTTTGTGTCAATCTCATTATATTGAGAAGATACTACATAAGTTTAACCATTGTTCACTCCCCAAGTATAGGGTTGTGATGTAGTAATAAACTCTGTGAGACCGAGGTCGAATCCACAGGGACCGAAACCTGTACGTGATCTGAAACTAACTAGAACTAGAACTAGAATGAGATGAAATCTAAACTGAATGAAATTTAGAGAATAATTGTGGAATAAATATCTAAAACGTAGAAAATTCAAAGGTAATAAACTATGGATTCAGAGGATCCACTTGTAGAGATCAGGGAGATCTTACACCTGCTTCAAGAATCAGGGAAATTAAACTGAACTTATTTGAAATAATTTTCAAGAGATGAAAGGTATATGAATTAGAATGGATTCCATCACCAAACCATGTCCAGGAGATAATGGTGAACAACAGAATTAAATTAATTATCAACCAATCAACAATGTATGAAGGTTAGGAAGGGTACCGTCATTAGACCATGCCCAGGAGACGATGGTGAATAACAGTGCTTCCTGACGTCATAAACATGAAAAGGAAAAGAACATGCTCAAAGCCATTGCAGACCCATTGTAATTTCAGTCGCGACAGACCATTAAAAACTAAAAACATTCCCTTCATTAACCAAATTCAACATCAGTTCAATCTAAACAAAAGGCAAGCAAGGAGTTCCCATCATACTACAAGCTTCACCTCTTAGCCTTAGCTAAGAGGTTAGCCCGACATGATCGGTCTAGTTCCCTTAAACAAAATAAATCAAATCAAATAAAAAGAAAAAGAAAAAATATCACTAAACTCTCCCCGTCTCTCTCCCACGTTCGTAGATAATTCCCCCTTCTCTCCTTCTCTCCCTTTTCTAGTTGTGAAAAACGGTGGATGGGAAGTTTGAATTGGTCTTGGAGAAGCGGTGGAGAAGGCCCTTTATGCAACAGAGAAGTCGGCTGGAGTCTACGCAGCCATGTGCGCAAGAAACTTACGCAGCAACTTGCGTTTGGAATGAGTTTGAGAGGAGAAATCTTCCCCTCTTTGAAATCTACCAGCGTGGTGAGGGTAAGAACCCCTTACCTGATCAAATGGACGGTTTGGATGAACAATCCGATCCCGATCCTGATCATGGATCGGCCCGCAGCGTCCGGATATCACGGACGCAGGGCGTGCAAAAAAATCGATGCTGTGATGATCGGTGGGCCCCATAGTGATGTTTTTTATGAAATCCACCCCGTCCATCGAATTTCTGACGAAAAACCAGTCAAGGAGTGGTTTTTGTCAAATTTTGGTGTGGTCCACAAGATCTTCTACTCGACCATTTGTCCTGCGCTTAACGGTGTAAATCGTGTGATTACGTGGATGGGAGAAAAAAGTCAGCATGGATAGGGGCGTGGACACCCTCTGGACATGTTGAACGGTTCAGATTATCCTTAAGTATGATGTGGCGGGACACTACTCAAAAACAGGGAGCCAGCATCCGTCGTTGGACGTTTTTCTGTTTTTGAGAAGAAGAGTCGGTCAGCATACGCTGACCGACTTTTGGTATTTCGGTGCACGTCCGGTGCATGTGTGCACCTTACACACGTACTGTACATGTGGGTCCCACAGAGATGTTTTTGAGACATCTGCTCCGTCCATCCGCTTTCCCATCGAATATAAGGGCTTGAGACCAACTTTCTAGCATATCCAGATATCAGGTGGGCCCCACTTAAGGAATTACGGGGTTGATCTGTCTGTTGGGCTGCTTCTAGAGGTCTCCAATGGATGAAAATTGACGTGTACGGTTAATTTATGGTCCTCATGCCATGTATGAAGTTTCTAGCCTAACAGATGGTGGGAACCCTGTGATCTTGCATTATGGACCAATTTCGGGCCACTTAAGCTTCAGTTTCTTGGTTTTATTCGATATCTGGCGTGCAACTCTGTCGATCTTAGTCTCTGGAGTCCGTCCATTGCCTTTGGTGTCATCAGAGCGTTAAATCCATGCTTTAAGCTCCCTTTTTCAGTCCATGCTCATAAATACACTCTGCATCACAAACACGAATAAAGCGAACCATTAAAAGTATTATGTCTGTAAATCCAGGCAATAATCAGGGTCTGATATGCAATATTTGACCCTCAACACAACCTCCAACCAGCATTTTGCTAGTCCTGAGCAAAGTATGCGAAAAATAAGTTGAGAATTACAGGACAAATTTTATCAACTTGAGCGATTTTTGAAAAACAATCCAGATACTAGAATTTTAAGATTCATGAATGATGGGTATTACTCTCTCCTGGATTCAAGCGCACAGTAAACTTCATAATCAAGTTCTAAATATCAACCCATTAATTAACAAAATTCCAAACTTTGAGTTGCATGGGTGTATAGTGTAATCTCGGCTTATCAACATTCAGAGATCTAATTGTCAATTTCATGATATCACAGGTAATTAACAACGGAATTCATGACAACCAAAACTGAAACCAACACTTTGCCTTTTAGATCATCTTTTCATTCTATCAGCCTTTGATATTTTTATGAACAGTAACGCCAAGGAAGGGAATCAAATCCTCACTTATAGGGAGCAAACCTATGGTGAAAACTTGTCGCCTAACTTTTTTCACATATCATCCATGGGGAATTAAATCTACACCTATAGGGAGCAGACCTATGGTGAAGACTATTCGCTCAATCCTTTCAACAGGTAGCTATTTTTGTAGCTGGGTATTTTCTTTTTCTTTCATTCTTCTTATCGAACATGGTGGACAAATTCCCCAGGTCGGTTCCTTTCATGCTTACTGATTACCAAGTCAACCCTTCATGTGAAAGTGAGATGTGACATGTGAAATCATGACTCAATCAATGTTTAAAACTTCTAATCATGGATTAACAATTCAAACTTAACTGTGAAATCTAACAGACACTGAATCCAAGAGTCATAAATTACCAACATCACGTATCTTGAAATTCTAGTGCTCTACATGACCGTCAAGATCACTTCGAATGTACAAGAAAGTCCAGAAAATTTTTTTAAAAAGTTTCACAATTTTTGCTCAAGACCAAGAAAACACTGATTAGGTTACCTAATCTCCCACCCTCAACCAAAAATTTACATTGTCCTCAATGTAAAAGATATATTCATGCAATGCACATGGGACAACGACAGTAAAGAAAAAGTTATAGGAAGATAATACGTGGATAACGAATCGAGAGAGATTTTTCAAGAGATTGCTGGGAGAGAGCAAGTCAGTACAAGAGTGAAACCAACAAAATAAACAAAACAAAATCCTACCTATACCACTTTCGCAGGTGCTTTCGATTGCATTTAGCGTATGCAACAAGTCTTTAAACCCCTAGGTTGCCCCTAGTGGACGAGTTGTAGTCTCGTGAGGGTTTGCAGCAATGTCACCCACAAACATTAAATTAACTGATTAGGAAAATGAAATGAAAAGCTGGGTTGCCTCCCAGGAGCGCTAAGTTTACCGTCTATCCTAAAACAACATAAAACAAACTACCCTAGTCTTATAAAAGTAAGGAAAAACTACTCGATCATGCCACAAGGTTCCTCTTCTGGCCAATATCTTGATAAGTTTCTCAGTAAGTTCCTCAACAGGATCATCCAAAAGCCCTTTTTGAAATAAGCTTGGGCGCCCTGGAGCATGACTTTCCAAAGAGACTTATGTACCTCATAGGAATTTTTCTATTGAATTGCTTGAGGTATCCAAAGTATATACGATTCACCTGTGATAGAAGAAGTTTCAACGTTAGTATCCCATAGTGAATCAGAGACTACAAATAGATAAAGTTTAGAAAAATTTTCAGGAAGTAATGTAATCTCAATGCATTCCGAAGTTCCAGACTTTGGTTCAATTTTTAGCTCCTCTTCCTTTAGTGGTAAACATTCAGGGTCTAGGGAAGAAGGGGCTTCAAAGTAAGGGCGCGCTTGGTCCGTGATAACCACCGAGGTAGTGTCATGCAAGGAATCCACAAGGTGTGCCAAGCATGAGTTCAAAGATGTAGGAAAATCAGCTGGGAGTGACTCGTCTCCTGCATCGAAATCTGTGATGATGAGCCCAAGGATTCCATTGTCTTTTGAAGTAGATGGACGCATGCTCGCTTGCTCTTGCCCTTCACAGACAGATGGACAATCAATAGGTGAAGAATTGATGTGAAAACTCTGGTCATTGAAGCTTCTCAGTGGAGGCATTGAATCGTCTAAAGTGTGTAGCTCAGATTGTAGCCTTAACTGGGTAGTTTCAAATTCCAGAGTTATATCAAGCAAATCGTCCATTGCCCGAATCATATCATTATTCAATTCAGGGCAGTGGTCCAAACATGTATCACAAGGGTTGGAAGGGTTAGGTGAAAGTGGTTCATTCTCCATTTTCGAATCAGTCATGTCAGACAGGTGGAGTTAATCCTTATGGTTGACAATTTCCTGAACCTCTTGATCATTGGTAGGGGCCACACTTGAGATTGAATCCCAGTACTCATCATCGTCCAGTTTTGTGCAGTATGCACTTGGGACGGGATCACATTCCTCACATTCTATTCCTAGATTGAGTTGAGGTTCGAATAAACTAACCTCTACCTCATCAGTGTAATCATGTGTGTCATGTGAGTGAAGTGTGTCACTATCATTATATTTGAAAGACACCCACGTCTCTTGATCATTTCTTTGGACAGTCATCGAGATTGACTCATCGGGAAATCGAACCATCTGCTCATTAATGGAATCCAATTCCTCATTCATAATTTCAGTTTCTGCCACAAGCGAATTATGATAACCTTCTTCACATTGTGCTTCTAGATTGAGATGAGACTGGGATAACCTAGCCTCTTCCTTCTCCATAAGATGTGACTGAATGATTGGGATTGAGGATTTGAGCAATTCGCATGATTGTATGACAAGTTGATTGAATTGCTCATATGCTTTCATGAGCTTCTGAAGTGAATCCTCTTAGATTGTTTCTGATTGGGTTTCAAAAGTAGAGGACCCAAGAGAATTATCACTACGATATATAGCTGGTTCAGCTTCCCGACATTGATATTTCCACTAGTTATAGTCATACGGATCATAGGTGGGAGAATCTGATAGTTGGTAATACTTATTATCACTCATAATATAATCACGCATTGTTTTCTTTTTCTCAGATGGGTGATAATAATTCTCACTCCCATAGTTATGATAACCCCAACACTCACGTACTGTCCGTGGGGTGGAATTGTTCTCCCGTATATGATCGCATAAGGACTTCTTAACCGATGGAGTGTTATGCTCAGGTCGGTTCTCGATGATTGTTTCAGGAAAATTCTGAGACATAGGTTGATGTTGCTCGTAATCATCATACACCCCTTCATACTGTTTCGCATGCTCGAAAGCTATCTTAGCATATTGACGTTCCCATTCATGCATATACATGGTGAAACCCTTAATCTGAATCTAAACCTAAGAAAAATAGAGAAAAGATCCTACAGTAGTATGGAAAGTAAGAGGAGGAGAAGTTAGAAGGAAGGTACCAGAAGTTCCTATGTTAAGATCCTGTAAAAGAAACCAAAAGAGATTAGTTCCTAAAAATAGAAATTCTAGAGTTAAAAAATTCTAAGATGGAAATACAAAGTTAGTTTCTAAAAAGGAAAGTTCCCTAAACGTAGAAGCTAAGTTAGTTTCTAAAAAGTAAAGTTCCCTTAAAATTTGAAAGTTTCTAAAAATAAACTAGTTCCTAAAAATAAAATAAAATAAATTCTAAAAAAAATAATTAAGAAAGTTCTAAGCCTAAAGTTAGAAAGTTCTAAATTAGAAATCCTAATCCTAAAATGGAAAGTTATGTTAGTTTCTAAAAAGGAAACCTAGAATAAGAAAGTTTCTAAAACTAAAATCCTAATTCTAAAAGTAGGAAAAGTAGAGAAATTAGAAAGAAATTACCAATTTGGAAGCTTATCTCAGAATCCTACAAAACGAGAAGATTGGGTTAGTTTCTTAAAAGGAATAACAAAATCCAAAAATAGAAAGTTATTAAAATTATTTCTATAATTAAAAGGAAACTTGGAAAAAAAATTCTTAACTTAAAATTCTAGAAATAAAAAAACCCTAATATGAAACTACTCCTAAAACTAGTTAAATTCAAAAAAGCGTAACCGTCAATCCCTGGCAACGGCGCCAAAAACTTGTTCACTCCCCAAGTATAGGGTTGTGATGTAGTAATAAACTCGGTGAGACCGAGGTCGAATCCACAAGGACCGAAACCTGTACGTGATCTGAAACTAACTAGAACTAGAACTAGAATGAGATGAAATCTAAACTGAATGAAATTTAGAGAATAATTGTGGAATAATTATCTAAAACGTAGAGAAATTCAGAGGTAATAAAATAGGGATTCAGAGGATCCACTTGTAGAGATCAGGGAGATCTTACGCCTGCTTCAAGAATCAGGGAAATTAAACTGAACTTATTTGAAATAATTTTCAAGAGATGAAAGGTATATGAATCAGAATGGATTCCATCACCAAACCATGCCCAGGAGACAATGGTGAACAACAGAATTAAATTAATTATCAACCAATCAACAATGTATGAAGGTTAGGAAGGGTGCCGTCATCAGACTATGCCCAGGAGACGATGGTGAATAACAGTGCTTCCTGACGTCATAAACATGAAAAGGAAAGGAACATGCTCAAAGCCATTGCAGACCCATTGTAATTTCAGTCATGACAGACCATTAAAAACTAAAAACATTCCCTTCATTAACCAAATTCAACATCAGTTCAATCTAAACAAAAGGCAAGCAAGGAGTTCCCATCATACTACAAGCTTCACCTCTTAGCCTTAGCTAAGAGGTTAGCCCGACATGATTGGTCTAGTTCCCTTAAACAAAATAAATCAAATCAAATAAAAAGAAAAAGAAAAATATCACTAAACTCTCCCCGTCTCTCTCCCACGTTCGTAGATAATTCCCCCTTCTCTCCTTCTCTCCCTTTTATAGTTGTGAAAAACAGTGGATGGGAAGTTCGAATCGGTCCTGGAGAAGCGGTGGAGAAGGCCCTTTACGCAACAGAGAAGTCGGCTGGAGTCTACGCAGCCACATGCGCAAGAAACTTACGCAGCAACTTGCGTTTGGAATGAGTTTGAGAGGAGAAATCTTCCCCTCTTTGAAATCTGCCAGCGTGGTGAGGGTAAGAACCCCTTACCTGATCAAATGGACAATTTGGATGAACAATCCGATCCCGATCTTGATCATGAATCGGCCCGCAGCGTCCGGATATTACGGACACAGGGCGTGCAAAAAAATTGACGTTGTGATGATCGGTGGGCCCCACAGTGATGTTTTTGATGAAATCCACCCCATCCATCGAATTTCTGACGAAAAATCAGTCACGAAGGAGTGGTTTTTGTCAAATTTTGGTGTGGTCCACAAGATCTTCTACTCGACCGTTCGTCCTGCGCTTAACGGTGTAAATTATGTGATTACGTGGATGGGAGAAAAAAGTCAGCATGGATAGGGGCGTGGACACCCTCTGGACATGTTGAACGGTTCAGATTATCCTGAAGCATGATGATGATGGCACACTACTCAAAAACAGGGAGCTAGCGTCCGTCGCTGGACGTTTTTCTATTTTTTAGAAGAAGAGTTGGTCAGCGTACGCTGACCGACTTTTGGTATTTCGGTGCACGTCCGGTGCATGTGTGCACCTTACACACGTACTGTACATGTGGGTCCCACAGAGATGTTTTTGAGACATCTGCTCCGTCCATCCGCTTTCCCATCGAATATAAGGGGTTGAGACCAACTTCCTAGCATATCCAGATATCAGGTGGGCCCCACTTAAGGAATTACGGGGTTGATCTGTCTGTTGGGCTGCTTCTAGAGGTCTCCAATGGATGAAAATTGACGTGTACAGTTAATTTATGGTCCTCATGCCATGTATGAAGTTTCGAGCCTAACAGATGGTGGGAACCCTGTGATCTTGCATTATGGACCAATTTCGTGCCACTTAAGCTTCAATTTCTCGGTTTTCTTTGATCTCTGGCGTGCAACTCTGTTGATCTCAGTCCCTGGAGTCCGTCCATTGCCTTTGGTATCATCAGAGCATTAAATCCATGCTTTAAGCTCCCTTTTTCAGTCCATGCTCATAAATACACTCTGCATCACAAACACGAATAAAGCGGACCATTAAACGGTATCATGTCTGTAAATCCAGGCAATAATCAGGGTCTGATATGCAATATTTGACCCTCAACGACCATCTAAATATAAAGGAAGCAAAAATCCCATTTGATCCAAGTATAAAGCTAAAAGAAAATATTGAAAGAACAGTTGCACAATTAGAATATGCGAGTACTAGAGGGAGTCTTATGTATGCTATGCAATGCACTAGACCTCATATCATATATGCTATGAGTAAACTTAGTAGGTTTACTAGTAACCTTAGTACTGAACACTGGAATGCAATCAGTAGAGTCCTTGGTTACTTAAAAGCAACCAAAGACTTAGGACTATTTTATTCAGAGTTTCCTGCTGTATTGGAAGGATATATCGATGCGAGCTGGATATCGAGTGTAGGAGATAACAAGTCTACTACAAGGTGGGTATTCACTCTAGGAGGTGCAGCTGTATCTTGGGGATCCAAGAAACAGACTTACATAACGCACTCGACTATGAAGTCTGAATTCATAACCCTAGCTGCAATAGGCAAAAAGGCTGAGTGGCTAAGGGATCTTCTATTAGAAATCTCTTTCTGTGTAAAGCCTATATCAGCTGTGTCACTACATTGTGATAGTGAAGCCACATTAGCTAGAACCTATAACGGCACATATAAGGTAAGTCTAGACATATCAGTCTTCGACATGATTATGTCAGACAATTGATTCGAGATGGAATCATTGTTATTTCCTATGTGAAATCAAGCAATAACCTGACAGATCCTTTCGTTAAACCTCTACCGAGAGAGGCAGTAAAGGCTACATCTAGAGGGATGGGGTTGAAACTCTTCAACCAAAGTTTCACCAGTGATGGTAACCCAACCTAAAGTCAGAAAATCTCTAATTTCAGGTTTAATGGGTAAAAACAAGTCACTGATATGTAGAAAGTTTTTCAACATTAAAATATAAAAACCTCATCCATAATAGATAAGTGCTGAGCGTTACGAAAGAGGGTTGAGTCTTAGAACTCTTAATGAAATCTAGTCTATAAGACAAGTGTCTTATAGTAACGGAGACACTGTAAAGATTTCACCTATATGAACATAGAGATGGTGCCTTCTCTCATGAGAGTTAGGAGTTTTCTCTCAGGATCGTTCACGAATTAGGATAAGCACATGGCCATTAAATGTGCTGAGCAAGATTGTGGGAACTCTAACAAACACATAACGAATATGTGTGTGATTTCTCCAACTCTGTTATCTAGGAATAACTGGTTCAAAGCTACGGCTACCAGTCATTTTGATAAAGTTTTGAGATACTTACACTAAGGAAAGATTAAAATCAAAAGATACCTTTCTTTATTCATATAAGCTGATTATTCTGGCAGAAATGTTTAACCGAGAAAATATATTTTTATAAAAAATCAAGTGGGGGGATTGTTGTAAAAATTTTGATTTTATAAAATATATATTTTAAAATAAAAAAAATATAATATAATATATAAAGTGTTTGAAGAAACACCTTTTGGGGGTTTTTTAGAATGGTCCCATACGGGAAAGGGAAGAGAAGAAAAAATGGTTTAAATGAAAATAGTGGAGTATTATAATATTTACCTACCAAGTCCGTGGACTATAGGCCTTACGCACTGGAACACCCGCGCGTGCGTACGCTCGCGCTCGGGTTCGGGCTTGGCTCTATCTCGGTCTCGGACTCAGACTCAGTCTCGGTCTCGGTCTTGGTCTCGGTCTCAGGCTCGGTGTGAGGGTGTGGGCATGTGAGGCAGTGTGGCTATAGAGGCGCTAGTGGCGCACTTTGCAAGTGCGCATCGTGTCACAGAGGGTCGTTCTCTTCGCAAATCGGAGCGAGTCGCGGTGCGACTAAGTGGCTTAGGCGGGTGGCTGGTTAGCAGAGAGACTAAAGGACTGGGAGAGAGATCTCTCAGTATATATAAAGGGACTGAAAAGAGTTGTTGCGGCAGATCTATAACAGTTGTGTCATTAGTGCAGGGTCCAGCTGTAACTACCGCATGACTAGCCCAACAACTAGAAAATGGTTAGCTAATGTCTTACAATAGTCAACATGCATCAGATTAATGGCCCATGCACAACAGTCAGAAAACGACCATAAAATGACTAGTTTTCCAACAGCTAGAAATGGCTTAATGGAATTTATGTCTCTGGACCATAACCTCCTAGCCACCTTAGCTTATAAATAGAGGGTCTGGATGGGTTTCTAAACCATCTCAATCCACTCTAACAAACCCATACGAACTGAGACAGCCAACCCCACTCCACTCCTATACTCCAGCAATTCCAGCAATATAGCAAGGCTTGAACCTTAACTTGAAGAACAGACCAGCGGTGTAGTCTAGAACAATGGTTTAATTGAACCAATAGCTGAAGAACAAGAAAAATAGACCAGTGCAGTGCTCTCATATACATCTTCTTCTCTCTTTTTCTTTTTGAAAATTTTCTTTTCATTGTACTTTCTGCTAGATTGAGTGTACCAGAGTTCCAATAGGTGGGCCTTCGTGTTTGTTAAACGCAGACCCACACCAGGCTCGTCGTATCCTAGAAGCGATTTACCTGTAACCTATCAGCATACTCAAATCACTTGAGTAGGGACAAATAACGCTTTAAGGACAACGTTTCGAACGTGCTTTAGTCTGTCCATAGTTTACAATTTTCAGTTTCCACATTATACAGAAATTATATTAATTTGTATAATAATCCAACATATCAAAGTAAGACAGTAGTATTCGAAGATCAATGACATACTTTTGTTAAGATATGAAGATACCCTTTTCAGACGAGCATGCCAAGGAAGTATCGAAGAAGCCCTACGTCTTTATCTTCAAGCTCTACACTAAAAACTTTTTAAGACTAGAAATTTTATCATTGTTATTGTAAACAACAATGATGTCATCCACATAAATAGCTAAGACAATGAAAGATGAACTGGTTTTCTTCATGAACATTAAATGATTCAAAACATAATGTTGATATCTAATATGAGAGAATGCAATGTGTTCCTAATAAACTAGTTTTTGTTAAATTGAGTTTGATATTGATATTGGTGTTAATGATTAATGACTCCATTGCTGGGATATGCACCCAAATATGCCATGTCGGGAGGCTTGGACTAGTCTGTGGAAATAAGATACATGTTATGCTATGGTTTGGCATAGGCCCTTAATTACATCCTTGGAAAAAATCATTGATGAAAAAACAAAACCAAAGGAACTAGTCCATTGCATGATACAAAATAACATAAAAATCCTTAATATATGGTCCTTCCCACTGCCATTCTAGTATCGCCATAGGGTGGGGAGACTTGTGATAGCCTTAACTTAAACAAGCTTAGAACATTCTAGCACTTCCATAGGTCTCACATGCTAGAGATGAAGAGAGCCGGATGCTGGGGCCTAGAGGTGGGCATTTAGTTGAGTCGGATCGGATTGGGTCCAACTTGACTCGATCCGATTTTTCAAGAACCTGACCCGAACTCGATCCGATTCGGGACCGAGTCCAGTAGCGCTGACTCGATCTGATCCGAATCCTTGCTAGCCTGACCCGAACCGAGTCCGACTCGGTCTGGGAAACCGAATCGAGTCGGATCGAGTTGAGTCTAGGGAGAGAGAGGGAGAGAAAGAAAGAGATGTGGGAAACTGGGAGAAAAAGAAGGAGAGAAAGGAGGAGAGAAGGAGAGGAGGGAAATTGGGAGAGAGAGGGAGAGAAAGGAGGAGAGATGGGTGGGTGCGATGCCTCCTTTGGGTAGAGAAAGAGGGGTTAGGGTTCGTTCGGATTTCGGATCCGATTAGTCTGGATTGACCATGATTCGAGCTCGATCCAATGTACGATCGGATATAAGTGGTCCTACTTGATCCACACCAATATAGGCCTTCGGATCGGGTTGGATTCGCCGGATTGGGTCGGATTCTGCCCAGCTTTACTAGGACCTACTAACTGCTAACAAGACCCTTTGTGCTTAGATGTAGGATGAGAGACAATTCTTATTACAACGATATAAAATAGACCCAACTGGTAATCCTCTTCTCGATCATACTGGACACCCAATACAAGATGTGTAAATACAGTAATATTTACATTAATTAAACACTTTGTAGGAGATCCTACTAATGTTGGACACAGAGCTGGTGAGGTCTTAAACAACTTAAGATGCTCAACTTAGAAGATTTCAGATGGTATAAAAATGTATTCATTAGCAAAGTAATGTTAAAAACATATTGTAATATGTCTTATTGGAAAGAAAGATTCATACTAGGAATACCCAAATTATTTGTTGACAGAGTAAGAGAAAAACTATTAACTTTCTACAATCATAGTATTCCTTATGATAGATTAACCTATGGAGATTTAGTATCATTTATAACAACAAAAGGGTTAGCTTTATGTAATGCAGAAAGACTAAGAGCAAAACTTTAAAAAGAAAAGAGATTAAGTAAATCAGAATTAGGACATTTTTGTGAACAATTTGGATATAGTCCTATTATATCACCTTCCTAAAGAAAAAGATTTGGACAAAAAAGAAAATATTTTAAAAAACATTTTAAAAGAAAATTTAATAAACTCTATTCATGGAAACAAAAATATCCCTACAAAATAATACTATTAAAAAAATCCCCTTATTATAAAAAAGATAATAAAAATAGAAATAAAACTAATTTTAAAAAATTTAAGAATAAAACACCGACATGCTATAAATGTGGTAAAATAGGCCATTATAAAAATAATTGTCCATTAAAATCTAAAATAAATAATCTAGAACTAGATGATAAATTAAAACAAGATTTATACACTATTCTAAAAGAACATTCAGACACTTCTGAACCTGTAACGCCCTGAAAATTGGGGGTCGAGCATAAACTCAACTCCCGAGTTCCAACGCATCACTTATGCAACAAAATGAATGATGATTGAATGTTGTCTGCATTTGAGCTTTGAACATGAGTGAGATTAAGCCAAAACAACATATCATACTCCAGAGACAGTTAAATTGCAAGCGGAAGACTGTGATAGATATATATAAAATATAAAAACAGTGGTGAATCTCCAGAGTGTGATAATGTTACCAGGCTAATGAATTACAAGTACAATTCAAATTATATCAAATGTGCAGTGTCATCTAGTCAATATCCCTGTAATCCTGTCGATCAAGACATGGCTCACGTGAAGCCATCAGCATAGAATATACGAACAAGCATCATTGTCATCATACAAGTCTGGCTCCGCCTCAAGTGTAGTGTCGCCATCTGAAATCAGACAAAGTCTGGTGGGTGTCCGGAACACCGTCCCGCAACGTGGGAGTGAGTAGCTAACTCAGTGGAACAATAAAGCATAGGTTAACATATTATCAACTCAGTCAAGCAGTATTGATAAAGCAGTAAAATCAAACACTCCTAACTACTCTTATTAATGCAAGTATGGATGTAGGTATGATGGATGCCCTCACCACACCCTCCCACGTGCGACACCATCTCACGTTCGTGGCATGCTTTCATCCCTCAGTGCTCCACATCTTCCAGGCACATGCAATGCATGATGAGCATGATTACCGAGTTTTTAATTAGTCCATTTCAAACAGCAGGATTAGGAAACTAAGGTACCTCCCTTGTATCATTCCCAAACATGATCTAGTCTAGGGTCGTCAGTCCTAGTTAATCTCAGACGATGGTGTGGTTTCTAGGTCACTGCAAAAGCTGCCAGGGCTGTTACGCACAAAGGTTACACCACTCCCCCATCACCTCTTTAACGATTCATCACTATACAGAAACAAGCCTAGTTCATACTCAATATACCGCGACAAAGCCCTAAGGCTCACTGCAATTTCAGAGTATGCTCGAGGTCACTACAAAGGGCTGTCAGGGCTGTTACGTACAAAGGTTGCACCGCTCCCCCATCACCTTATCAATGTAGGTCGACAACACGAATATAGTGTCTCATACCACCATAATCGGCTCACGAGTCTGGTTGCTCACTGGTCACTACGGGGAGGCACGTGGCCCCAGCGTAGGCCGACAGCTCGACCACGGTGTCTCATACCACCATGCCCGGCTCATGAGTCTTAGCGGATCGAGGTACCATGGTTAAAAAGGGATTTCACTGGTAAGTTTGGTACCTTAGGTTCAAGCAGAGGCGACCAAACATGGTGAACATACATTAGACAAATCAGGTTACTTGACGAGCTCGGCTAGCTCGAGCGCACAACAAGTTGAACGACATGAAGTGCATAAGCACTTCGCGTGGCCAACTACTATCGCCAACCGAAGTACGACTCGGGTTCGTCGAACACATCTCACGTGGCAAATGAATCACAGCCACGAATTCAATTCTGGTTCCGATTTGTCTGGACTATAATCATAGCCCCAAACACGATAACTTGCAGATAGATAAAGCAGTAATGGATCAAGATTCAAATCATACAATCAAAGTATGGTATTTTCCGTTTAGGGCTGCCAGGGCTGTTACACGCATTCGTTGCTCCACTCCCCCATCACCCATGACGGATCATACAACGTAAATATGAATTTAAACATATGCATTACATAGATAAAATCATAGAAGCAGTTGAGCATGTTATGAAGCACAACACAAGCATGAGTTTGTACATATTCAATTCCTAATCTCACAACTATCCAAGGAAATCATACACATAGTTAAAGGAGTTGAGAATCATATCTCATCACCCTTAAACATTACAATTTACTAACTACTACTCATTCATACATTTCAACAAACACTTTAAAATACATGAATCAACATACATGACATATGTTGATCACATAGGTATAAGGCCAAATCCTTTCACTAGGGAGTTACCCTAATCATAACCCGCAAGCAGGAATCCAAGTTCCATATTCATTCAGTCATTTCCACAAACACTTGGGCCACACATTTTAGCATATATAGTGTGTATTGGCCGTGGCGTGATTTAGGGCAAATCCTTTCGTCAAAGGGGTATCGCCAATACAACAATCAATTATCCATGACAATTAGTCATGGCGAGCACGAATGAGAATTCTATACTCATTTAGTCATTTTCATAAACACTTAGAATACACTATTACAACATACACGGTGTATGTTAGCAAAACATGTATTAGGGTTATCCTTTAGCCAAGCGAGTATTTTATCCATGTATAATATATTCATACAACAAATAATCATGACAAATACATCTCCAAAATTTATATGTATACGGTACTTTCTAGAATACACAATTTCAACATACATAGTGTATATAAGCAAAACATGTATAGGGCGAGTCCTTTCGCCAAACAGGTAATTTATCCACATATAATATATTCATACAACAATTAATCATGTCAAACACATTTTCAAAATTTATACGTATACCGTACTTTCTACAAATACCTAGAGTATGTAGAATTCCATATTTTTCATCTTTAATCGAAATGAAAAACAAACAACACTTTGTACATGTGCAATTGCATGTAGATCATGAATCTATCATTATCTGACATTGAAAGCATTGAAAACCATAACCTATACACCTAAAGTCTGCACCTTTTGTCGTAGAATCGTAACGGAGTCGATAGGTTTGCTAAGCTTCCGTATTCAGCAGTTTGACAACCTATAGAACGAAATAAGTTAGCTATTTCATAACCTATAACCACCCAAGCCCCAAATCAGATTAGGGTTAGGGTTTCTTACCTAAAAATGGGGCTGGAATCGCCGAAAAAGTGATGAAAGCGGAGCGGTGGAGCTCGTGGAGCGGCAGGGAAGAGTGGCAGGAAGGATCTCTCACAACTCCCACACTTTCTCTCTTTTCTCTCTTCTCTCTCTAGGGTTTCTCTCAAATTCGTATAGCTGCAATGAGAGAGGGTTTAAGGTCCTTATATAGTCTAAAAACTCACCGAAATAGACTCCAGGTCAAAGTATACTTAGGTTATAACCAAAATGGGTCAGTTTCAGCTCAACGGAGGACTTCTGGCGGGCCTCCTTGAGCCAAAGGTCGGACTTAAGCTCACTAACGCTGGATCTACATTCTATTAAGTTTTCATTTCGGTCGGGATTCCAGATCACGCGTGGCGGACCAGTTTCAGTTCAACGGTCAGCGGATCTCGATCGGAGATTCCGAGTACATGTAAATGTGTATGAAATTTCTCCTGATCCGAGGGTGTAATTTGGTCTGATTCTGACGGTCTGGTTGCTTAAAACTGATCCGCAAGCGAGAGGTGCCAGATTACTATTCAAGATATTTTATTTTGAAATAATTTCACATTTCTTACACTCTTCACTCCGAGCTCAAGCGAATAGCGCTGAGACACTATCTGGATTTGATTTCCGAGATGGTTGTCAAGCCCAGCAAGGCGGTCCTAATTCCTTAACTTCATGTTAATCGGACTTCCGACGTGTGGTCCAGATCTGATACGGAGTTTCGAGATGCTCCCGAGAGCAGCCGGGTAATGAGATTGATCCTAGATTTTAGGGTAACCTAGCGTCATTGATTTTACAAGTTTTGGGTCTCGCAGATCATATTTAAAGTGATTGGTGCTAATTTCGCAGGCACTCTAGTTTAACACTAGCTAATTCTTGCCTAATTTCTAAAGGATTTAGTCCTGAGTGATTTCGATCTGAGGTGGTACTTAGACCTTTGTAGCAATGTTTAGTTTAAGTATTGTTCTTCATCACCTAAACTTTAAGGTAGTGTCTAATGTGAAAGTACTTAGAAAATTTAAAGAACAAGGTGGTGAAGGGTGGGATTTGTGAAGGAAATGGGTTAAGGAGCGATTTTAGACTGTGGGATTCAGTTCTAACAAGTTAATAAGGTGTTAGGATTGACCCATCGCCTAAGGACGTCTAATCCCAGGTTGGCAAAAATCCGGGATGTTACAGAACCACAATCAGAATCAAGTAAAAATACTACACCAGAAATATCTGATGATGAGTTAGATGAAATAGAAATAAAATCAATAACCTTATAAACAAGTAATAGTACAGAAAGTATAGAAGAAAATTACAATTATGGTATGTGTTTAGGATGTAATAATAAAGAAGCAAAAGAAAAAAGAAATTTTTGTTTTAACTAATGAACAACATACCCTTGTAGATTTTACAGAACATATACAATACGTAACTATTAAACAACAATATTTAAAAACTTTACAAGACTCATTAATAGAAAAACCAGAGAAAAAAGAAACATAAACTTACAATATAAAACATATACTAGACAGATTTCAAGAACCAACCACTAGACCACCAACTCTATGAGATTTACAGCACGAAATAGATATTATAAAAAAAGAAGTTCAAAAATTAAAATCACAAATAAAAATTCTAAATACTAATCAAACTTTTCTACAAGAACAGATTATCAATAATATCAAATTAAAAAATCTAACAGAAATACCTAGCACTTCTAATACTCATTTAAATCAAATAAACATAATAACAGAAATAGAACACCAAAAATGACATGTTTTCATCAATATAATAATAAGCTAAGAATTTCTTATTAATACTATAGCTTTAATAAATACAGGAGCAGATATGAACTGTATACAAGAAGGATTTGTGTTACCTCGATATTTTGAACCAACAACTGAAGAATTAAGAACATCTAGTGGAGCAAAATTACAACTTAATTATAAACTATCAAAAGCACAAGAATGTAATAAAGGAATATGCATAAAAACAGATTTTCTTCTAATTAAAGATATTAATAAACCAATCATCCTAAGAATACCCTTCTTAGAATTAATAAAACCTTTTAGTGTAAATGGTAAAGGAATACATACAAAAATTCTAGACCAAAATATTACTTTTAAATTTATTAATCCTCCCCAAACAAGAAGTATAGAAGAATTAAAATTGCACAGGTACTCTAAAACTATTAACCTTTTACAATATAAAAAGGAAAAAAAATTAAATATTTAAAATCAGAAATTAATAATTTAAAAATAGAACAAGAATTAGAAAAAATAAAATTGAAAAATAAAATAAAAGTATTTCAAGAAAAACTTAAACAAGAAGTTTGTTCAGATTTACCTTTTGCCTTTTGGAATAGAAAAAAAAACATATATTCAATCTACCTTATAAAAAAGAATTTGATGAAGTAAAAATTCTCATTAAAGCAAGACCAATACAAATGAATAAAGGCTTACTAGAACATTGTAAAAAAGAAATACAAGACTTGCTAAATATAAATTTAATTAGACCCTCCAAATCACCATAGAGCTGCTTAGCTTTCTATGTTAATAAATATTCTGAAATTGAGAGAGTTTCTAAATTAGTTATAAATTATAAGGCACTAAACAAAGCTTTACATTGGATTAAATATCCTATACCAAATAAAAAAGACTTACTAAATAGACTAGTTAATGCCTCTACATTTTCAAAATTTGACATGAAATCAGGATTCTGGCAAATACAAATAGCCGAGGAAAATGGATATAAGACTGCAATTAATGTTCCATTTGGACAATTTGACTGGAATGTTTTACCTTTCAGATTAAAAAATGCACCTTCAGAATTTCATAATATTATGAATGAAATATTTAACCCCTATACTCACTTTACAATAGTATATATAGATGATGTCTTAGTATTTCTACAAAATATAAACAAACACTGGAAACATCTTAAAATATTCTTGCAAATAATATAAAATAATGGACTAGTTGTTTATGCAATAAAAATAAAATTATTTTAAACAAAAATCAGATTTTTACGACATAATATATATAATAAAACTATAATTCCTAGAAAGAAGTTTAAATTTTTTTAATAAATTTTCAAATGAAATAAAAGACATGAAACAATTACAATGATTTTAACGTAATTTAAACTAAATAGGAGATTTTTACGAAAATTTACATAAAATATGTAAACCTTTATATGATAGATTAAAAAAGAATCCTTCTTCCTGTACACAAGATCATACTAATATAGTAAAGCAAATTAAATTAGGAATTAAGAAATTACCTTTACTAAATTTAGCACACCCTCTATACTATTTTATAGTAGAGACAGATGCCTCTGATATTAGCTAAGGAGGCATACTTAAACAAAAATCAGCAGATAATAATCAAGAACAATTAGTGTCACACCCCAAACTCGAAAAACGGGCTCACAAAATTTCTAATCACCGAATCCAGCGCCGACAACCTCCGTAATGCCCCGTTCTCGGCTTTCGGCACCCATTTGTCAGATTCTGATCCTGGGATCCTACAAGGAGGATTTTCGGTATGATTTTTTTTTTTTTTTGTAATGGAGCATAACCAAGTCACAAAACAACATCACCGCATATCCACTACATGAAAACTTTAAGTACAATGCGGAAAGGAAAATATAGGGTGATAAAAAAGCTCCAAAATAATCTATTATGCGCTCCTGTCTCAGCGCTGCTGCGATCCAACGCCACCTGCACGCAACGGTTGTGCATAAACTTACAAAAGCTTAGAGGGTGGTGTAAGTGTATGCGCAAGGTAAGTGCCAAGTGTACAATATCAGAGTAATGTAGAAATATGCTGGTAAGTCCATGAATGCTATCAGCTATACCAAAGTTATGTGATGCAAGACATGAATGCTATCGGCTATACCAAGGCCATGTAATGCGAGGCCTATATAGCCAAATGTCGTATGTGAGATGTAAAACAAGCATGCCAGTCCTCATCAAGTGCGCATATCAGTACAGTTTCTCTCTAAATATTATCGCGGTCTAATACACTTCACACTGACTGCCGCCTCTCTAGTCGCACATCCCAGTAAGTGGAATAGACCACACTATCTGTCTGACCAGTAGTCTGCCAATACCTACCGGGCTCATCGATAGCGGACTCATTTTTGAGCTGGTCAAACTCAACCTAGCTTACACCCCCTCACTCAAGCGGATAAGGCCACACCCCCTTCCAATCGACCACAACACAGTGGGAGACGCGGCCTACTGGTATTCGGCACTCCTGCGCTTTTGTATCTACTCGGTCTAGACGTTAGAGCATCTCCTGGTACCAAAAAGGTTCTAGGACTTTCACCCAAGGACATCCTAAGTGCCCACAGTGCTAGAACCAAGTAGTTCCGGTATCCGATACGGCCATCCATGATGTGCTTGTGGAGCCACGACCCGAATGTCAATAGGGTGTACAATGATCATGAAACACAAATGTGAGATGTATGAATCACATTGTCCAGTCATGCAACAATCCTGCGCATACCACGCGTTCATGTGGGTAACTCCTATTAGTGAGTCCCATAAATAATTTGCTCAATGGCATATGGTATAATCAGTCATTCCTCATATCAAGCATACATATGATGCGTATGGCATGAGTCATGGAATTATACTAAGCATGTTATAAAGTGATGAACTATCCTTATAACGAAGATGGGCCTAGACGGCCTACACACAACAAGTACGGGCCTATCAATGGGCCCTAGGGAGAGTTACAATGCGGACATTTAACCAACATTATTCTTACAATGTGGACGTTAAACCATCATTGCTCCCAAGGCACGGCCCGCCATAAAGGTAACACATAAACCACAGTGGAATCACATTACAATGGGCCTTATGTACATCTCATTGTTCCTCGACCTATGGGCCTCAGATACATCAAATGGGCCGCATCATATGGGCCTCGTATATATTAAGGTGGGTCTCAACGGACGGCCACAAATAAATCAAAATGGGCCTCATACCTCCCTAAAAAGAATTATATTGAAGGATCATTTGGACCATACCACGAATAGTAACGGAGATAATAATTTTCATGGTTAAATAAACGACAGGGCCCACTATAAAGTTTATTTTCCAACCAATCTAATCATAAGGTCATAAAGACCTGGATTAGGAGGGAAAACAAATTCCCTATTAATCCAGAACTTCTATGACCCAAATGGGTTTCAATAATAGACGTTCAATCCTCCACTATTTCTGCGGTGTGGTCCACCTGATCAATGGATGATCACGTCACAGTGTGGGCCGCCATAATGTATTTGAGATCCAACCAATTCATAAGTTAACATAGTGATAGATGAAGTGAAAACAAATATTGGCTTTATTAGAAACTACTATGGCCCTTAGAAGTTTGAACGGTGGATGTCATTGTCCACATTAATGGTGGGTCCACCTGATCCTAGATCTGTCTTATTTTTAGTCTCAAGCCTTAAAATGAGCGTTCAAAATGGTTGGACTGTTTGGATACAATACATCCATCATGGTGGGTCCCATAGATGGACGACAAGGATGAAACAAGTGAGACCCATGGAACTTAGTGACGCCACTACAGCAGCTATGTAGCTGGAGTGAGGTACACCAGCCGTCCCACCTCCACACGCAGGGACGGTGTGGGTAAAACACTTACATCAGTAGGTCTCACGTGGGGCCCACCATAACGTTTATCTGTCATCCAATCTGTTAATAAGGTCTCACAGACCTAGATTAAGAGGAAAAAAAATTTCATAATGATCCAAAACTTCTGTGACAACCCAAAAGGGTTTCAATGGCAGACGCTCAATCCCACTGTTTCCTGCCATGTGGACCACTTGAATTCCATATATGGCTGAGGGGCTCACCAAATGCATGGTGTTGACATG
Source organism: Magnolia officinalis (assembly GCA_021015155.1). Classification (NCBI taxonomy): domain Eukaryota; kingdom Viridiplantae; phylum Streptophyta; class Magnoliopsida; order Magnoliales; family Magnoliaceae; genus Magnolia; species Magnolia officinalis. Next base: position 22,273,139 of record JAJHSJ010000008.1, read on the forward strand.
CACACACATCACAGTGGGGCCTACGGCTGGGACCCAACGATCCCTGCCACTTGCGCCTACGAAGTAGCAGGACGCTGCTGCAGCATCCTTTGGACGTTCAGCAGCAGCAGCGCCTGCTACATGTTTTTTTTTATAGTAGTTTTTCCTAGGTGGGGCCTGCATCAGGAGAAACTGACCTAGCCGTTAGATTCTATGGCTCGAGATAGTCTAAATGAGCCCAATATTCGACGTATTTTGGTGTATAAAAACATCAGGGTGGATTTCAATGGTAAAAACATTATTTTCTATGCTATGGCCTGTTAGATAGTCGAATTAGCTTCATTTTTTGGCTCAACGCGAAAATGATCTGGGGAATGGGATGGATGGCGTGGATTGGACCCATACATAAAGGTGGGGCCTACATGAGTGGTCTACCCAAGGCATGTTGAATCAAGCTAATATATATATATATATATATATATATATATATATATATATATATATATATATATATATATATTTCCGTCAGTACACCACAGCGTCAGTTCACGCTTCACTGTGTAGCCACATCCAGCGTCCTTTGACGCTAGACGATTTGAGTAACACATATTTAAGGTGGGCCTCACCCACAAAAGTGCTACCAGGGTGGGCCACCAAATGGATGGATGGTTTGGGTAAGACACACATCAAAGTGGGGTCCATCCGAGTGGGCAACACAACCACCTCATATCGCAAAAAAATGAAAAGAGAGAGAGAGAGAGAGAGAGAGAGAGAGAGAGAGAGAGAGAGAGAGATGTGATGATGGAGGGCTCCGCCACTATGAGCCCTCCCTTTCCATGCATTCAATCATACATCAAGTGGGTCCCAATACAGGTGGGCCCACCAAATAAAAAATCAACGGTGGAGATTCCTTCTCCACCAAAATGGAAGGTCTAGATGACCTCTTTCAAACTAAGAAAAGTAAACATCATGATGGGGTCCATGGAGAATGACACCATCATGGAATGATCATGAGAATCAAGGTGGGCCATCGGCCACATCTAGGGTCTAAAGTGAGATCCATACTATCGATCGATAGGCCTCACTTGGCCCATCATCAAAACAAGAAATCTAGGCCTATAGAAACACCCACCGTTCGATCTTCTTGGTTTGATGGAACGCCGATCTCCTTGTGCCTCTCTTTGATGGAAGATGATGAGAATGGAAGGGCTAGGATGATGGATCTTGAAATAGGAAGTGGGCCACACAACACATTATTTCTCACCTTAGAATTGCTTGGATGTCCACTTTTTTTTTCTTGGAATTTCTATTGAGAGAGAGAGAGAGAGAATGGTGGTTGTAAGAGAGAGGTGATGGATGTGAGTGAAAGATGTACTTGACATGAGAGTTGACATGGGGTGGTTGCTTGATTTGGCGAGAAAGAAAGCATGGGTTGTGTACTTTAATTAATTGATTGATTGATGGGATGGGTTGTAGAGATTCTCTTGGATTTACAAATGAGCGGCGTTTCTTCGAAATAAACGCGTGCCCACATCTCCTGGCCAGGGTATCGAATTAGTGTGCAAGACGCGATGTCGGAACCGCGGCGATGGTGTGGTCGCAATAGTACAAGTCTCGGATTAAGCCGACTCAAATGTATGGGATACGACTTAGGGTCGCGCGCAAACGTCGATTATAGGTCGCAGGTTGCCGGAATTCGTCGGGAAGGATCGCGGGAGTCGACGGAACAGTACGGACTAGGATATGAGCCTTACAATTAGTTATATATATTTCAGGAGTATGAAATCAAGGTTAAAAGAATTATATTACAATAATAATAATAATAATAATAATAATAATAATAATAATAATAATAATAATAAATGCTTTCCACAGTTTTATGTGTTACTAAATTTCAAAGTGATATTTTCAACCAATAATTCTTATTACGAATAGTTTGCAAAAGTGTCAAATATATTTTAGAAAAAATGTTAAAAATTTAGTTCATAAATAAATTTTTGCTAGACGACAAGCTATTTTATTAAGTTTTGATTTTAAAATAAAATTTATAAAATGAGAATCTAATTCTCTTCCCGATTTCCTTTTCAGAGAATTTCTTCAAAGCAAGAATGGCTGAAAGGCCAAAACCAACTTCAAAACAAGATTATATTATTTCGCCTAAACCAGCTACCCCTAAACCACCAACTAGTCTAAATAGAATTCTTTTAGGATCCACTTCCAGATTAACTTTTAAATTCAGGCCTTTTCTACCTGCATATCAACCCATAGAATTACAAAACCAATTTAACCTATTAGCCTCACCAACACCAGAAAAATCCAATACTTTTATACAAACAGTAACAAAAAATAACATAGGGGAATCCACTTCCTCTACACCAGAGTAACCTCAGAATATTTTTAATCTTAATCCACAATACTTTCACAAACCAGGTATTCTTCCCGTCTTTCCTCATACCAAAATCAAGGTATCTTCCAGACGCTACATCGACACTTTCTACCGGAATGGCATTGGCCCGGTACTATAGGGGCAAAAATGTAAAAATATTATGAATTTATATTAGTACACACAGATTCCTACGAAATTACTCATATTCAAGATCCTAAAGAACCCAACAAGATTTCTTATTCAAAATGTGTCTTCTCCTACAATGATTAAAAAGAAAATCCCAATACTGCTAGATAATTCTCTTAACCTTTTAACCCCCCTACATATACTTATTATGATTACCAAGAAGCATGGACAAAAACATTTTTCTTTCAAAATAACAACCTTAGTTATTCATGGATTTTTCATTTTTCCACAAAGAACAAATTAGAATACCCAGAATGGTTTTTAACCCCCCTACATATTCTTTTATTGAATTCCTTTCTTTTCCTTAATTTCATTATTTCTTCATGGATGGATCATATGGGACCCACCAATCTATGGTGGGGATCCCATTTGATCCCATGGATGTGGCCCTTTGGCCCATCCTACATACATGTCATGATCCATGACGGGGCCATTCTCCATGGACCCCATCATGATGTAAGTAATGATCCACTCCATCTTAAGGTCATCTAGACCTTAAGGATCATGTTGGGATGGCATCCCAACCATCCATAACAATTATAGATCATGCATGTAGTGATTTTATGTTGCATGCACAATCAATGTAGTTGTATGAGTATGATTCATTCTTGGGAAGGCCCATTAGTGGCGGGGCCTTACCCCCATGGCCGGATTACCTTCTTTTCTTCTTCTATCTTCTCTGATGTGTGGATGATGATGTGTGTGTGGCCCATTTAGTGGGCCTAGGATGTCCCAAAATAAATAAAAATAAAAATCCAGCAAGGTGGGACTCCCTTACCACCCAACTCCATGATCTTTGGACACCATAATCAATGCATGCAAGTGTCCTAGTCTTAGTCTGTGATCTAGACATATGTGGGGCCCACTGAGGAAGGCCACACACCCTTTTTATGGCTGAGATTATTGAGATATAGGCTGATGTGTCCAGCCATGTATTGCTGTCCAGAAATTTCTGGACAGATTTTTGCTGGGCTTGGGCTTGAATTTGGGACTGATTGGGGGACCTTTTGTACGCATCAAATATACTTTTCTGAAAGGTGGGGATCTCATCTTGATGTCCCCCAAATTTCAGCCCCATCTGACCTTCATTGGGGTCCCAAAGGTATGATCCAAGTGAGGTGGACAGTCAGGATTTTCTGCACTGTTCCAGCAACATTCCACCCTGGATAGGTTGGAATTTCAAAATTTATTAAAATACTTTTGGGTGTCTAAAAATTATAAAAATTTACAGGAAGGTGTTCCACTCATGGTAGGACCTACCTACAAAATTTTAGGGCTAATGGACACCTGTACAGACCATGGAAGTGGCTGGACCGGCCCATTACAATATGGTCTCTAGATCAGTTTGATTTTCAGGATAGATTAATTTCTTTAAATAAAATAAAATATTTTTAGATGTTCAAAAATTCTGAAATTTTGTGAAGTTATGATCCACCTATGGTGGGACCTACCTACCAATTTTTAGGGCCAATGGACCCCTGTACACACCGTGACGAGGGCCGGACTGGCCCACCACATTAGGGCGTCCAGGTCAGTCCGATTTTCTGGATAAAATGTTTTGTTTAAATTAATTAAAATACTTAGGAATATTCAAAAATTCTAAAATTTTGTGGGAGTGTGTCCCACCTATTGAAGTATCACTCTGAAATATTTCAGCCCCAAATGACCCCGTTTGGGCACCCAAAAGAATGGGCCAAGATAGTTAGACTGCCAGATTTTTTTGCTGTGTAGTCCAGCAATATGCCTTGATAAAAACCATAATTCAAAAATATTTCCTCTGATGGTGGGCCACCTTTTTGGGTTTTATCTCATTGTATGCATGATGAGGGACCTTAGCCCTCAATTTTCAGAGTTTTAGAGGCCCTGGCCCACTCCAATGGAGTGCCCAAATTTAGGACAGCAACATGTTATAATTATGCTTGGCCTTTGGGCTGAGATTTCTAGGAGTGGGGCCCACCACATTGTGAAGAATCTTAGAGGTAATAATCTATACCTTTAATTCCTTAAATGTTGGGCTTAATAAATATACTTTTGAGGCCCACCACAGTTGATTTTAATTGGGTCCATGAATGTGGCCAGTTGTTGAACTCTTTAGGCCCAATTGGGCTAGAACTTTTCAGATAGGCCCATTGAACTCTTGGGCCATTTTTACCATACTATTGTGTTGGATTAGTGGGCCGGATTACACAAGTATATGTGCCATTGGTTGCCCACCAAATCAACTTTATACTTGGGCCGGGTTGTAGGCCCAACTTACTTGACCAAGAGCATGACATTTGCCCATGTGATTTAAGCAATGGGTTGCCCACTAGGCCACCACAATATATGGGATTAGTGGCCTTTATGTTGGGCCCTAATCTTTCCCCTATGGGCCCATAGTGGTATATATGGGTTGGGCTATGTGTGTTCCCCTTGGACCCATGTTTTGGATAGGCCCTGGGCTGCCTTTCTAAAGCCCAACATGAATGTATGTGGTATGTAATGGCTGCCCATTTCTTATTTCTAATGTTGTGTGGGCCTTGGGCCTTGATCCGTAATCAATTAGAGATGGGCTACCTCTTGGGGACCAATTGTGGTTGGATGTCCACATTGGTAGCCCTAAGGTAGGCCCATGGACTTCTATGGGTGGTTAAAGACCCACCATAGAACCTTGCTAGGCTCGTTTCATCTATTTAGGCCCATATCATTGTTCTCCTTAGTCTCATGGGTTACCCCAGGTATATGGGCCCCCACTAGAGGTTGTATTCCTTATGAGGATTGGTTAAGTACCTAGACCCTTTATGGTTAGGTAGAGAGTTCATCTTCATTTCGTTGACACCTCTATTCATCTTCGTGGCCCACTCCCATACTCATCATATGCATGCTTGGTTGAGGTATGATTGACCATGGTTATGTCATTGTGTAGGACATGTTAGTATCTCCCCGAGAGATGGATGTTTGGGATTGATGCATGGGTGATTGTGTGATTCATGCATCTGGTATTGCATAGCTTATGGATATCCGCCCTTACTTCATCAGGGTCTTACTTCCATAGGGGTATTCGTGGATGGCCGTATGTGTGGACACTGAAAATATTAGTTGAGCATACCGGGTGCATAGGATGCCCATGGGTGAAATTCTCAAAACTTCCATGGTACAAAGGATCTGCTCCAGCGCCGTGACCGGGTGGAATATATGAGCATACGAGGGCCTTATACCATTAGGCCGCGACTCCCACTGTCGTGTAGTCGGTTGGATAGGGGTGTGGCCTTTCCTGCCTGATGTGAGGAGGCATTGCTAGGCTGAGTCTGACCAGCTCGTAAATGGGTCCGCTACCTTCAGGCCTTATTGGTGATTGGCTGTCCACGGGCAGGTAATAAGGTCTCTTACGCTCGTTTGACTGTGGGCGGTCTATAGAGCGGCAGTCATTCAGTAGTGTAATGGACCTCGATGATTTCCTTATGATCGGAAATGTACAAGACTTGTGGTTTGGATATGAGCACTGACATTACTTGCATTACATTAGCATTGGTTGTACAAGCCCCTTCATGCATTGCCTTGGCATGGTACCTAGTACTCATTGCATCTTATTCATGATAAGCCTGGGTAAGGCTAGTGATATCCTCATTGATCATGCTTCTCTCCTTGTATCTCCTACTACTCTTCTGTGCACCATTATCACACACCTACACCACCCTCCAAGCTTCTATAGGCTTATCCACAATTGATGAGTGCAGGATACCCTAGGCAGGCGACATAACAGTAGAGCATGGAGTAGAGCTGAGTATTTGAGGACTCTAGTGTTGCTGACATTTCTCTCTTTTCCTTTTATCTCATGTATGTCCTTTTGAACCTTATGGATGATTGTAAATGTTTAAATTTATAGTGAATTTTGCGATGTGTGCATATGTTATACTCAGATGTAGTTGTTGTGATCTTGGGTATGCTCGTATTGGAAATGATTATATTGTTATAAAAAATCCTCTTTGTAGGATCCTAGGATCGGAACCTGCCTCAGGAGACAAGAATGGGATACTATGGAGGCTGTTACGGCCAGAACCGGCCATCGGGTTCCTTGTGATTCTGGTTACCGAGTCTGGGGCGTGACAAAATGTCAGCACAAGAAGACAAGAATTACTGTCACAAACAGTAAACGTCGGCAAAAGAAGATAAGAATTACTGTCACAAACAGTAAATGTTGACATAAACAACAAAAGTTACTGTAGCAACAAGGATACGTGCAAAAATAGTACCCTGACAAGACACTATTTTATGCCAACGTTTACTGTTTGTGACAGTAATTCTTATCTTCTTGAGACGAAGTTTACTGTTTGTGATAGTAATTCTTGTCTTCTTGTGCCGACGTTTACCATTTATGATAGCAATTCTTGTAAAGAATCTACTAGATTAAGATGAATTATGCTAGTGTCGATAATTGGACTCTGGTTACTGGTTCGTTGAAGTGGTTGTACGAAATCAAGTCCGTAACAATCGTCTTCATTTGCTCGTAAGAAATGAGTACTGGAAAAAGTGTCTTGTTCATCATCTGAATCTAACTATGATGCTGCTTCTGATAAAACTTTTCTTGCTTCTACTTTTGTCTTTCCTGATGCGAGTCTTTTTTGAATACTTGATTTAGAGAGAAGAAATTCATGATCTGTTGAAATACTGGTTTTGCAAAGTTGAGGATTTTTCTTGAGAAAGTCTACTAATGCTGGTTTTTCTTCTTTTCTTGTGTCAAGATTTTTCCACCATTTTATTTTAAAACATCGAACTAAATGAACTAGTCCAAATGGTCCTATAACTTGAATATTATATTCCTATATAGTAATTCATGCTAATGAAAAATGGGTGAAGAAAATAAGGAGTGATAGGAAAAGAAGATTTTTTTGTTAATTGAAAATTTTCTTTGTAAAAAGAAAAACCGTCTTGTACTAGTTGAGGAAGGGTTTTTATATTTGGTCCAAAGAATTTTCAAAATTTTAAAAACCATTCTGGGTATTCTAATTTGTTCTTTGTGGAAAAATGAAAAAATCATGAATGACTAAGGTTATTATTTTGAAAGAAAAATATTTTTGTCCATACTTCTTGGTAATCATAATAAGTATATGTAGATGGGTTAAAAGGTTGAGAGAAATGTCTAAAAGTATTAGAATTTTGTTTTCAATCATTGTAAGAGAGGACTTGTAAAATAAGACATTTTGAATAAGAAATCTTGTTGGGTTTGTTTAGATCTGGAATATAAGTAATTTGGTAGGAATTTGTGTCTACTAATATAAATTCATAATATTTCTGCATTTTTTCCCCTATAGTAGCGGGCCAGTGCCATTTTAGAAGAAAGTGTCGATGTAGAGTCTGGAAGATACCTTGATTTTAGTATGCTGATTCAAGGGGTAAGACAGGAAGAATATCTGGTTTGTAAAATAATTATGGATTGAGATTAAAATATTCTAAGGTTGCTCTGGTGTAGAGGAAGTGGATTCCCTTATGTTATTTTTTGTTACTGTTTGAACAAAAGTCTTGGGTTTTTCTGGTGCTGGTGAGGCTAATAGGTCAAATTGGTTTTGTAATTCTATGGACAAATATGGAGGTAGAAAATGACTGAATTTAGGAGTTAATCTGGAAGTGGATCCTAAAAGAAATCTATTTAGATTGGTAGTGGTTTAGGGGTAGTTGGTTTAGGCGAAATAGCATAATCTTGTTTTGAAATTGGTTTTGGCCTTTCAGTCATTCTTGCTTTGAAGAAATTCTCTGGAAAGGAAATCGGGAAGAGAATTAGATTCTCATTTTATAAATTTTATTTTAAAATCAAAACTTAATAAAATATCTTACCATCTAGCAAAAATTTGTTTATAAACTAAAATTTTAACATATTTTTCTAAAATATATTTGACACTTTTGCAATTTATTCGTAATAAGAATTATTGGTTGAAAATTTCACTTTGAAATTTAGTAACACATAAAACTATGGAAAGCATTTTTCTTAATTACTATACTATAATTCTTTTAAGCTTGATTTCATATTCTTGAAGTATATCTAACTATTTGTTCTTGATTATTATCTGGTGATTTTTGTTTAAGTATGCCTCCTTAGCCAATATCAGAGGCGTCTATCTCTACTATAAAATAGTATAGAGGGTGCGCTAAATTTAGTAAAGGTAATTATTCACACCCCAAGTATAGGGTTGTGATGTAGTAATAAACTCGGTAAGACCGAGGTCGAATCCACTGGGACTGAAACCAGTACGTAGTCTGAAAATAACCCGAACTAGAACTAGAATAAGATGAAATCTAAATTGAATGAATTGTGAAAATATTAATCTAAAATTTGTAGAAATCAAAGGTGGGAAACTAGGGATTCAAAGGATCCACTTGTAGAGATCAGGGAGATCTTATGCTTGATTCAAGAACTCAACTGGACTTAGAGTCCCATCTTCATCCAGTTAGAAGATATAACCATGGAAATCAAATATGAACTTCTTTTGATCTAGTTTTCAAGAGATACGAAGGGTGTAAATTAGAATGGATTCCATCACAAAACCATGCCCATGAGACAAAGTAAACAACAGAATTAGGCCAATCCACAACCAATCTGAGAGATACACGAATGTTAGGAAGGATTCCATCATCCAACCATGTCCAAGGGGCGATGGTGAACAACAGGGCTTCCTAATTTCATAATCATAATAAGGAAAAGAAATACTCAAAGCTATCATAGATCTATTGTAATTTAAGTTACAACAAACCATTAAAAACTAAAGGCATTCCTTATAATCAACTAGAATCAAAGTCTGTTCATTTCAAACAAAAGGCATAAACAAAAAGTCTCCCATCACTCTACTAGCTTCACCTCTTAGTCCTAGCTAAGAGGTTTAGCTAACCATAACCATGGTTAGACAAAAATCTCTTAAAAATAACAAGAAAATAATTAGAAAAAGTAAGAAATAAAAAAAACTCAAACCCGGCCACGATCTCTCTTCTCTGACATCCCAAAACTCAATGCTTGAATCCCTTCCCTCTCTCTTTCATCTCTTTTTTATAACAACAGGGAGGCTGGCTGGGGCTTGCGTACAAAAAGGCAGTGAGAAGGTCGGCTTGGAGAACCGACATTGCTGCTGTCGGTGGAAACTTTCACAGTGCACCTTGCGCTTGACCCGCGTTCGGCACGTTTAACCGATCCGATTTGGCCATCCGATCCATTCGAGCTTCTTGATGATGGTTGGTTTCCCCAGGGGAATGATTTGGTCGGCTAGGATCGTCAGTCTGATCCTAACCAAGATCACAGAATGCCTCGGATCATCTGGGACTCTTCAGACGTGCGTAACAGAGTTGCGCTTCTTGCGCTGTGCTGACGGTGGAGCCCATTATTGGGAATTGCTGAGAAATCCAATCTGTCCATTGGATGCGGAACGGAAAACCATTCAGATATGGACGGTTTTTAATTGGGTTTAGTGTGGCCCATTTGATTTATCTTGCGGCAAAGAGTCTGCCGTCCAGTGCATTTGCGATCTCTTTCTGACATTCTTCAGACCAAGAACCACTAAAGCTTGGTAAGGACCCTCGTATAGTTCGAATGAATGGCTCGGATTAAACTTATGGACCATAATGATGGGCCATCTGCAACCATCCGTAATTCCCTGTTTTTGCGGTAGCGGGAAGGAATGTTTCAAAAATCCTTTTAAAAGAGGGAAGTCAGTCAAAGGTGTATTAACCGACTTCACCGGTTCAGTATACATCCCAAGCATGTGTGTTGTGTACACACACCATGTAAAGTGGGTCCCACCTCGATGTTTGGAGAAATCCAATCCGTTTATCCCCTGTATCATCTAAAGTATGGTGGTGAGCCTAAACTTGAAGCATAACCTAAAGATCAGGCGGGCCCTAATTTGAGATTTATGGGATGATCTACCTATTAGGACACTTTCACAGGGATCTGAGTGCTGAAATTCAACAAGTACAGTTAAGTTATCGTCCTTAGGGCATATATAAAGTTTCGAGCTGAACGGATGGTGGGAACCCTGTGATCTTGCATTCTGGATGATTTACAGGCCCATTTAATGTGAGTGACCTGATTTTCTCGAATCTCTGACATGTAATTTCTTCGATCTTGGTCCCCTGGGGTCTGTCCCTTATCTTGGTGACTTCAGAGCGTTAATTCCATTCTTTTAGGACCCTTTTCCAGTCTAAGCTCCTAAATACACCCTGCATCACAAACACGATTAAAAGAGGGCGTTAAATGGTATCATGTTCGTAAATCTATGTAATAAATTGTAACAACACACGCCCACACTGTATGATATTGTCCGCTCTGGTCACAACCTGCACGGTTTTGTTCTCGGAGTCGCCCCCAAAAGGCCTCATACTCTGCAAGCCAGTCTATACCCAAAATAACATCAAATCCCGTCATCGGCATCACGAACAGATTGGCGGGAAGAAACATCTCGCCTAGTAACACTGGGCAAGAAGGGCAGCGACGGGTCAACAAAACGGACTTCCCCATGGGAGTCAAAACTGTTAAGGCCTCAGACACGGCCTCCGAAGGAATATCGGTCAATCGGCAATCAGTAAAACTGTTCAGCCACAAAAGAATGGGAAGCGCAAGAATCAAACAAAACATGATCAACACAAGCAGAAACAAGAAGAATACCCTCAATGACTCCACCGATCGATGACTGCGGGTCTTGGCCTGGCGCCTGCTGCGCAAAATAAAAATAGCCCTGAGCTGGTAGGGGAAGAAAACCGAAAGACTGAGGGTCCTGAGTCTGAGCCTGCTAGACTTCTATACACACTAGACCCAGGGATCAAACAACATACAGATATCCCCTCTGCTGTCGCTGCTACTGTTGTCTCTGCTGAGGAGGTCTTCCTAGCTACCTCTGCTGCTCAGGAGGAGCCCTATGAGCGGCGGGTGGAAGCTGTGTTCTCTACTACTGCTGAGGATGAGGAGGAGGCAACTGCGGTGGCCTTTGTTGCTGAATGGGGAGAGGGCACTCATGCCTCCGATGCCTAGCCTGTCCACAACTGAAGCATACACCAGAAAAGGGGCTGAAAGATGAAGCGACTGGCAGTGCTGACGATGATGATGAAGCTACTGTTTGAACCTCAGGCTACTGAAAACGTGATTTGCCCCTCCGTCTCTGCTGACGGTGCTGCCTAGAATTGCCGGCTGGTGCTCTCCTCTTCTGGTCTCCATTGGAACTCTGCTCTCTCAGATGTAATGAGAAGGTGTGGACCCCACCTTGAGATGTGGTGGGTCATACCTCAGATGGCCCATGAAATGGTACCCAAAAAGGAGGCCCATAGGGGTGGGCGGTCCACTTTGTTGGGCTGTCCAGCCCACATGTATGGAGGAAAAACATACACTTCAGCTTGGTTTCTCTAAGGGATGGGCCACTTTTGTGGACCCCACCTTATTGTATTTTATGAAGAAAATACTAAACCTCCATTTTCCCCCTCATGGATGAAGTTTGGGCCCACCTTATTGGGTAAACAATGCATGGACAACAACATCTCTTCCTGGACAGATTGAAATTCCTAATTTAATAAAAATATTTATGAGTATCCAAAAATCATAAAATTTTTTAGAGAGGTGGTCCACTCATGGTAGGACCCACCTACAAAAGTTTGGGGCCAATGGACACCTGTACACACCATGGTGGTGGATAGACCGGCCCATTACAATATGGTGTCTAAATCAGTCCAATTTTTAGGATAGATTGATTTCTTTAAAGAAATTAAAATATTTCTACATGTCCAAAAAATTTGAAATTTTGTGGAGATGTGGTCCACCCATGGTAGGACCCACCTACCAAATTTCAGGTCCAAAGGACCCCTTTTCACACCATGGTAAGGATCAGACTAGCCCACCACGTTGGGGCGTCCAGGTCAGTCCGATTTTCTGAATAGTCTGTTTCATTTAAATAAATTAAAATATTTCTAAGTGTCCAAAAATCTTAAAATTTTGTAGGGGTGTGGACCACCTATAGATGTATCACCCTGCAAAATTTCAGACCCATCAAACATTTGAGCTGGTCGTGGTATGGCTGGAAGTGGCCTGCTAGGCAGGGACGCCCAGGCTGGGGCGTCCAGCCTGCTTCGTCGGCCCACCTTGATGTGTTGTATATCCCACCACCCATCCATGTGGGGTCCTTAGGTGATTGATCATCCTCCCTTTTTTTATTCAATTGGGGCCCATTGGGTGAATTTTTGGGCCAGATACCCCGGGCTCATAGGGCTGCTTGCACATGGGACATCCCTGCCTTAGGCTACTGTTGTGCGTACATTCTAACGGCCTGGCCCACTTGATATATATGTTGCATATCTTCTCTCATCTGGTGGGGCCCACAGTGATGTGTGTTGGCCTTCAAGGATTAAATATACTAAGAAATACTTCTATTGTTGGACTCCAACCAACCAAGAAATTTGGGTGGGCTAGAATTTGGCATTGAGCCCAATAATTGTTGCCTATAAATGTTCTTTTGAGGCAATATGACCCACTATATTTGATGAAGTTTTAAGTCAGTTATCTTACCATTCTAATTTTATTTTTGGGCTTAATTAGTGCAAGATTAGAGGCCCATTCCAATTGGATTCTACTTGGGCTAGTCTTCCAGTTAATTAATGGGCCTTATAACCTTGGTTGGGCTGGAACTTTTGATAGGCTCGTTGGACCCTTGGGTCCTATATTTACCATGCCATTGTGATGGGTCTTATGGGCCAAATACTCAAGTAGTTGGGCCCTTACTTGCCCACTATAATAAATCCATACTTGGGTCGAGATGTGAGGCCCAACTTACTTGTGTTAAATATAAGAATTTCCCATATGTTGGGATAATGGGCTGCTCCTTTAGGCCCACCACAATGAGTGAACCCATGACCCCTATGGTTGGGCCCTAACCTTGCTTAAGGGCCCACCAGGTTGCCTATGTCTTGGGCTTAGTGTATGACCCATTAGGCCATGGATTGATTGTGCCTTGGATCTTTCTTTGCATACGTAGCAGGCTACCTTTTGAGACCCAGTTGAGGTTAGATGTCCTCTTTGGTGGCTCTAAGGTAGGCCCACCATGAACCTTGTTCGGCCCGTCTCCTCCTTGAGGCTTTATGATTCTCCTAACTTGTAGGTTATCCCAAAGTATTAGACCCCCACTAAAGGACTTCGCTTCTCCTTAGTACCTATCTATGGAGGAATACATTCTACAAGTAGCACACTTACATCATTGTGACCCATATACATCATCTGTATGAATTGATTGCATTGTATGGTGGTCATTGAGGGATGAAGTTTTTCCCCTTATGCACGTTGAGTGCCTGAAGCTTGTGCATGATCCGTATGTGTGATTCATGCATTGACATCGTATTTCATGACGATACCGCCCTTACCTCACCAGGGCCTTGCCTCCACAGTGATATTCGTGGATGATCATATATGTGGACACCGAAAATGTTACTTGAGCATACAGGGTGCATAAGATGCCCATGGGTGAAATTCCCATAACTTCCATAGTACCAAGGATCTACTCCAACGCCATGACCGAGTGGAAACTATGAGCGCACGAGGACCTTATACCATTAGGTCATGACTCCCACTGTCGTTTAGTCAGTTGGATAGGGGTGTGGCCTTACCTGCCTGATGTGAGGAGGTCGGCATTGCTAGGCTGAGTCTGACCAGCTCGTAAATGGGTCTGCTACCTTCAGGCTTTGTTGGTGATTGGTTGTCCACAGGCGGGTAGTGAGGTCTCTTATGATCGTTTGACTGTGCGAGGTCTGTAGAGCGGTAGTTATTCAGCAGTGTAATAGACCTCGGTGATTTCCTTATAAATGGAAATGTACTTGACATATGGTTTGGATATGAGCACTGACATTACTTGCATTACATTAGCATTAGTTGTGTAAGCCCCTTCATGCATTGCCTTAGTATGGCTCTCAGTCCTCATTGCATGGTATTCATGATAAGCCTTGGTAAGGATAGTAATATTCTCATTGAGCATGTTCTTTCCTCGTACCTCCTACTATTCTTCTGTGCACCATTGACACACACTTTCACCACCCTCTAAGCTTCTATAAGCTTATGCATGATTGATGCGTGCAGGACACTCTAGGAAGGCGTCGTAGCAGCAGATCGTGGAGTAGAGTTGAGTACTGAGGACTCCAGTATTGCTGATTTCTCTCTCTTTTCTTATTACCTTACGTATGTCCTTTTGGACCTGATGTAAGCTTGTAAAAGTTCAAATTCTTAGTGGATTTTGTGATGTGTGCCCCTTGTTATTCTTAGATGTACTTGCTGTAATCTTGGGTATACTCGTATTAGAATGATTATACTGGTATGGAAATCCTCGTTGTAGGATCCCAGGATCGGAACCTCTCTCAGGAGCCGAGAATGGGGTACTGCAGAGGTTGTTGCGGCCAGAACCAGCCATCGGGTTCCTTGTGAGTCCGGTTACCGAGTCTGGGGCGTAACAAAATGGGGTCTAATATGCAATATTTGACCCTCGACACAACTCTCAATCAGCATTTTGCTAGTCCCAAGCAAAGTATGCGAAAAAATAAATTGAGAATTACAGGATAATTTCTAAAAACTCGAGTGATTTTGGAAAACAATTCAGATACTAGAATTCTAAGATTCATAGATGTTGGGCATTAATTTCTCCTAGACTCAAGCGTACGGTAGACTTCATAATCAAGTTTAAAGTATTAATCCATAGATTAGAAAAAGTCTAAACATTAAGTTCCATGGGTGTATAGTGAAACCTAAACTTATCACAATCAAAGGCTCAATTCTTTAATTTCATGATAACATTGATAATTACAAGGGCATTCAGGGTAATCATAACTTAAACCAAAACTTGCCTTACAATTCAACTTTTTATTCTTCCACCTTTTGATTTTTTCATCAATGGCTTTCATTAATTGTCAATTCTTTAAAGGTAAAGCCAAAGAGGGGAAATGAACCCTCACCTATAGGGAGCAAACCCATGGTGAAGATCAGTCGCCCAACCCTTCCGGAAGACAACTATTTTTTAGATAGGTACTATTTTTTTTTCTTTGAACATGATGGACAAATTCCCTAGGTTGGCTCTTTCCATGTCTAGTGACTAACAGGTTAATAATTCAATATCTAACTGAAGCCTTAATGTGTAAGCTAGGTGTGATATGTGAAATCATGACTCAATCAATGTTTAAAATTTCTATTCATAGATTAATAATTTGACTTAACTCTGAAATCTAACAGATAACTGAATCCAAGACTCATAAATTACACGTATCTTATAACTCTAAATCAACGAAGACCATCAAAATCACTTCAAATGCACAAGAATATCCAAAATTTTTTAAAAAATTTTCACAATTTTTGTTCAAAACTAAGAAAACACTGATTAGGTGACCTAATCGCCCACTCCCAACCTAAAATCTACATTGTCCTCAATTTAAAAAGAAATAAGCATGCACTGCACATGGGACAACGAAAGTAAAAGAGGAGAGATGGAAAGATAGTACCTAGATGAAAGAATCAAGAGGCTTTCCAAAGATATCAGCGTAAGAGCGGGTCAGCACAAGAGAGAAACCAACAAAAGTAAACTATCCTAAAACAATGTAGAAATCAAACTAACCTAGAACATCATAAAGCAAACTACCCTAGTCCTATAAAAGCAGTAAACCTACCTATACCTCCGTCAGACTAGGGGATAAATCCTGGTAAACAAGATCATTCAGAGGCATGGACATGTCCTCTGCATCAAATTTCTCAACAAATGGCTTTAATCGATGTCCATTTACTTTAAAGTCATGGCCATTATCTGGATTCTGAATCTCGACAGCCCCATGAGGATAAACATTAATAACAGTGAAAGGGCCGGTCCAACGAGATTGGAGCTTACTCGGAAAGAGATGTAAACGAGAATTATACAAAAGAACTTTCTGACCTGGCATGAATGATTTTCACAAAATGTGTTGGTCATAAAACACTTTCATCCTGTCCTTGTAAATTCTCGAGTTATCGTACGCATCGTTCCGGATTTCTTCGAGTTCATTCAACTGAAGTTTGCGTAGCGAGCCAGCGTTGTCCAGATTGAAATTCAGATTTTTGATCGCCCAGTAGGCTCTATGTTCCAACTCCACAGGCAAGTGGCAAGCCTTCCCATAGACAAGTTTAAAGGGAGACATTCCAATAGGGGTTTTAAAAGCAGTATGGTAAGCCCATAAGGCATCGGTTAATCGGATTGACCAATTCTTATGATTAGGGTTAAATGTTTTCTCCAAAATGTGTTTGATCTCTCTATTGGAAATCTCCGCTTGCCCACTTGTCTGTGGGTGGTATGGGGTGATCACCTTATGAGAGATACCGTATTTCTTCATTAAACTCTCAAATGGTCTATTACAAAAGTGTGAGCCCCCATCACTAATGATAGATCAAGGCATTCTGAATTGAGAAAGGATGTTCTCTTTTAGGAATTTAATGACTGTGCGATGGTCATTATTTCGACACAGAATCGTTTCAACCCATTTAGTGACATAGTCTATGGCGAGCAAAATATATAGATTTCCAAAAGATTGGGGGAATAGTCTCATGAAATCGATGCCCCTGCAATCAAATGGCTCTATAATAAGAATGAGATTTAAGGGCATCATATTTTGACGGGACAACGCTCCCAATTTCTGACAATGCTCACAACCTTTGCAAAACTCATGAGTGTCCCTGAACATAGTGGGCCAGTAAAAGCCACACTGCAGAATCTTGGCTATGGTCTTTTTAACAGAAAAGTGACCACCCCAGGCTTGTGAGTGACAAAAGGAGATGACACTCTGATGCTCATCGTTTGGCACACATCTCCTTAAGATTTGGTCTGGGCAATATTTAAACAAATATGGATCGTCCCAGAAAAATTTGCGCACCTCAGTGACAAATTTCTTCTTATCTTGCACAGTCTAATGTGTCGTTATAGAAATTATGGTAAGATAATTAGCAATATCAGCAAACCAAGGTGAATGGGAGACTCTGAACAACTGTTCATCACAGAACATGTCATTAATATGTGTTGTCTCAAGGGCATTAGAGGGATTAAAGAGAGAAAGGTGATCAGCCACTACGTTCTCTACTCCATTTTTATCTTTCTAAATCGAATTCTTAGAGTAGAAGGATCCATCTTATCAGGAGGGGCTTAGCATCATTCTTAGCAAGAAGACACTTGAGCGCCGCGTGATCTGTATAAATAATGATCTTAATCGATCAAGTAGGACCTAAATTTGTCCAAAGCAAACACTATGGCCAGGAGTTCCTTTTCTGTAGTCGAGTAGTTCACTTAGGCAGGATTTAGAGTCTTACTCGCATAATGAATAACATAGGGTTTCTTATCTTTTCTCTGGCCTAGAACTGCCCCAAGAGCATAATTAGACACGTCATATGTAAGTTCAAAAGGAATGCTCCAGTCGGGTGGTTGTATGATGGGTGCACTAGTGAACATGCCCTTAAGCTTAGTAAAAGCTTCTTTACATGGCTCAGTCCACTCGTATGGTGTATCCTTTTGAAGTAGATTACATAGAGGACGAGAGATGAGACTAAAGTCCTTTATGAATCTTCTGTAAAACCTGGCGTGTCCTAAGAAGGATCACACGTCCCGTATGTTCTTTGGTGGACGTAGGTTAGAGATAAGATCGATTTTTGCCTTATCCACTTCGATTCCTTTGGACGAGATAATATGTCCAAGGACAATTCCCTTATGAACCATGAAATAGCACTTCTCCCAATTGAGTACCAAGTTCTTTTCTTCACATCTTTTCAGCACATATTTATGACTTTCTAAGCACTCGCTGAAAGATGGACAGAAGACAGAGAAATCATCCATGAAGACCTCTAAATATTACCCCACCATGTCAGAAAAGATACTCATCATACATCGTTGAAAGATAGTAGGGGTATTATATAGTCCGAATGACATCCTTCGGTAAGCAAAGGTGTCGTAGGGACATGTAAACATAGTCTTTTCCTGATCTTCAGGGGCGATCTCTATCTGATTGTAGCCCAAATACCCGTCAAGGAAACAGTAATAGTAATGACTAGCTAACCTTTCCAAGATCTGTTCAATGAAGGGTAAAGGAAAGTAATCCTTCCTCGTGACGGTATTCAACTTCCTGTAGTCAATGTACATTCTCCAACCAGTAGTAACTCTAGTCGGCACGAGTTCATTTTGACATTGGCTACGATGGTGATTCTAGACTTCTTAGGAACCACCTGAATTGGACTCACCCATTGACTATCGGATATAGGGTATATGATACCACATCCAATAGTTTAAGAACCTTGACCTTAACCACTTCCTTTATGTTTGGATTTAGTCTACGTTGTGATTGTCGAGAGGTCTTCGCATTATCCTTAAGATAATGTGGTGAGTATAAATCGAGGGGTCAATTCCCTTAAGGTCCGCGATCGCCCATTCAAGGGCTCCCTTATACTCAATAAGAGTAGATATGAGCATACTCTCCTATTCTTTCTCCAGGTGGATCAAATCAGAGGGCAAAGGTTTTAGGTCAAGCTTTAGTGGCTTGAGGTTAGATGGTAGAGACACTTCATCAGTTTGGGGCAACTCTTCAAATTGTGGCCTCCGCTAGTTAACTTCAAGTATTGATGCGGCATTCAACATGGCACACGTCTCCCTAATCATGTCATCATGAAAATCATGGGAGTAGGTTAGGCACGTCTCTAGAGGGTCAAGGTGCCCTATCTTCCACGAAAGAGTCATCATGTTAATGTCATGGAAATCGTCATCATCCTCTAACCGTCTACCTGTATTGAAAAATATGTTTGACTCCATTGTCATATTCCAGAAAGACATAGTCCTGACACCATTCCTTTAATTGATAATTGCATTTGAAGTGGCAAGGAATGGGCAACTAAGAATAACGAGAATCTGAGTGCTCATGTTATTGATGGGTTCAGTGTCCAGGATGATAAAATCTACAGGGTAGTAAAATTTGTAGACTTAGACCAACACATCCTCAATTATCCCTCTTGGTACACGAACAAAGTGATCAACAAGTTGTAGTGCGGTTATGGTGGGTTTTAATTCACCCAATCCTAACTGTTTGTATACCGAGTAGGGAATCAGATTAACACTCGCTCCTAAGTCAAGAAGTGCGTGCTCAATTCGATAGTCCCCGATTACACATGATATGGTTGGGATACCGGGATCCTTGAATTTTTGCGACACATCTTGCTTTAGGATGACACTCTCTGTCTCAGTCAAGAAGATTTTCTGTTGAATATTCTGTCATTTCTTAGTCGTACATATGTCTTTCAGGAATTTGGCATATGAAGGTATTTGTTTTACAGCATCGAGTAGAGGAATGTTAACCTTCACTTATTTCAAAACCTCTAGAATATCCTGAGAGTTAGAGAGAGGTTTTGGTGCAACTAACCGTTAGGAAAATGGAGCAACCGGCTTCCCTTGAGGTTCCAGTTCTAACTCTGGTGGGGTATGGCTAGATCCATCTTCTTTGTCCACTTCCGGGTCCTTAGGCTTTTCAACCCTAACCGGAATGGTTTTGTCAATGATCTTCCCACTCCTAAGAGTGGTGATGTATTTAGCTTGCTCCATCTGAGTTGTAGGATTGGGAAGAGATTGAACTGGGAAGCTCCCCTTGTTCCCAATTGTATTTTCAGCCTTAAGTTCATGTATCGCTTTTGTAAGATTTTGAAAGGCTTGTAGCATACTCTGATTGAAAAGCTTTTGCTTTTGAAAATGTTGTTGAACTGAGTCCTCTTGAGGTTTCTCTTGTTGTGGAATTTGATTAAATAAATCTTGATGGGTACCAGTTTGTCCATTTCTCCAACTAAA
The DNA here is from genome assembly GCA_021015155.1 of Magnolia officinalis. Taxonomy (NCBI): domain Eukaryota; kingdom Viridiplantae; phylum Streptophyta; class Magnoliopsida; order Magnoliales; family Magnoliaceae; genus Magnolia; species Magnolia officinalis. The sequence continues at coordinate 22,293,497 of JAJHSJ010000008.1, forward strand.
GTTTGGATGATTTCTCCAACTAGGATTGTATGTATTGGAGGTAGATCCATTGAAAGGTCTTTGATAATTGTTTACGGCATTGGATTGCTCATTCAACACCCCTCGAAAGGCAGGTATTGTTGGACAATTTTCAGTTATGTGAATGTTGCAATCACAAATACCACAAACAGTTTCATTAACCTTATCCTTCTTTGATTTCATAGCCTCAAATTTCCTTATGAGATTAGTGTAACAGCCCACGCCCACACTGTTAGATATTGTCCACTCCAGGCACAGCCTGTACAGTTTTGTTCTCGGGGTTCGCACCAAAAGGCCTAATACAGTATAGGGTGACAACTCCACATATAACCACCATTACTTTAAACAACTCTTCCGATGTGGGACAAGTAACGCTATAGTCAACTGCAACAGTAGCTCACCCAGCAAGGTAGCTCGCCTAGGCATCTAGCCCTGCCCACATCGCGCCTACCCACATTGAAGCAGTGACCGGGGCGTCACATTATTCCTCACCGAAGGCAAAGCGTCCTCAGCTCTGATACCATTTGTAACAACCCACGCCCACACTGTATGATATTGTTCACTCTGAGCACAGCCCGCACGGTTTTATTCTTGTGGTTGCCCCCAAAAGGCCTCATACAGTATAGGGTGACAACTCCACATATAACTACCATTACTTCAGACAACTGTTCCTATGTGAGACAAGTTACGCTACAGTCAACTGCAATAGTAGCTCGCCTAGGCATCCAGCCCCGCCCGCATCGCGCCTGCCCACATTGAAGCAGTGACCGGGGCGTCGCAATTAGTCACTTTAGAATTGATATCATCGTCCTCTTTCAAGAGATACATTCCTCCCCTCTCCTTAGATTGAGTCGGCTTAAACATGGGGTTTGATTTTAGGTATGTGTCCCATGATTGTGCGTTTTCAGCAAGTCTATCCAAGTAATCCCACACATCATTGACATTTTTATTCATAAATTCTCCATTACACATTGTCTCAATCAATTGGTGCATGGAAGATATCAGTCCATCATAGAAAAAGTGTGTAATGTGCCACGTTTCGAAACCATGTTGTGGGCATGAACTGACAAGATCCTTGAACCTTTCCCAACATTGGAAGAATGTTTCATCCTCCTTTTGGGCGAAGGTCATGATTGATTTTCTAAGGGTGTTTGTTTTATGATGTGGAAAGAATTTCTTTATGAACTCCCTTTGTATATCATTCTATGTGCCAATAGATCTAGGACGTAGTGAATGCAATCACATCTTAGCTTTCTCCTTCAAAGAAAAGGGAAAGAGTTTCAGCCTGACTGTGTCCTAAGACATGTTTAGAAAATATAAAGTGTCTATGATCTCATCGAACTCTTTCAGATGTAAATATAGATTTTCTGATTCAAGCCCATGAAATTTAGGAAGGATTTGGATTACCCCTGGCTTGATATCCATATATCCTGTATTCTCAGGAAAAACCATACATGAGGGCGTGCTCACCCCCGCCGGTTGTAAATAATCTCGTAAAGTATGAGGTGGGGGTGCTTGATGCACCTCATTCTTATCCTGGATGTCCTCCACCCTAGGTTGGGGTAGAAGAGGTTGATTTTCAGCCATCACTTCAATTAACTTAGGGGATTTCGAGTAATGTCTAGTCCTACGATGGATAATTAACCCCTCAACCAATCTTCCTTCAGTCAAGAGACGTCGAGTGTTGTCATGAGCCCACTTGGGCATGAAACACTCACAGCCTTCAATTCAGATTCTAAACCTAATCCTAAGAAAGGAAATAAAAATCTAGAAAGAAAGAGAGGGTAGGAAAGAAGTTACTAAAGTGGAGTCCCTAAGTTAAAAGCCTGCAAAACAAACCAAAACAAGTTTGTAAAAATAGAAAGCCTAAAATTAAAAAGTAAACTATTTTCTAAAAAAAAAGGAAGAATTCTAAAGATGGTTAGAAATAGAAAGTTTCTAAAAACAAATTAGGAAAGTTCTAAACCTAAAGTAGAGAGTAAGAAATTTCTAAAAGACAACCTAATCCTAAAATTAGGAAAATTTTCTAAAACTAGAAAATAGAAAGTTACTTAAAGGAAGAATAAAAATCTAAAACTAGAATTAGAAAATTTTTAAAACTAAAACACTAAATCTAAAATATAAAAAAATTAGAGAAATTAGAAAGGGATTACCAAATTAGAAGTTTCTGTCAGAATCCTACAAAACAGGAAAACAGGTTAGTTTCTAGAAATAAAATAGAAAAAATTCTAACTTAAAATTAGAAAAATCCTAATCAAAACTAATCCCAAAACTAATTAATCTTAGAAAACGTAACCGTCAATCCCCGACAACGGCACCAAAAACTTGTTCACGCCCTAAGTATAAGGTTGTGATGTAGTAATAAATTCAGTAAGACCTAGGTCAAATCCACAGGGACTGAAACCTGTACGTAGTCTGAAAATAACCAGAATTAGAACTAGAATAAGATGAAATCTAAATTAAATGAATATGAGGGAATAATGGTGAAAATATTAGTCTAAAATTTGTAAAAATCAAAGGTGGAAAACTAGGGATTCAGAGGATCCACTTGTAGAGATCAGGGAGATCTTATGCTTGATTCAAGAACTCAACTGGACTTAGAGTCCCATCTTCATCCAGTTAGAAGATATAACCATGTAAATAAAATTTGAACTTCTTTTGATATAGTTTTCAAGTGATACGAATGGTGTAAATTAGAATTGATTCCATCACAAAACCATGCCCATGAGACAAAGTAAAGAACAGAATTAGGCCAATCCACAACCAATCTGAGAGATATACGAATGTTAAGAAGGATTCCATCATCCAACCATGTCCAAGGGGCGATGGTGAACAACAGGGCTTCCTAATTTTATAATCATAATAAGGAAAAGAAATACTCAAAGCTATCATAGATCTATTGTAATTTAAGTCACAACAAACCATTAAAAACTAAAGGTATTCCTTATAATCAACTAGAATCAAAGTATGTTCATTTCAAACAAAAGGCATAAATAAAAATTCTCCCATCACTCTACAAGCTTCACCTCGTAGCCCTAACTAAGAGGTTTAGCTAGCCATAGCCATGGTTAAACAAAAATCTCTTAAAAATAACAAGAACATAATTAGAAAAAGGAAGAAATAAAAAAACTCAAACCCGGCCACGATCTCTCTTCTCTGACATCCCAAAACTCAATGCTTGAATCCCTTCCCTCTCTCTTTCATCTCTTTTTTATAACACCAGGGATGCCGGGTGGGGCTTGCGCACAAAAAGATGGTGAAAAGGTCAGCTTGGAGAACAGACATTGCTACTGTCGGTGGAAACTTTCGCAGTGCACGTGGCGCTCGACCCGTGTTCGGCATGTTTAGACGATTCGATTCGGCCATCCGATCCGTTCCAGCTTCTTAATGATGGTCGGTTGCCCCAGGGGAATGATTTGGTTGGCTAGGATCGTCGGTCCGATCCTAGCCAAGATCACGGAATGCCCTGGATCATTTGGGACTCTCCGGACGTGCATTAAAGAGCTGCGCTTCTTGCGTTGTGCTGATGGTGGAGCCCATTATCGAGAATTGCTGAGAAATCCAATCCGTCCATTGGATGCAGAATGAAAAACCATTCAGATATGGATGGTTTTGGATTGGGTTTGGTGTGGCCCATTTGATTTATCTTACGGCAAAGAGTCTGTCGTCCAGTGCATTTGCAACCTGTTTCTGACATTCTTCAGACCAAGAACCACAAAAGCTTGGTAAGGACCCTCGTATAATTTGAATGGACGGCTCGGATTAAACTTATGGATCATAATGATGGGCCATCTGCAACCGTCTGTAATTCCTTGTTTTGCGGTAGAGGGAAGGAAGGTTTCAAAAATCCTTTTAAAAGAGGGAAGCCGATCAAAGGTGTATTGACCAACTTCACCGATTCGGTATACTCCAGGCATGTGTGCTGTGTACACACGCCGTGTAAAGTGGGTCCCACCTCGATGTTTGGAGAAATCCAATCTGTTTATCCCCTGTATCATCTAAATTATGGTGGTGAGCCCAAACTGGAAGCATAACCTAAAGATTAGGCGGGCCCCAATTTGAGATTTATGGGCTGATCTGCTTGTTGGGCCACTCTCACAGGGATCCGAGTGCTGAAATTCGACGTGTACGGTTAAGTTATGGTCCTCAGGCCATATATAAAGTTTCGAGCCGAACAGATGGTGGGAACCCTATGATCTTGCATTCTGGACGATTTTCGGGCCCGTTTAAAGTGAGTGGCCTGATTTTCTCGAATCTCTGTCGTGTAATTTCTTCGATTGTGGTCCCCTGGTATCGGTCCCTTATCTTGGTGACTTCGGAGTATTAATTCCATGTTTTTAGGACCCTTTTCCAGTCCAAGCTCCTAAATACACCCTTCATCACAAACAAGATTAAAATAGGGCGTTAAATGGTATCATGTTCGTAAATCCAGGTAATAAATGGGGTATAATATGCAATATTTAACACTCAATAGTAATTTCTTAATTCCTAATTTAATTTGTTTTACTATATTAATATGATCTTTTGCTTAGGGAGAAGGATTCTTTTATAATCTATCATATAAATGTTTACATATTTTATGTAAATTATAGTAAAAATATCCTATGTAGTTCAAACTACCTAAAAATCTTAGTAATTATTTGTTGTCTTTTATTTCATTTGGAAATTTATTAGAAAATTCTAAACTTCTTTCTATAGGAATTATAGTTTTATTATATATATTATGTGAAATTGTGGTAAAGACCGCTTTAATTGAAGTAGGAATATGCCAATATGTCCTATAGGGGGGTGAATAGGACTTTTATAAAAAATTTATGGTTTATTTAAAATTCCTATCAAACTTGCCCTGAGTAGATATGCATGAATCAGGATTTTTTCAAGATAACTCTAATGGCTTCCAAGCCAATTAGAGGATTCAATCACGAAACTTGATTTAATGATAAACATGATGCAATTCAGAGTTTATGGTGAATGTCACTATATGTGAGGTGTGATCAAATATGAAAGCATTTAATGAAATCACACAAGTAGTCAAAGACAATCATTAATCACAAACATAGCCATTTTTATAGTGGTTCGACTACTTGCCTACTCCACTCCTGGGAGACGTATTCAACCCTTGAGTGTGCCGGATTTCACTAAGGAGGTTTCACACGGTTCACCTCTAACACGAGGTTTTAAATCAGGTTCACCTCTAACCAGTACAACCTACACGTAGGCCGACAGTTATGCTCCCACGAGCCAGGGTCAACACATAGCACCCTATTTTAGTTACACTGGCCAAGGATCCACACAAGGAACCTCTCACGTTTATGCTCTCACGAGCAAGGGTTAACACATGACACCCACTTTTAGGCACACTAGCCAAGGATCTTCTACAAGACCCTAACTGTTTATGCTCTCAACAGAGCAAGGGTCAACACAACGTACCCACCACGTACACTCCCGCTGGAGGCCTCCTAGAGGACTTGCAAGGGGTGAGAAACACCTTAGACCCAATCCTACAAAGGAATGATCACAAAGGTCCTCTAGACTCTAATAACTTACAGATAAGCGGATGAGTCCCTTTTTGCTTGTTGTTGAAGATCTCCTCCTTTGCTGATGAAGAGTCTTCTGATTCCTTGAACTGTAACTCAGAAGATGTACCAATACATGGCGATGGGTTGGGTCAAGGTTGTAATGGAATCCTACTCTATTGAAAGTTTTCTTATAAGGGAAATAGAGCGATTCCAATCATCTATGTATTCAAGGCTTCCTAGCTTAATAATTTGCCATTGAGATGGTAGCTGGAGGATCCTTGAATGCGAAAGTTCATTCCCCAATCTACTCTACTGAATATCAATGATGAGGGTGGATTGGAGGATGAACTTCCATGAGAGAAAGGGCTTTGGGTATATGATCTAAGCTTAGACACTCAAAAGCACTCTCTTCTTTCTCTACCAGCAGTTAAAGACAAGTTCTCTACATATAGGCAAAAGATTCCAACGGATATAAAACGGTCACATTTATGACAGAGTTCGATATCATCGAGCGTATACTCTCGATTGCATCGATTGGCCGCTCGATGACATAAACTCAAATGTCATACGCTTTTGAAACATTTTGCCAGCTAGTGGTGGGAATCGAAACATGCGTCGATGTCATCGAATTTTGAACTCCGATTTCATCGACACAAGGATCGATTTCTCGACATTTGAAAATGAGAGAGACTTGCCTTAGAAATATTTCAGGTCAAGGATATGATCAAGGTACACTCGATATCATCGAAATTTGATTATCGATGATATCAATGGCAATGCCGATGCATCGATAAATCCAAAGGATTTCCCAGTAAGCTTGCTGGACAGTTTATGTCCTTTCTCGATGCAATCAACTCAGCCTCGATATTATCGATATTTGAATATCGATTCTCTCGAGTGCCCTCGATCTAAGATAAACACCACCTAAAAATATTGCTGATAAACTATGTCTAAGACGGATATCATCGAAGGCCTTCTGATATCATCGGTATTTGAATTCCGAGGATATCGAGGAGAACTTCGATATATCAAAGATTTTATGATTTTTCTTAGAAAAACAGGGACACCGTAGCTCTGCTGTCGATTTTATCGAGTCAACTTCATTAGACTCGAGTTTTAAATTTCGTTGATATCGATACAACTATCGATACATCGATAATTCTGTCCAGAAGTATATGCAGTTGTTGGACAACTTATGTCTTCATTTGATACTATCGAGTGAGCTTCGAGGACATCGACAGCACGTTCCGATTCTATCGATCAGTCTATCGATAAATCGACGGATGTAGAAAACTTAGAGATTTTTCTGAATTTTGAAAATAGTTTTCTAACTCTAAAACCCTATAATATTCTAATCAGTTTCTAATCGACGGAGGGTTTTAATTATCTGGTGTTTTGGGACATGGGATGTGAGGCTTAAATTTACCTGTGGCGAGTTCGGGTGCACATCCGGTTGAGGTAGACGATTGATTGATCTTCCTATGAGGTTCTTCTGTCTCGCAGACTCAACACTCACGCTAATTGACAAACCAGGGCACTTTCAATCTCCCCCTTTGTCAATTACATGACAAAATACCCAAAACACTCTAAAACAATATCTAGACAAACATCATAAATTGTGTGTACATGCACTTTACACAATTTTACAATATTTAGTGAACCCATACACACAATCAGTAGTTGCTCCCCCTAACAGCATTCTCCCTCTATCGTGGTGCAGCTGCTCCCCCTAACACCTGTATCACCATTCACAAGCAGATTCACAAGCAGATATACAATTTTTCAGTGTTTGAGTTGTTCTCCCCCTTTTTGGCAGTCATTGACAAAGGTAAGTGTAACAACTGATATTGACTGAAGTTTGAAGCAATTTGGAAGAACAACATGCAGAACATGCATAAGATAGATGTAAAACAAACATCGCATTTCAGCAACCATGTATGCATTGACAATATATAGATCAAAATATCACATGCATCACACACCACGTGCAATATAATCAGTTAAAACAGAGGATCACAGAATATGGCAATAAAAGAGATGTAAATTATAATCAGCCATATCAAAATATCCAAAAAAAAATAAATATACTGCCCAAGTTTGGCAGTAGTATAACAGTTATCCAAAAAAAAAAAAACTAAGCCCATTCATGGGCACCCAAAACCAACCATAAGTATCTTAGCCCATCCAGGGGCATATACAAAACAAAAAAAAAACTGTTAGACTCTGCAGATTAGTGAACTATCACATACACTCATGGAAGCGTAGAGCATCCAAAAAGATACTAATGCCTATACGCAGAGATACGAGAGGGTGTATGTGATAGCATCCATAGACCAACACTATGGAGCAGAGGAAGACGGAGCCATGTCATCTAGACGGCAGGTGAGTAGATCAACTAACTGTTGCACCATCTGTTGCACTCCATTTACTAGACGCTCCAAGACAGAAAACCTTACGTTCACCGAATCCTTGAGCTGGGAGACATCGCGTTGTATTGCTCCAATTTGATCTTAATGGAGTTTAAACCTCTTCGCATGCCCAGGCTCTGATGTGGTCGGAGCTTGATGGGGCACAGGAGGTTCCTTCAGCGGGAGCATCGCCTTCACCTCTTTCTCCTTCTTCCTGGATTCCTTCCTTTGGTGGATCCTCGGGATACTTGTGGAACTTTAGATCCATCCTCCGAATGTTGTTCTTGTTGAAGACATAGAGGGGAAGTTCCAAATTGCTGGTAGATGGAAAACCGATGGCGTTGCACATCGTGTGTATAATCCAGGGATAGGGCAACTGAACATCCCTAGACGTATGAATGACATAGATTAACTGGTGCACTATAAGAGTAGGGAGGCAGACCTTGATTCCTTTGGCTATGGTGTAGACTATCATGGTTATGAACCCAGTGAGATCGGAGCGGTTGGTACTTCTAGGATAGATGTTTGAAGCGAAGATACCATGCAAGAACTAAAATCGCGGTTCCATGAACTTGGATTTTAGTGCATTTCTTTGGTACCAAGGAATGTCACGACCATGGTAGAGGAACTTAGAGACCATTGATCGAGTTTCAAGATTTTCAAGATCCATTTCCGGAAGACCAACAGGTGACAGGGTAAAACCAAAAATTCCAGCAATAGTTGCAAGGGTGATCTCCACGTCATCACCATCAATAGACACAGTGATGGAAGGTGGATCGGACACAGGAGAATGACAGGAAGCAAAAAAGTTGTACGTTCGTTCAAGTTGACATGGCCCACCAAAGTCAAGAACAGGCAACCAATCAATTGTAGCAAAAAGGGGTTCCGGATAATACGGTATTAAATAGTCCTTGTCAACGTTTCTTTCATGGATAAGCTTCCTACCAGTGTACTTAGCCAAAACCGGATTCACTCTAACTGGAGGAGGTGCCGGGGCCTCAAATTGGGACTCACCATGCGATCCCCTAGTGCGTTGGCGTGTGGGGGTCCCGCGTTTAAGAGCCCTTGCTCTTTCTTTTGAGGTAAGAACTTTTTGTCGAGTGGCTCTAGAAGACTCTCCTGGATCGGACACCTGTCCTTTGTCCTTTTCCATTTCAACAGACAAAGATTTGAAGGTATTGAGGAAAATTGGACAGAGTTTCTTTTGAAAACCTGAAAATACCCAAACCAAAATCAAAATGGAATCTTGGAAAGAAGGAATGGAAGGGGTAATATCGGTTTTGAGGAGCTTCCGGGACCCACCAATGTACTTCCAGCTGAGGGGATGAGCAAGGAAAAAGTGAAATGCCTTTTTTTTTTTAAGGAAATGAATTTTTTCCGCTCGACCGCCTTTTATCGGGTGGCAATCTTCAATATCATCGACTAGTGTTTCGATGATATCGAGATACCCCACCTAATGTTTTTGAAACTATCATCGATATCATTCTCGATCATATGACTCTTCCCATTCCAAAGAGGTGTCGATGATATCGACCTCCGATTGATTAATCGAGAATCCACATGACTTATCGACAGACATATCGAAGGTGAATAATTTTCATTTTTCTGCACTTCCACAAACTTCCATGTGTATTATAGAATATCTTTGAATCAACCGTATACACAACAAAATTTTGTACAAGTATTGTACATCCAAATATTATAAACATCAAGATGTTTATGTACAAAGAAAAATGAGGTGACAGACCTCAGATATAACATTAAGAGTTCAACAAAAATTGCATCATTTCAGCAAATATCCAGATCTCGATGCATGACCTGGACTTGTTTTTCTATGCTCAATATTTCTGAGCATAGGGATCATCCTTTCCTTTACCTTTGATGACATAGCTGTGGTTATTTGTGTGAGAACCGTTCATTACTGATATTCCTGAGAGGTCTAGGATTTCGCATTTTTCCTTGTTGAATGTAACCATATGCTCATTGTCACATATTTAAGAAATGCTTAAAAGATTATGTGTTAATCCTTTTATGCAAAAAGCATTCTCAGTTTTTAGCAAATCTATTCCTTCAATAATTCCCTGTCCAACTACCTTAGCGGTGCTTCCGTCTCCATAGGTGACCATCCCATTATTAAGATGTGAATAATTTGAAAGGAGAGATTTGTCACCTGTGACATGTCGTGAACAACCGCTATCCAGGTACCACTTCGTTTCATTGCCTGTTATATGATTTGAATGAGTGATAAGGCAATTCTTCTTTTCTTTTAGAACCCACTTTGTGACAGGAGTTTTTAATGTAGTAGATTCAGCGACTTGATTTAGTACTTCCTTCACTCTGCCATTCATTCCTGGTGATGATAGGTGTGTATTTCTCATATTCCTAGGCGAATACTTGATGTCTTGTTTTTTCTTAGTTGGTTTGAATTTTTGTCCAGAATTATGTTGTGTCCTCCTAGGTGATAAGCATTCAAACTTGTAATGACCCGAATCACCACATAAATGACAAACTGGAGTAGTTCTAGTGTTACTTCCTGAAGCGGTAGATTTTTCAGTCATTTGTGTTGTTTTTCTAGATTTTGTTTTAGATTTTTCATATCCTAAGCCGCTCTTGTCCTTTCCAGGTCTTCCCATACCTAAGAGTTTTTCTAACTTCTCACCACTCTGGGAAAACTTATAGTTTAGCTTAGCGATTTTTCTAGATTCTTCTAAATCAAACAGGAGTGTATGATTTTTATTTTGAAGGAGCATGTTTTTATCTTTTAATAGCTCAACCTGTTTATTTAGCTTTTCAAACTCGGATTTAAGGAAGGTGTTGATTCTTTCAAGTTTATCGTTATCTGAATGATATTGCTGTAAATCATTGATTAGATGTGTATTAATTTTCAAAGTTTTATCCAGATCTTTTTACAGCAATTCCTTTTTGTTTTCAGATATTCCAAGTCTTTTAACAATTTGATGTTATGGATGTAGAGTTGATTGTAAGCATCCTGTAGTTTATTTGGTTCTTCTTCTTCTTCATTTTCAGTTTCCTCATTATCCGATGGAAATGATTCAGTGGCTTGCGGTTCTTTCTCGTTCTCAGTTTTAATGGGAATGATTGGGGCAGTGGAGACCATAAGAATTTTTAAATATTTCTGGTCTCCATCGCTCTATGAGTCGGTAGATTCTGAATTTGACTCTTCTGTATCATCCCATGTGGCAACCATTGCCTTGCCCTTAGTTTTTCTATTTGGGCATTCAGTAGACAGGTGTCCATACTTTTGATAGGCATAACATTGTGGTTCTTTGGTCTTCTTACCAAATTTACCTGTAGAATGCTTGTTGTCCACTTTTCTTCCTTTCAATGGACGACCAAGATTTTTCTGAAAGAACTTTCTGAACTGTTGAGCCAACAAAGCCACCTCCTCATTTTCATCTTCTCTTTCACTTTCATGTCCTCATTTGTTGTTTTCTTTGAAGTTTTGAGAACAGTAGTTTTGGATTTTGGGGTTTGTTTGAAGTGTAGTTCAAATGTTTATAGGGAATCTACTAGTTCTTCTATTTTCATTTCATCTATGTTTCTACATTCTTCAATGGTTGTTACTTTAGGATTGAACCATTCCGGTAATGATCTTAATATTTTCCTACAGATTTTTGGAACCGGAACTTTCTCACCTAATCCACCCATGGAGTTGCAAATGATATTTAGTTTCGTGAAAAACTCCATAAAGGTCTCATGCTCTTCCAGTCTGAGACTTTTAAACTATGATGTTAGAAGTTGTAGTTTTGATCTCTTCACAGTACTTGTTCCTTCATGGGTTGTTTCTAACAAATCCCATGCTTCTTTGGCTATCCCACACATACTGATTTGATTAAAAATATCTTGGGACACCCACAATAGATAGCATTCATAGCTTTTAGCCTCATCAATTTGGTTTTCTTTATCGAATGTTGTCCACTTCTCTTTAGATTTCGATTTGGTGTTAGTTGTGCCGTTTTCAAGTACTATTTGTTCAGATGGTGGCACATATCCTATTTCAACTATATCCCAAACATCATGATCCAAAGATCTCAGAAAGTAGTGCATTCTCGCCTTCCAGTGTGCATAATTTGATCTATCAAAGACTGGAGGTCTAGAGACCGATGAGCCCTCTCCTTTGGCCATATTCCCAACTTCAGTCACGATCACTCTCAAGGCGGTGAAGCCCTTAAAGAGAGACCCGCTCTGATACTAAATGAAATTGCGGTAAAGACTGCTTTAGTTGAAGTAGGAATATGCCAATATGTCTTATAGGGGGGTGAATAGGACTTTTATAAAAAAATTTATGGTTTATTTAAAAATCCTATCAAACTTGCCCTGAGTAGATATGCATGAATCAGGATTTCTTCAAGATAACTCTAATGGCTTCCAAGCCAATTAGAGGATTCAATCACAAAACTTGATTTAATGATAAACATGATGCAATTCAGAGTTTATGGTGAATGTCACTGTGTGTGAGGTGTGATCAAATATGAAAGCAATTAATGAAATCACACAAGTAGTCAAAGACAATCATCAATCACAAACACAACCATTTTTATAGTGGTTCGACTACTTGTCTACTCCACTCTCGGCAGACGCGTTCAACCCTTGAGTATGCCGGATTTCACTAAAGAGGTTTCACACGGTTCACCTCTAACCCGAGGTTTTAAATCAGGTTCACCTCTAACCAGTACAACCTACACCTAGGCCGACAGTTTATGCTCCCACGAGCAAGGGTCAACACATAGCACCTAATTTTAGGCACACTGGCCAAGGATCCACATAAGGAACCTCTCACGTTTATGCTCTCACGAGCAAGGGTCAACACATGGCACCCACTTTTAGGCACACTGGCCAAGGATCTTCTACAAGACCCTAACTGTTTATGCTCTCCATATAGCAAGGGTCAACACAACGCACCCACCACGTACTCCTGCCGGAGGCCTCCTAGAGGACTTGCAAGGGGTAAGAAACACCTTGACCCAATCCTACAAAGGAATGATCACAAGGGTCCTCTAGAATCTAATAACTTACAGATAAGCGGATGAGTCCCTTTTTACTCGTTGTCGAAGATCTCCTCCTTTGTTGATGAAGAGTCTTCTACTTCCTTGAACTGTAACTCAGAAGATGTACAAATGCATGATGATGGGTTGGGTCAAGGTTGTAATGAAATCCTACTCTACTAAAAGTTTTCCTATAAGGGAAATAGAGCTATTCCAATCATCTATGCATTCAAGGCATCCCAACTTAATGATTTTTCATTAAGATGGTAGCTGGAGGATCCTTGAATGAGGAAGTTCATTCCCCAATTTACTCTATTGAATATCAATGATGAGGATGGATTGGAGGATGAACTTCCATGAGAGAAAGGGCTTTGGGTATATGATCTAAGGTTAGACACTCAAAAGCACTCTCTTCTTTCTCTACCAGCAGTTAAAAACAAGTTCTCTATATATAGGCAAAAGATTCCAACGGATATAAAATGGTCACATTTATGACAAAGTTTGATATCATCGAGCAGGGTCGATATCATCGAGCGTATACTCTCGATTGCATCGTGTCACGCCCCAGACTTAGTAACCGGACTCACAATCAGGATGGTCCACTTCTAGTATATGTTATGCATTCCCCTCTCATCTAGTGGGATCCACAGTGATGTGTGAGGGTCATCAGAAAATAAATACTATAAATTAATTTATTTGCTGGACTCCAACAAACCCAGAAAGTGGGTGGACTGAAAATTCAGTAATGGGCCCAATGTTGCTGCCCCATAAATGTCTGTTTTGGGGCAGTATGGCCCACTAGATTTGAGGAGGATTTAAGTTAGTTATCTTACCATTTTAATTTTATTTTGGGCTTAATTAGTGTATGATTAAAGGCTCATTCCAATTGGATTCTTCTTGGGCTAGTCTTCTAGTTAATTAATGGGTCTTATAGCCTTGGTTGGGCTGGAACTTTTGATAGGCCTGTTGGACCCTTGGATCCTTTATTTACCACCCACTATGAAGGGTCTTATGAGCCAAATACTCAAGTAGTTGGGCCCTTGTTTGCCCACTATATTAAATCCATACTTGGGCCGAGATGTGAGGCCCAACTTACTTATGTTATGTATAAGGATTTCCCATATGTTGGGATGATGGACTGCCCATTAGGCCCACCACAATGAGTGAACCCATGACCCTTATGGTTGGGCCCTAACCTTGCTTAAGGGCCTACCAGGTTGCCTATGTATTGGGTTTAGAGTATGGCCCATTAGGCCATGGATTGATTGGGCCTTAGACTTTTCTTTACGTACGTAGCAGGCTACCTTTTCGGACCTAGTTGAGGTTGGATGTCCTCCTTGGTGGCCCTAAGATAGGCCTATAGGGGCCCTTATAGGTGGTTGATGGTCCACCTTGGGCCTGGGACCGTTCCTCCTTAGGATCATGACTCTCCCTTAGCTTGTGGGTCATCCCAAAGTACTGGGCCCCACCAGAGGATTTCTCTTCTCTCTTCCTTAGATCACCTGTCTATGTGCCTAGACCTTAACCCTCCTTAGAATGGAGGATTCCATATTCCATAGGTAGCACACTTGCATTCTTGTGACCCATATGCATCATTTGTATGAATTGATTGTATTGTGTGGTGGTTATTGAGGGGTGGAGTTTCTCCCCTCGTGCACATTGTGTGCTTATAGCTAGTGCATGATCTGCATGTGTGACTCATGCATTGACATCGCATTTCATGATGATACCGCCCTTACTTCATCAGGGCCTTCTCGCCACAGGGACATTCATGGATGGCCGTATATGTGGACACCGGAAATATTACTTGAGCATACCGGGTGCATAAGATGTCCATGGGTGAAAATTTCAAAACTTCCATGGTACCAAGGATCTGCTCCAAAGTCGTGACCGGGTGAAAATATGAGCGCAAGAGGGTCTTATACCGTTAGGCCGCGACTCCCACTGTCATGTAGTCGGTTGGATAGGGGTGTGGCCTTACCTGCCTGGTGTGAGGAGGCATTGCTAGGCTGAGTCTGACCAGCTCGTAAATGTTTGTTGGTGATTGGCTATCCACATGCGGGTAGTGAGGTTTCTTACTCTCATTTGGCTGTGCGGGGTTATTAGAGCGGTAGTCATTCAGTAGTGTAATGGACCCGGTGATTTCCATATGATTAGAAATATGCTTGACATATGGTTTGATTATAAGCACTGGCATTACTTGCATCACATTAGCATTGGCTGTGTAAACTCCTTCATGTATTGCTTCGGTATGGCGTCCAATACTCATCACATCATATTCATGATAAGCCTTGGTAAGTCTAGTGATGTTCTCATTGAGCATGTTTCCATTGTTGCACCTCTTACTATTCTTCTATGCACCATTGTCACACAGTTACACCACCCTCTAAGCTTCTATAAGCTTATGCACGATTGATGCGTGCAGGAGACGCTAAGCAGGCGACGTAACAACAGAGCGTGGAGTAGAGTTGAGCTTGAGGACTCCAGTGTTGCTGACCCTTTTCTCTCTTTTCCCATTATCTTATGTATGTCCTTTCAGACCTGATGTAAGCTTGTAAAAGTTTAAATTCTTAGTGAATTTTGTGATGTGTGCCTTATTTTTCTAAGATATACTTGATGTGATCTTGGGTATGCTCGTATTAGAAATGATTACACTATTATGAAAATCCTCCTTGTAGGATCCCAGGATCGAACCTGCCTCAGGAGCCGAGAATGGGGTACTATGGAGGCTGTTGCGGCCAGAACTGGCCATCGGGTTCCTTGTGAATCCGGTTACCGAGTCTGGGGTGTGACACATCGACTGTCCGCTCGATGACACAAATTCAAATGTCATAAGCTTTTGAAACATTTTGCTAGTTGGTCGAGGGAATTGAAACATGCGTCGATTTCATTGAATTTCGAACTCTGATTTCATCGACACGAGGATTGATTCCTTGACATTTGAAAATGAGAGAGACTTGCCTTAGAAATATTTCAAGTCAAGGATATGATCGCGGTACACTTGATATCATCGGAATTTGAATATCGATGATATCGATGGTAGTGTCGATGCATCAATAAATCTAAAGGATTTCCCAGTAAGCTTGCTGGACAGTTTAAGTCCTTTCTCGATGCAATCGACTCGGCCTTGATATCATCGATATCTGAATATCGATTCTCTCGAGTGACCCTCGATCTAAGATAAACACGACCTGAAAATATTGCTGGTAAACTATGTACAAGACCGATATCATCGAAGGCCTTACGATATCATCGGTATTTGAATTCCGAGGATATTGAGGAGAACTTCGATATATCGAAGATTTTATTATTTTCCTTAGAAAAACAAGGACACCGTATCTCTGCTATCGATTTTATCGAGTCAACTTCGATAAACTCAAGTTTTAAATTTCGATGATATCGGTACAACTATCAATACATCGATAATTCCGTCCAGAAGTATATGCGGTTGCTGGACAACTTATGTCCTCATTCGATACTATCGAGTGAGCTTCGAGGACATCGACAGCATGTTCCAATTCTATCGATCAGTCTATCGATAAATCGACGGAGGTAGAAAACTTAGAGATTTTTCTGAATTTTGAAAAAAGTTTTCTAACTCAAAAACCCTATGATATTCTAATCAGTTTCTAATTGACGAAGGGTTTTAATTACCTGGTGTTTAGGACATGGGATGTGAGGCTTATATTTACCTGTGGCGAGTTCGGGCGCACATCCGGTTAAGGTAGACGATTGATTGATCTTCCTATGAGGCTCTTCTGTCTGCAGACTCAACACTCACGCTAATTGACAAACCAGGGCACTTTCATTATGTCCTAAA
>JAJHSJ010000008.1:22310367-22372991 GCA_021015155.1 Magnolia officinalis
GTGAGTTTGTTTATATCGTTGTAATAAGGATTGTCTATCATCATTAGTTAAGTAGTTATCCCATCAGCCTTTAAGCTGACCAGTAAAGTCAAGGACAAGAAGCTAGGTAGTAGTAAAATCGTCATTAAGTTGTTTGGTTTTATAGGTGGAGGCTACAATAGTCATCTCATGAGATTGGTTGAGAATCTGGTATTCAAACATACCATCAATGTTCCATTCATAAATAGATCTACCGCTATATGTACTTTGTATAAATTGTCCACATTCTTCAAATTGTAGATCTACAGAAGAAGGTCTAGGATAATAATTTCTAGTTGTTGGTAAAGGACTATATTTTTTATTTAAATTGTTCAATGTAGTAGTATTCTCTTGTGGTATATGAGCTATAAATTTGTCTTTAGAAGTCAAAGGCATATTTAAGTTTTCTAAATTTTTTGTGATTGCTGCTAACATTTCTAATGAAGAATCTTTGAATAAAATCATGTCTTTGGGAATTTCATGGGGTTTGAATAAAAAAGGGAGTTCATCATGAATTATGTTTTTATGTGGTGGTATGTAACTTATAGTTTGCTAATATTTGTTAAATAAGTTTCTTCAACTACATTTTCTATTGTATTTGGTTTCTATTCGTTAATTAGTTCATATAGTTTGTAAATATTGATTTGTATAGTTATTTTGATCTAATATTGCCTTAATATATCTACTGGCTTGTCACGCCCCAGACTTGGTAACCGGACTCACATGGAACCCGTTGGTCGGTTCTGCTCGCAATAGCCTCCGTAGTACCCCATTCTCGGCTCCTGAGGAGGGTTCCGATCCTGGGATCCTACAAGGAGGATTTTCATAATAGTGTAATCATTTCCAATATGAGCATACCCAAGATCACAACAAGTATATCTAAGAATAACAAGGTACACATCACAAAATTCACTAAGAATTTGAACTTTCACAGGCTTTCATAAGGTCCAAAAGGACATACATAAGATAATAGAAAAGAAGAGAAAAGTCAGCAACACTAAAGTCCTCAAGCTCAGCTCTACTCCAAGATCTGCCGCTACGACGCTTGCTTAGAGTCTCCTGCATGCATCAATCGTGCATAAGCTTATAGGAACTTAGAGGGTGGTGTAAGTGTGTGACAATGGTGCATAGAAGAATAATAGGAAGTACAAGGAAAGAAACATGCTCACTGAGAATAACACTATCCTTACCAAGGCTTATCTTAAATACGATACAATGAGTACTGGACGCCATACCAGGGCAATGCATGAATGGGCTTACACAGCTAATGCAAATGTGACGCAAGTAATGTCAGTGCTCATATCCAACCCACATGCCAAGTACATTTCCAATCATAAGGGAATCACCGGGGTCTATTACACTACTGAATGATTATCGCTCTACAGACCTCGCACAGTCAAACGAGCATAAGAGACCTCACTACCCACCTGTGGAAAGTCAATCACCAACAAGGCCTGAAGGTAGCGGACCCATTTACGAGCTGGTCAGACTCAGCCTAGCAACGCCGCATCACACCAGGTGGGTAAGGCCACACCCCTATCCAACCGACTATACGACAGTGGGAGTCGCAGCCTAACGGTATAAATCCCTCGTACACCAATATTTTCACCCGGTCACGGCATTGGAGTAGATCCTTGGTACCATGGAAGTTTTGGGAATTTCACCCATGGGCATCCTATGCACTAGGTATGCTCAAGTAATTTTTCCAGTGTCTACACATACAGTCATCCACGAATGTCCCTGTGGAGGTAAGGCCCTGATGAAGCAAGGGCGATATCATCATGAAATATGATGTCAATGCATGAGTCACACATACAATCGTGCACTAGCTGAATGCACACGATGTGCACGAGGGGAGAAACTTCATCCCCCAATGACCACCATACAATGCAATCAATTCATACAAATGATGCATATATGTCATAATACTGTAAGTGCGCTACCCATAGAACATGGAATCCTCCGTCCTAAGGAGGGTCAAGGACAAGATATACAGACAAGTACCCTAAGGGGAAATGAAGTTCTCTTAAATGGGGGCCCAATAATTTGGGATAACCCGTAAGCTAGGGGAGTCCTAAAACCTCAAGGAGGAAACGAGCCTAACAAGGTCCAAGGTGGGCCTTCAAACACCTATAAGGGCCTTAGGGGCCTACCTTAGGGTCACCAAGGAGGACATCTAACCTCAACTGGGTCCCAAAAAGGGTAGCCTACTACGTATCAAAGGAAAAGTCCAAGGCCCAATCAATTCATGGCCTAGTGAACCATAAGGTAAGCCCAATACATAGGCAACCTGGTGGGCCCTTAAGCAAGGTTAGAGCCCGACCATAAGGGTCATGAGTTCACTCATTGTGGTGGGCCTAATAGGCAGCCCATTATCCCAACATATGGAAAATCCTTATATTTAACACAAGTAAGTTGGGCCTCACATCTTGGCCAAAGCATGGATTTATTATAGTGGTCAAGCAAGGGCCCAACTACTTGAGTATTTGGCCTATAAGACCCATCACAATGGCATGGTAAATATAGGACCCAAGGGTCCAACGGGCCTATCAAAATTTCCAACCTAACTAAGGCTATAAGGCCCATTAATTAACAAGAAGACTAGCCCAAGAAGAATCCAATTGGAATGAGCCTCTAATCTTGCACTAATTAAGCCCAAAAATAAAATTAGAATGAAAAGATAGCTGACTTAAAACCTCCTAAAATCTAGTGGGCCATACTGTCCCAAAATAGACATTTATGGGGCGGCAACGTTAGGCCCATTGCTAAATTTCCAGCCCACCCACTTTCTGGGTTTTTTGGAGTCCAGCAATTAATTTATAGTATTTATTTTCTGATGACCCTCACACATTATTGTGGGTCCCACCAGATTAGAGGGAAGTGCACAACACACATTAGAAGTGGGCCATACTGCTGGAATACAGGCCCAGCAACAGCCCAAGGTAGGGGCGTCCCATGGTGGGTACTCCTACGGGCCTGGGTATTTGGCCCAAAACTGACCCAATTTACAGAATGCACCACGGTCAACTCGAATGTCCGTTGGGTCTGAAATTTTGTAACATGATACTTCTATGGGTGGAACACGCTCTCACAAAATTTCAGAATTTTTTGATTTTCCTATATATTTTAAATAATTTAAATAATACAGTCTATACAGAAAATTGGACAGACCTGGACGTCCCAACATGGTGGGCCAGTCCGGCCTTTGTCACGGTGTGAGCAGGGGTCCATTGCTTGGAAAATTTTGTAGGTGGGTCCTAACATAGGTGGACCACCTCCCTGTAAATTTTTATAATTTTTAGATACTCAAAAGTATTTTAATAAATTCTAGAGTTAGACAAACTGTCCAGGGTGAAATGTTGCTGGAAATAACTATCCGGAATTTGGGCCATCCAAATGGGTGGGTTCTGGGCCTCCAAAATTCCTAAAATTTGGACCAAGCTCCCTCATCATCCTACAAAAGATAGGTCCTACCATGGGTGGGACACGCCCATGAAAATTTTAGAATTTTTGGGATAGTAAAAATATTTTATTTAACTCCTGCAATTTATGGACAGATAGATATTCCTGAAAAAATCTGCTTCTACAAAAAAATTGTTGGAAATGTAACTGTCCCTATGTTTGGGACCACATGGGGTGGGCCTGGACCCATCCAAATCCTTCAAAAATTAGAGAAAAGGTGGCCCTTCATCTGGACAACAAGTGGGGTCCACTAGGGTGGCCCACTTATTCTACAAACTCAAGTAAAAATGCTCATTAATTTCCAACTTATAATGTTGTTGAACTGTCCAGAAATTTCTGGACAGTTAGCCCACTTTAGCCCATTCCATGGGTCTCGATCATGGGGAAAATGGTGTGGGCCCCATTCCACATCAAGGTGGGGTCCATGCACTACAAAATTCTCAAAAAAATTGGGAGAAAAGGGCATGCAAACATATCCAAACATTAGCTCAAAAGTCATGCTCAAACTAGGCTTGAAAACTGGACAGCAACATATATTGTCCATATTTCAGCCCCTATAAATTAATTAGAGGGTTTATGGCCCTGATTCAATATGTGGGGTCCACCTTGATGGGTTAACAAAATTCCAGACCCATGAGCTCACTCAGACCTCCATGAAAAAGCCATTTTGTAGGTCACCCAAACCATGCATGCATGGTGGGCTTGGAATCTAGTCAAAGTGGGCTTGGACTTCCCATTTAGGTAAGGTCTGAGATGTTGCTGACCTCTCCTTGGTGGGCCACACATCATCAGAGTACACAGGAGAAAAATAGAGAGAAAGGGAGAAGAAAGAAGTAAAGTGGCCATTGGTGGAAGGTCCCGCCACTAATGGACCTTCCACTCCACAATCCACATTATCCACTATGTATACACTTACATGCAAGCTATTATGCATCAAGATAAGTTGCTGGAGGATAGGGACACCCTCCCTACATACATGCAAAGGCCTAGATGGCCCATGAGATGCAAGAATAAAGGAGAAGGCACATGGTGAGTCCATAGAGAATAACCCACCATGGAAGGAAATGAGTAGGATCTAGGCCCATGGCCTTCATCCTAGGAGCCATGTAGGACCTCCACCATGGATTGGTGGATCCTACATACTTCCATGCATGCAAGAAAAATAAAGAAAAGAGAAGCAAGAGAGAAGAAGCTAAGGAGAGCACCCACCTTAATGGATCCTTCTCCAAAGTTACATCAATCTACTCTTCATGCTCCAAGGGACATGTTTCAATAGGTGAGATGGATTGTTAAAGGTTAGATGGGAGGGGATTAGAGGGAGAAGGGGCTGGAAATGGAGAGGGAGATGGGTTCGAGAAAGGAGGGAAGTAGCTAGGGAAAAAGAGAAGAGAGAGAAAAATGAGAGGGAAAGAGAGGGAAAAAGCTTTTAAGGAAGTAATCATTGCTCTCCTACCTAGGGTAGAGAAAGTAATAGAGAGAAGTTAATGTGTAGTAGGGAGATACAAACAAGGTTGTAGGGTAGATTCCTTTTAGAAATTTAGCCTAGGGTGACATCATGTGCATGGAAAAATGTGCAAGTCATGGTGGGGGTCGACCAATCATGCAATCAATGGCCCATATCGATCAATACTTATAACTTGAGATGTACATATTGGATTAACGCACGGGACGCGGCGTTGGAACCGTGGTGCCGATACGGACAAGATGGCATGAGTCTCAGGCTCGGGTCAACGTGACCGAACTCGAGAAGACCGCAAATGTTAACCAAAGTCGCCGGTCGCCGGAATTCTACTGGTTAGATGCGGGAACAAGATGAATTGAATGCATGCTCACACACACATGCACACATGCGAACTCAGTCGGGCCTCACAATCCTCCCCACCAACAAAGAAATTTCATCCTCAAAATTGACAAAACCATAGCAACAAAATGCATAAACATCATCATCATCATCATATATATATATATATATATATATATATATATATATATATATATATATATATATATATAACATTAATCAAGAGAAAGCGATATAAGCAATACAAGTAATCAATCATCGAACAAATGGGGATAATGCTCTCTAATCTCAGCCTCGCATTTCGAAGATACCTCGGCCTCCGAATGATGACCCATTGCACATTCACCAAGGAAATGACCTTGGTCCTGAGGACCTGCTCCTTCCGATCAAGAATAAGAATCAGCTGCTTAATGTAGGAAGATCCTCACGGACCTCAAGTGGCTGCCAATCAATCATGGGAATAGTGTCCAACCCACATTTCCGCAACATAGAAACGTGGAAGCGCACCAACATAGAATGTGGAATACATCGTGGATCGCGGACAACTCAGGAGGTGAGGCAAGCCTATAGGCCACAGCGCCTACGCGCTCGGTAATTTCAAAAGGTCCAATGAATCTCGGGGCAAGCTTGCCCTTCACACCAAAGCGAACCACGCCCTTCAAAGGTAAGACCTTGAGATATATCATGTCCCCGACTACGAACTTGAGAAGTCGACGCCGACGATCAGCAAAACTCTTCTGTCGGCTCTGAACTGTGCGCATCCTTTGCCTGATAATATCAATGACCTCTGACGTCTGCAGCACAAACTCAGGACCTAAGAGACGACGCTTCCAACTTTGGTCCAACAACTAGGAGATCTGCACGGTCTTCCATAAAGTGCCTCAAAAGGAGTCATGTCATAGTTGCCTGATAGCTGTTGTTGCATGCGAACTCGACGAGGCGCATATGCTCATTTCAACTGCCCGCGAAGTCGATCACATAAGCCCTGAGCATATCCTTAAGGATCTAGTTGACCCTTTCGATCTGCCCATCCGTCTGCGGATGATAAGCAATGTTAAGATGCAAAGTGACCCCCAATGCCTGCTGAAAACTCCTCCAAAACTGAGATGTAATCTAGAGTCTCGGTCAAAGACGATCAAAACTGAAACGCCGTACAGTCTCACAATCTCCTCAATGAACAACTTGCAAGTTGGTCCATCGACTAAGAAGCACGCATGGAATGAAATGAGCCGACTTCGTCAGACGATCAACGATAACCCAGATGGTATCGTGACGCGCTGTGGTCCTCATAACAGTCCGATCCATCATTTCTCTCCCCCACTTCCACTCTGGAATGCTTAACGCTACAAGGGACCAGGGGTCTTTGGTGATCGGCCTTGACACGCTGGCATGTGTCACACTTGGCCACAAAACTCGTAATCTGGCGCTTCATCACTTGCCAGAAGTACTGCCTCCTCATATCACGATACATCTTCGTGGAGCCCGGGTGAATGATAAGTCTCGATTGGTGTGCCTCGGTTATTAGATCACGACGCAACTCTGGCACGTCCGGACATACAATCGGCCTCTTAAGCGTAATCCAACGTCGGAACCAATCTGCCAGTCTGACTGCTCCAAGGATGTGGCCTCTGCTCGGTACTCCTGAAGTGATTCATCCGTCTGCTGAGCCTCGATCACCTTAGCCACCAACGAGGGTTGAATCAACAAGCTCGAAAGCTAAACAATGGAAGATTTCAGACCAAACTCAAAGTCATACTATGAAATATCCTCGTGGCCGGTTCTGGTCGGAACAGCCTCCGTAGTACCCCGTTCTCGGCTCCTGAGGCAGGTTCCGATCTTGGGATCCTACAAGGAGGATTTTCATAACAATGTAATCATTTCCAATACGAGCATACCTAAGATCACAGCAACTATATCTGAGAATAACAAGGCACACATCACAAAATTCACTAAGAATTTAAACTTTTACCGGCTTTCATAAGGTCCAAAAGGACATACATAAGATAATAGAAAAGAAGAGAAAAGTCAGCAACACTGGAGTCCTCAAGCTTAGCTCTTCTCCAAGATGTGCCGCTACAACGCCTGCCTAGAGTCTCCTGCATGCATCAATTATGCATAAGCTTATAGGAGCTTAGACGGTGGTCTAAGTGTGTGACAATGGTGCACAGAAGAATAGTAGGAGGTACAAGGAAAAAACATGGTCACTGAGAATAACACTAGCCTTACCAAGGCTTATCATGAATATGATACAATGAGTATTAGAAGCCATACCAGGGCCATGCATGGATGGGCTTACACAGCCAATACTAATGTGATGCAAGTAATGTTAGTTCTCATATCCAACCCACATGTCAA
The DNA here is from genome assembly GCA_021015155.1 of Magnolia officinalis. Lineage (NCBI taxonomy): Eukaryota > Viridiplantae > Streptophyta > Magnoliopsida > Magnoliales > Magnoliaceae > Magnolia > Magnolia officinalis. The sequence goes on from JAJHSJ010000008.1 coordinate 22,318,004, forward strand.
GTACATTTTCAATCATAAGGAAATCACCGGGGTCCATTACACTGCTGAATGACTGCAACTCTACAGACCCTGCACAGTCAAACAAGCATAAGAGACCTCACTACCCACTTGTGGATAATCAATCACCAACAAGGCCTAAAGGTAACGGACCCATTTACGAGTTGGTCAGACTCAGCCTAAAAACGCTGCATCACACCAGGCGGGTAAGGCCACACCCCTATCCAACTGACTACACGACAGTGGGAGTCGCGGCCTAATGGTATAAGCCCTCATGCGCTCATATTTCCATCCAGTCACAGCTTTGAAGCAGATCCTTGGTACCATGGAAGTTTTGAGAATTTCACCCATGGACATCCTATGCACCCAGTATGCTCAAGTAATATTTTCGGTGTCCACACATATGGCCATCCACAAATGTCCCTATGGAGGCAAGGCCCTGATGAAGCAAGGGCGGTATTATCATAAAATGTGATGTCAATGCATGAGTCACACATACAATCATGCACTAGCTGCAGGCACACGATGTGCACGAGGGGAGAAACTCCATCCCTCAATGACCACCATACATTATAATCAATTCATACAGATGATGCATATGGTTCATAATAATGTAAGTGCGCTACCCGTAGAACATGAAATCCTCCGTCGTAATGAGGGTCAAGGATAAGATATACAGACAAGTACTCTAAGGGGAAATGAAGTTCTCTTAAATGGGGGCCCAATAATTTGGGATAACCCGCAAGCTAGGGGAGTCCTAAAACCTCAAGGAGGAAACGAGCCTAACAAGGTCCTAGGTGGGCCTTCAACCACCTATAAGTGCCTTAGGGGCCTACCTTAGGGTCACCAAGGAGGACATCTAACCTCAATTGGGTCCCAAAAAGGGTAGCCTGCTACGTATCAAAGGAAATGTCCAAGGCCCAATCAATTCATGGCCTAGTGGACTAGACAGTAAGCCCAATACATAGGCAACCTGGTGGGCCCTTAAGCAAGGTTAGGGCCCGACCATAAGGGTCATGGGTTCACTCATTGTGGTGGGCCTAATGGGCACCCCATTATCCCAACATATGGAAAATCCTTATATTTAACACAAGTAAGTTGGGCATCACATCTTAGCCCAAGCATGGATTTATTATAGTGGGCAAGCAAGAGCTCAACTACTTGAGTATTTGGCCTATAAGGCCCATCACAATAGTGTGGTAAATATAGGACCCAAGGGTCCAACGGGCCTATCAAAAGTTCTAGCCTAACCAAGGCTATAAGGCCCATTAATTAACTAGAAGACTAGCCCAAGAAGAATCCAATTGGAATGGGCCTCTAATCTTGCACTAATTAAGCCCAAAAATAAAATTAGAATGGTAAGATAACTGACTTAAAACCTCTTCAAATCTAGTGGTCCATACTGCCCCAAAATAGACATTTATGGTGCGACAACGTTGGGCCCATTGTTGAATTTCCAACCCACCCGCTTTCTGGGTTTGTTGAAGTCCAGCAATTAATTTATAGTATTTATTTTCTGATGACCCTCACACATCACTATGGGTCCCACCAGATGAGAGGGAAGTGCACAACACACATTATAAGTGGGCCATGTTGCTGGAATATAGGCCCAACAATAGCCTAAGGTAGGGGCGTCCCATGGTGGGTACTCCTACGGGCTTGGGTATTTGGCCCAAAACTGACCCAATTTACAGACCATACCATGATCAGCTTGAATGTCCTTTGGGTCTCAAATTTTGTAAAGTGATACTTCCATGGGTGGGACACACTCCCAGAAAATTTCAGAATTTTTTGGATATTCCTAAGTATTATAAATAATTTAAATAAGAGAGTCTTTCCAGAAAATCAGACAGACCTGGACGTCCCAACATGGTGGACCAGTCCGGCCCTTGTCACGGTGTATACAGGGGTCTATTGGTCCCAAAATTTTGTAAGTGGGTCCTACCATGAGTAGAACACATCCCTATAAATTTTCATAATTTTTGGATACACAAAAGTATTTTAATAAATTCCGGAGTTACAAACTATATAGGGTGAAATGTTGCTGGAAATAACTGTCGTGAATTTGGGCCATCTAAATGAGTGGGTTTTGGGCCTCCAAAATTCCTAAAATTTGGACCCAAGGTCCCTCATCAATCTTACAATAAGGTAGGACCCAAAAATATGGCCCACCTTCTTAGAAAGTATTTTAATTTTTTTTTTTTCATGGGACTATGCTGCTGGATTGTACAACAGAAATTTCTTGCAGTCCAGTATGTTGGCCCACACTTTTGGATGCCCAAAAGGGGTCCATTGGCCCTAAAATTTTGTAGGTAGGTCCTACCATGGGCAGGACACTCCCCTACAAAATTTTAGAATTTTTGAGATAGGAAAAATATTTTATTTAACTTCTGGAATTTATGGACAGATAAATATTCCTGAAAAAATCTGCTGCTACAAAAATACTGCTAGAAATGTAACTGTCCCTATGTTTGGGACCACACTGGGTGGACCTGGACCCACCCAAATCCTTCAAAAATTGGGAAAAAGGTGTCCCTTCTTCTATACAACAAGTGGGGTCCATTGGGGTGGCCCACTTTATGAGACCCGACCCGACTTTGCTGTGTGATGTGTGTGTGTAAGTATGCATTCCGTTCATCTTGGTCCCGCGGTCCTACCGGTCGAATCGCGGTGACCCGTGACCTTTGGATAGTGTTTGCGATCATCCGTGAGTCCAGTCATGAAGACACGACTCGGATTGAGTTGAGACCTATGCCATTGCGACCGCATCGTCGCCGCGGTTCCAACGTCACGTCTTGTGCATCCATCCGGCGTGTAGATCGTAAGTTGAGTGCATTTCATTTTCTAAGCCCTTGATCATGATAATGTGGCCCACCTAGGGGTGGTGTGCATAAATTTCTAGGTAGGTCCCATCTCTTGGAACTATTTCCAACACACACTACTTAGGCCCTATCCCTACACCACCCATCTCTAAAACACCACCCACTAACCTAAAAAACTTACTAACCTTACAACATTGTTTCTAACTCCCTATCGCAATGATTACTTTTCTCTATTCAAGGCAAGAGAGAGATGATTGCTTGACTTAAAAATCTTTTTCTCTCTTTTTCCCTCTCTCTCTCTCTCTCTCTCTCTCTCTCTTTCTCTTCTCTTCTTCTCCAACAACTTTTCTCATTTTTTTCAGCTCACTTTTACTCATATATTCCCCCATCTAACCATTAGAATAAGATCTTAACCTTAGATCCATGTACCTTGGCGCTTGAAGACTATCTTGGAGGTGTTTACTTGAAGACCTTATAGGTGGTGTGCATGTACTTAAAATCTTAGGATCAACATTCATTGCCCTTATTTCTCTTCTTCACCTCATGTTTGAAGCATGTGGGGCCCACAAAATGATGGTGGAGGTCCCATGTCTTCTTGGATGTAGCCATTAGCCCATCCTTTTGTGCATGCATAACTCATGGGAGGGGCCATTCTCCATGAACCCCACCATGTTTCTTTTCCTAGTTAAAAGGATCCTTAGGTCATCCAGACCCTTGATCCTTGGTAGAGATGGCATATCCACTATTGGATTTTGATTAGAAGATGCATGCATGGGTAGATCTTGTAATCCCATCAATATAGTGATATGAAGGGAAGGGCCTCAATGTGGCGGAGCCCCTTCCCTTGTGGCCGATTCTTATTATTCTTTTGTTGATCTATTATTCTCAAATGTGTGTGGCTCACCTTGTGGCCTGGAAGTATCCAGACCATCCAAAGAGAGTGGATGCCCATGTCTATCCACTCTATGAACATAGGTGCCCCATTTGCTCCTTTTTGGACACATGCAATGGATTTTATGGTATGGATTAGGTCTAGATATTTTTGGGGCCCACTGAGGTGGACCACAACTCAAATTTCATGGGGTAATTTCTCCTTATTTTGGTTCCTATGCTCATTTTATTTCATGTGCATGTTGCTGCCCAGAAATTTTCTAGACAGATTTTTGTTGGACTTTGGGCTTGAATTTGGGACTGATTGGGGGACCATTTGTACCCATCAAATATATATTTCTGAAATGTGTGGATCTCATCTTGATGTCCCCCAAATTTCAGCCCCATCTGACCTTCATTGGGGTCCCAAAGGTGTGGTCCAAGTGAGGTGGACAGTCTAGATTTTCTGCACTGTTCCAGTAACATTCCACCCTGGACAGGTTGGAATTCCGAAATTTATTAAAATACTTTTGGGTGTCTAGAAATTCTAAATATTTACAGGGAGGTGGCCCGCCCATGGTAGGACCCACCTAAAAAATTTTGGACCAATGAATGCCTGTACACACCATAGTGGTGGCTGGACCGGCCCACTATAATATGGTGTCCAGATCAGTCCGATTTTCAGGACAGTTATTTTCAGCAACATTTCACCTTGGATAGATTGTAACTCTAGAATTTATTAAAATACTTCTGAATATTCAAAAATCAAGAAAATTTATAAGAATGTGGTCCACCCATGGTGGGACTCACCTACAAAATTTTAGAGTCAATGGACACCTGTGCACACCGTGGCAATGGCCGAATTGGCCTACCACTTTGGGACATCCAAGTCAGTCCAATTTTCTGGACAAACTATTTTCTAAAAATAAATTAAAATACTTTTAGCTATCCAAAAATCACAAAATTTTGTGTAGTTGTGGTCCACCTATGGAAGGACCATGTTGCAAAGTTTTAGGGCCATTAGGCTCCTGGACTGGCCATGGTGTGGCCTGCAAATTAGGTCAGTTTTAGGCCAAATACCCTGGCCCGTATGACTACATACCATGGGACTCCCCTACCTTGGGCTGCTGGGCCTGCATTCCAATGGCATGGCCCACTTAAATACATGTTTTGTATATTTCCCCTCTCATCCGGTGGGGCCCATAGTGATGTGTGTGGGCCATCAGAAAAATAAATATACTATAAATAAATTTTATTGAATTTCCAGCAAGCCCAGATAGTGGGTGGGTTGAAATTTCAGCATTTAGCCCAAGGTTGTTACCCCCAAATGTATGTTTTGGGGCAGCATGGCCCACCATGTTTGGGGACATTATTACACATATCTTGCCCTATCTTGATTGGATTTTTGGGCTTAATTAATACACTCTTAAGACCCACCTTAAATGGGTTTTATTATAACAATATTCATAGTTGGCTGTTGGGTTTCCTAGGCCCAATTTCTTAAAATTTCCTTGATAGACCCCTGACCTTTGGGCCTATATTTAATACACTATTGTGATGGCTCTTATTAGTCAAAATAGTCAGGTACTTGGGCCCTTGCTTGCCCATTAAAGTAAACCATACTTGGGCCGTGATGTGAGGCCCAACTTACTTGTTTTAAATATAAGGATCACCCATATGTTAGAATAATGGGCTGCCCATTAGGCCCACCACAATGAGTGGACTCATGATCTTTATGGTTGGGCCCAACCTTGCTTGAGGGCCCACTATATTACCTATGTGTTAGGCTTTAAGTATAAGCCCACTAGGCTATGGATTGTCTTAGGCCTTGGGCCTTAGTTCATATTCGAGTAGTGGCGGGCTACCTCGTAGGAACCAGTTGAGGTTGGATGTCCTCCTGGATGATCTTAAGGTATGCCCATGGGTTTCTCTATGGATGGTTAAAGGCCCATGATAAACCCTAGGTCATTTGTTTAAGGCTCAATGTGTATTTATGTGGAACCTACCTTAATACATATTTGGTCCAGGCCATCCAAGCCTTATATCGCCCGATTATGAAAGCACTCTCTGCCTTGGGTTACTACTGGACTCACAATCCAGTAGCAGGCCCACTTGATCTTTTCATATTATATACACACTCTCCATCTGGTGGGGGTCCCCCAGTGAGTATAGTTAGCCTTTGTGCGATTATTTCCACATATTTAACTAATTTCTGGACCTTAGCAGGTCCAGGAAGTCAAACGGGCCAAAAGTTTATTAAAAGGCCTTAAATGTAAAATTGTATGGTTAAAACTTTATTTGGCTATGGGGCCCACCATATTGAGACTAATATACGTGTTACATGCTTATGTTTTCTTATAATCTTTGGGCTTAATCAGTGCATTCTTTTGGGTCACCTTTAGTGATCACATGAGGACCCCATCTTAGATCAGATTTTTGGGACATCCCTTAGGCCAAGAGTGGGCTGGGGCATCTCTTCTTGGCCCAACCATACATTGGGCCGACTTCCACCATTTTTATAGACATGTGGGCTGAGGTAAGGATCGTCTTAGGCTCTTGGTTGCTGACTTAAATTGTTAGTTGTTGGGCTGATGTAGTGGGGCCCATTTCATCCAGACTTAAACTTATTTTTTTGAGCCGTATATTGTGCACGCGGACTGCCCATCAAGTCCAACTTAATGTATGGATTCTATGTCCATTGGAAATTAAACCTTGGGCCTTAATTTCCCTCTTGGAGCCCATGTTGTTAAAGGTGGTATATATCTTTTTCTCATGGCCTATTATGAGGGTTATATATATGTGGTTACCTATGTTCTTATCTTGAATGTGGGGCCTTGGGCCTTGTATCCATATAGTTCGTGGTTGAGATGCCTCTTGGGAAATGGTGGTTAAATGTCCCCTTTATGGACCCCTCTAGGCCCGTTTGTATCTAAATGTGATTAGATGCTCATCTTAAACTCTTGTTAGACTCACTTCTATGTTACTTAGACACGTAGTTGTATGCTTAGTCTCGTGGGCTACCCCAGGTAAATGGGCCCCCACTAGAGGTGGGATTCCTTATGGATATTGTCTAAATACCTAGTCTTGATCTCTTCTTAGATAGGAGGAGTGTACTACTTTGTATATCGCCGCATAATGCATCTAGACCCATCTTCGTGGCCCATGTGCATCAATGTATGCTTGGATGACACAATGTGTGTGGTTATGATTGTGCCATTAGGCATTACATGTTGCCTTCCCAAGGGACGTAGTATTCCCTCTTGAGCATGTTGGATGCTTAGAATTGATGCATAGTTAATGGTGTGATTCATGCATCTGGCATTGCATAACATATGAGCATTATCACCCTCGCTTCATCAGGGTTGTAGCCTCCACAGATACATCGTGGATGGCCATGTTTGGACACCAAAAATGTTACTTGAGCATACCGGGTGCATAGGATGCCCATGTGTGAAATTCTCAAAACTTCCATGGCACCAAGGATCTGCTCTAGCGCCGTGACCGGGTTGAATATATGAGTGCACGATGGCCTTATACCGTTAGGCTGTGACTCCCACTGTCGTGTAGTCGGTTGGATAGGAGTGTGGCCTTACTCGCCTGATATAAGGAGGCATTGCTAGGCTGAGTCTGACCAGCTCGTGAATGGGTCTGCTACCTTCAGGCCTTACTGGTGATTAGCTATCCGCAGGCAGGGTAGTGAGGTCTCTTATGCTCGTTTGACTATGCGGGGTCTGTAGAGCGGTAGTCATCCAGCATTGTAATGGACCCCGGTGATTTTCTTATGATGGAAATGTACTTGATATGTAGATTGGATATGAGCACTGGCATTACTTCGCATTACATTTGCATATGTTGTATAAGCCTCATATTGCATCACCTTGGCATGGCGCCCAGTCCTCATTGCATTACAGTACTCATTACACTATATAGCCTTCGTATGGCTTCCTGCATTATCGTACTACCTTGGTATAGTTTCTTGCATTCATGATAGCCTTGATAAGGCTAGTGGTATTGGTATTGATCATGACTCCCTTCTGCATTCTCTATCTTCTTCTGAGCACCATTGTCACACACTTTCACCACCCTCTAAGCTTTCTATAAGCTTAAGCACGATTGATGCGCGCAGGAGATCCTAGGCAGACATCGTAGTGGCAGAGTTTGGATTAAAGCTGAGCTTGAGGACCCAGTGTTGCAGACTTTCTTTCTTTCTTCTATTATCATATGTATGTCCTTTTGGACCTCATGTAAGCTTGTAAAAGTTTTAAATTCTTAGTGGATTTTGTGATGTGTGCCTTCGTTATTCTCAGATTTACTTACTGTGATCTTAGGTATGCTCGTATTGGTAATGATTATACTATTATGAAAATCCTCCTTTTAGGATCCCAGGATCGGAACCTGCCTCAGGAGCCAAGAATGGGGTACTATGGAGGCTGTGGCGGCTAGAACCGGTCATCGAGTTCCTTGTGAGTCCGGTTACCGAGTCTGGGGCATGACACGAGTTGGTATCAGAGTATAGCAAGTAATTTTGGAATAACTTGGGATAATATCACAATCCTGCTACGAACTTAGGACAAGTAGTGTTCCGAGCGAGTTTACCTCATTCTGTTTGAGCCTTCTAGGATTTTAATTCCTAGCTATCCATTACCTTTGTTCTTTCCGTAGACCATGTCGTCTAGTCGAGGTGCCCATGATTGTGATGCCCGTGGTCGTGGTACGCATGGACATGGTTCTCATTCCGCTCCAGCGGTCCGAGTGACTTTTGCTCCACCATCTAAGATTCTATTTCCCTCTGGAGCCTGCCATACCTCTTCCTGAGGCTCCCGCTGTACCTGTGCTTCCGCCACAGGCCAGTGTTATCCCCGCTTATCTGATGATTCCTGTAGGAGCTGAGCATCTTCAGCAGTTGATGCAGGTTGTCACTGATGTTCTTCAGACCCGTCAACCCGTTCCTGAGATGCCCAGACAGGCGGAACAGGAGCGTGTGAGCCCCCTTTTGCGAGATTCAACTCTGCAGCGAGCTCTGTTGGCGGTATTTGTACTTCTGGGCGAGGCCGAGTAGACTGGTTCGCAGAGGGATCGTGATCAAAGGAGAGGCCAGAAGAGGCAAGCCCCCTCCAGTAGCTCTTGGCAACGTCGATAGCGGCAGAGGTGCGTAACCTATCGAGTCGCCAGAGCATCAGCATCGCCTACAACAGCTTCTTCTTCAAGGTCATTTACTAGCAATTGCTATGGACGTGGGCAGACAGGGCATCAGAGGCGCGAGTGCCCTCTTCCCTTACAGCAGCGACAGTGGCTCTCGCCACCGAGACCCCGACAGCAGTCGAGAGTACAGGATGGATCTTCGTAGCGACCGCAGTAGCAGCAAAGATCGCAGATGCAGAGGAGACAGACACCTCCCCAGCCACCTCAAGCTTGATTTTGCGTGACTCAGCAAGACCCTTAGTTATTAGGGGTGTCGTTATGGGTATTATCCTTGTCTCCATATGTAAGTCTTGTGTTTTGGTGCATCGTACCACTTTTGTATCCAAGGGCTTTTGTTCGATCACATTTCTATTAGAGTCTGTCGTAAGGGATTGTCGGTATCGATATTTTTGAGAAGATCGTTGTGTTAGGCCGATGATATTATCGTGTTCTATTTTGGATGATGATATGTTCTTGCCCGCTGAATAGTTTTGTATTGCTAATGTCGAGCTTATTTTGTTGTCAAGGCGGTATTTCTGGTTAAGGATGGTAGGCTAGATTGCTAGTTTTGTGGCCGAGTGTGACATATGCCAATATGTCAAGGCCGATCATCAGAGACCTCCTGGTCCCTTGCAGCCGTTAAGCGTTCCAGAGTGGAAGTGGGAGCACATATCGATGGACTTCATCGCAGGTTTGCTGAGGACTCAGTGTGGTCACGATACCATCTGGGTTATCATCGATCGTCTGACGAAGTCGGCTAATTTCATTCCAATGCGTGCTTCCTTGTCTATGGACCGGTTGGTGAGGACATTCATTGAGGAGATAGTGAGACTGCATAGCGTCCCAGTTTCGATCGTTTCGGACCGAGACTCCAGATATACGTCTTAGTTTTGGAAGAGTTTTCAGCAGGCATTGGGGGTCACTTTGCATCTTAGCACCGCTTATCATCCATAGACAGATGGGCAGACCGAAAGGGTCAACCAGATCCTTGAGGATATGCTCAGGGCTTATGTGATCGACTTTACGGGCAATTAGGATGAGCATATGTACCTCACCGAGTTTGCATACAACAACAGTTATCAGGCGACTATCGACATGGCTCTTTTTGAGGTACTTTATGGCAGACAGTGCAGATCTCCTAGTTGTTGGACTGAAGTTAGAGAGCGTCGTCTCTTAGGTCCCGAGCTTGTGCTGCCAACGTCAGAGGCTATTAATGTTATCATGCAGAGGATACGCACAGCTCAGAGTCGGCAGAAGAGTTTTGCTGATCGTCGGCATCGACCCCTCGAGTTCGCAGTTGGGGACATGGTATATCTCAAGGTCTCACCTATGAAAGGCATGGTTCGCTTTGATGTGAAGAGCAAACTCGCCCTGAGATTTATTGGACCTTTTGAGATTACCGAGCGCATAGGCGCTGTGGCCTATAGGCTTACCTTACTTCCTGAGTTGTCTGCGATCCACGACGTGTTCCATGTTTCTATGTTGAGAAAATATCGGTCGGACACTATCCCTATGATTGATTGACAGCCACTTGAGGTTCGTGAGGATGCTTCCTACATCGAACAGCCAATTCGTATTCTTGATCGGAAGGAGCAGGTCCTCAAGACCAAGGTCATTCCCTTGGTGAAAGTGCAATGGGGTCATCATTCGGAGGCCGAGGCGTCTTGGGAATGCGAGGCCGAGATTAGAGAGCGTTATCCTTATTTGTTCGATAATTGATTACTTGTATTGCCTTCTCTTGTGATTGATGACTGATATATATATATATGATGATGTTATGCATTTTGTTGTTCCGGTTTTATCAATTTTAATAACAATTTTTTTTTGTTGGTGGGGAGGATTGTGAGGCCCTACCCGACTTTGCTTGTGTGCATGTGTGTGTAAGTATGCATTCCGTCCATCTTGGTCCTGCGGTCCTACCGGTCGAATCCCGGTGACCCGTGACCCTTGGATAGTGTTGGCGGTCATCTGTGAGTCCAGTCATGAAAACCCGACTCGGATCGAGTTGAGACCTATGTCATTGTGACCGCATCGTTGCCGCGATTCCAACGCCACGTCTTGTGCGTCCAGCCGGCATGTAAATCATATGTTGGGTACATTTCATTTTTTAAGCCCTTGATCATGATCATGTGGTCCACCTAGGGATGGTGTGCATGGATTTCTAGGTAGGTCTCATCTCTTGGAACTATTTCCAACACACACTACACACACACACACTACCTAGGCCCTATCCCTACACCACTCATCTCTAAAACACCACACACTAACCTAAAAAGCCTACTAACCCTACAACATTATTTCTAACTCCCTATTGTAATGATTACTCTTCTCTATCCAAGGTAAGAGACAAATGATTGCTTGCCTTAAAATCTTTTTCTCTTTTTCCCTCTCTCTCTCTCTCTCTCTCTCTTCTCTTCTCTTCTCTTCTTCTCCAGTAACTTTCCTCCATTTTTCCAGCTCACTTTCATTCATATATTCATCCATCTAACCATTGGAATAAGATCTCAACCTTAGATTCATGTACCTTAGAGCTTGAAGACTATCTTGGAGGTGTTTGCTTGAAAACCTTGTAGGTGGGTGTGCATGTACTTAGAATCTTAGGATCTACATTCCTTCCCCTTATTTCTCTTCTTCACCTCATGTTTGAAGCATGTGAGGCCCACCAAATGATGGTGGAGACCCATGTCTTCTTGGATGTGGCTGTTGGCCTAGCCTTTTGTGCATGCATAAGTCATGGGAGGGGCCATTCTCCATGGACCCCACATAGTTTCTTTTCCTAATTAGAAGGATCCTTAAGTCATATAGACCCTTGATCCTTGGTGGAGACGGCATCGCCACCATTGGATTTTGATTAAAAGATGCATGCATGGGTAGATCTTATAATCTCATCAATATAGTGATATGTGTAGTTTGTGATGAAGGGAAGGGCCTCAATGTGGCGGAGGCCCTTCCCTTGTGGACGATTCTTACTCTTCTTTTGTTGATCTATTATTCTCAGATGTGTGTGGCCCACCTTGTGGCCTGGAAGTATCCAGACCATCCAAAGAGAGTGGATGCCCATGTCTGTCCACTCTATGAACATAGGTGCCCCATTTACTCCTTTTTGGACACGTGCAATGGATTTTATGGTATGGATTAGGTCTAAATATTTGTGGGGCCCACTAAGGTAGACCACAACTCAAATTTCATGGGGTAATTTCTCCTTATTTTGGTTCCTATGCTCATTTTATTTCATGTGCATGTTGCTGCCCAGAAATTTTTTGGACAGATTTTTGTTGGACTTTGGTCTTGAATTTGGGACTGATTGGGGGACCTTTTGTACACATCAAATATATATTTTTTTTTAAATGTGTGGATCTCATCTTGATGTCCCCCAAATTTCAGCCCCATCTGACCTTCATTGGGGTTCCAAAGGTATGGTCTAAGTGAGGTGGACAGTCTGGATTTTCTGCACTGTTTCAGCAACATTCCACCCTGGACAGGTTGGAATTCCGAAATTTATTAAAATACTTTTGGGTGTCTAGAAATTCTAAAAATTTACAGGGAGGTGGCTCACCCATGGTAGGACCCACCTATAAAATTTTGGACCAATGGACACCTGTACACACCATGGTGGTGGCTGGAACGGCCCACTATAATATGGTGTCCAGATCAGTCCGATTTTCAGGACAGTTATTTCCAGCAACATTTCACCTTGGATAGATTGTAACTCTAGAATTTATTAATATACTTCTAAATATCTAAAAATTATGAAAATTTACAGGAATGTGGTCCACCCATGGTGGGACCCACCCACAAAATTTCGGAGTCAATGGACACCTGTACACAGCGTGGCAAGGGCCGAATTGGCTTACCACTTTGGGGCATCCAAGTCAATCCAATTTTCTGGACAAACTGTTTTCTAGAAATAAATTAAAATACTTTTAGTTATCCAAAAATCAGGAAATTGTGTAGAGTTGTGGTCCACCTATGGAATGACCGTATTGAAAATTTTTTTGGCAATTAGGCTCCTGGACTGGCCGTGGTACGGCCTGCAAATTGGGTCAGTTTTGGGCCAAATACCGGGCCCGTATGACTACCCACCATGGGACGCCCCTACCTTGGGCTGATGGGCCTGCATTCCAACGGCATGGCCCCTTTAAATATTTGTATTGTATATTTCCCCTCTCATCTGGTAGGGCCCACAGTGATGTGTGTGGGCCATCAGAGAAAGAAATATACTATAAATAAATTTTATTGAATTTCCAGCAAGCCCAGATAGTGTGTGGGCTGGAATTTCAGCATTTAGCCCAAGGTTGCTACCCACAAATGTATGTTTTTGGGCAGCATGGCCCATCATATTTGGAAACATTATTACACATATTGTCACGCCCCAGACCCGGTAACCAGACTCACAAGGAACACGATGGCCGGTTCTGGCCGCAACAGCCTCCGTAGTACCCCATTCTTGGCTCCCGAGGCAAGTTCCGATCCTTGGATCCTACAAGGAGGATTTCCATAATAGTATAATCATTCCCATACGAGTATGCCCAAGATCACAACAAGTACATCTGGAAATAACAAAGGATACACATCACAAAATCCACTAATAATTTGAACTTTTACAAGCTTACATCAGGTCCGAAAGGACATACATAAGATAATGGGAAAAGAGGAGAAAAGATTCAGCAACACTGGAGTCCTCAAGCTAAACTCTACTCCACGCTTTGTTGCTACGACGCCTGCCTAGGATCTCCTACACGCATCAATTGTACATAAGCTTATAGAAGCTTAGAGGGTGGTATAAGTGTGTGATAATAATGCACAGAAGAATAATAGGAGACACAGGAAGGAAACATGATCAAAGCCAACACCACCTGCCTTACCAAGGCTGTCATGAACATAAGAAGCTATACCAAGGTAGTACAATAATGCGAAAAATCATACCAAGGCTATATAATGTAATGAGTACTATAATGTAACGAGTACTTGGCGTCATGCCAAGGCGATGCAATGTGAGGCTTACACAGTTGATGCAAATGCAATGCGAAGTAATACCAATGCTCATATCCAATCCACATATCAAGTATATTTCCATCATAAGGAAATCACCAGGGTCCATTACACTGCTAGATGACTGCCGCTCTATAGACCCTGCACAGTCAAATGAGCGTAAGAGACCTCACTACCTTGCCTACGGATAGCCAATCACCAGCAAGGCCTAAAGGTAGCGGACCCATTCACGAGCTAGTCAGACTCAGCCTAGCAATGCCTCCTTACATCAGGTGAGTAAGGCCGCACCCCTATCCAACCAACTACATGATAGTGAGAGTTGTGGCCTAACGGTATAAGGCCTTTATGCGCTCATATATTCCACCTGGTCACGACGTTGGAGCAGATCCTTAGTACCATTGAAGTTTTGATAATTTCACCCATGGGCATCTTATGCACCTGGCATGCTCAAGTAACATTTCTAGTGTCCAAACATGGCCATCCACGATATATCTGTGGAGGCTACAACCCTGATGAAGAAAGGGCAATAATGCTCAGATGTTATGCAATGCCAGATGCATGAATCACACAATCAACCATGTATCAATTCCAAGTATCCAACGTGCTCAAGAGGGAGTACTATGTCCCTCAGAGAAGGTAACATGCAATGCCCAATGACACAATATGACCACACACACACAGTGTCAACCAAGCATACAATGATGTACATGGTTATGAGGATGAATTTATTCATACTATATGGCGATATACAATGTATGTTACATTCCTCCTATCCAAGAAGGAACCAAGACTAAGTACTTAGACAATATCCTTAAGAAAATCTAACTTCTAGTGGGGGCCCATTTACCTGGGGTAGCCCACGAGACTAAGTATACAAGCTATGGGTCTAAGTAATGTAGAAATGAGCCTAGCCAGAGTCTAAGATGAGTATTCAATCACTCTTAATTACAACCGGGCCTAGAGGGGACCATAATGAGGACATTTAACCATCATTCCCAAAAAGGTATATCAACCATGAACTATATGGATAGAAGGCCGAAGGCCTACATTTAAGATAAAAATAAAGGTAACCACATGCATATATTCCTCATAATAAGCCATAAAAAGATATAATACCACTTTTAACAACATAGGCCCCAAGAGGAAAATTAAGGCCCAAGGCTCAATTTTCAATGGCCATAGAATCCATGCATTAAGTCGGACTTGGTGGGCAGTCCACGTACACAATATACTGCACAAAAAAATAAGTTTAAGTCTGAATGAAATGGGCCCCACTACATCAGCCTAATAACTAGCAATTTAAGTGGCAACCAAGAGCCTAAGACGATCCTTACCTCAGCCCACATGTCCATCAAAATGGTGGAAGTTGGCCCAATGTATGGTTGGGCCAAGATAGGATGCACCAGCCCACTCTTGGCCTAAGGGATGTCCCAAAAATCTGATCTAAGATGGGGTCCTCATGTGATCACTAAAGGTGACCCAAAAGAATGCACTGATTAAGCCCAAAGATTATAAGAAAACATAAGCATGTAACACGTACACAAGTTCTCAATATGGTGGGCCCCATAGCCAAATAAAGTTTTAACTATACAATTTTACATTTAAGTCCCTTTGATAAACTTTTGGCTCGTTTGACTTCCTGGACCTGCTAAGGTCCAAAAATTAGTTAACTATGTGGAAATAATCTCATGAAGGTCAACTATACTCACTGGGGGATCCCACCAGATGGAGAGTGTATATATATCATGAAAAGATCAAGTGGGTCTGCTACTGGATTATGAGTCCAGCAGCAATCCAAGGCAGAGAGTGCATCCACAATCGGGTGATCCAAGGCTTGGATGGCCTGGACCAAACATGCATTAAGGTAGGTTCTACATATATATACATTGATCCTTAAACAAATGGCCTAGGGCCTATTGTGGGCCTTTAAATATGTTTGAGGTTGGATGTCCTCCTAGGTGATCCTAAGGTAGGCTCATGGGTTTCTCTATGAATGGTTAAAGGCCCACCATAGACCCTAGGCCATTTGTTTAAGGCTTAATGTGTATATATGTGGAACCTACCTTAATGCATATTTGGTCTAGACCATCCAAGCCTTGGATCGCCCGATTGTGGAAGCAATCTCTGCCTTGGGTTGCTACTGGACTCACAATCCAGTAGCAGGCCCACTTGACCTTTTCATGATATATACACTCCATCTGGTGGGGGTTCCCTAGTGAGCATAGTTGGCCTTCGTGAGATTATTTCCACATATTTAACTAATTTCTGGACCTTAGCAGGTCCAGGAAGTCAAACGGGCCAAAAGTTTATCAAAGGGCCTTAAATGTAAATTTGTATGGTTAAAACTTTATTTAGTTGTGAGGCCTACCATATTGAGAACTTGTGTACGTATTACATGCTTATGTTTTCTTATAATCTTTGAGCTTAATCAGTGCATTCTTTTGGGTCACCTTTAGTGATCACATGAGGACCCCTTCTAAGATCAGATTTTTGGGACATCCCTTAGGCCCAGAGTTGGTTGGGACATCCTAGCTTGGCCCAACCATACATTGGGCCGACTTCCACCATTTTGATGGACTTGTTGGCTGAGGTAAGGATCGTATTGGGCTCTTGGTTGCCCACTTAAATTGCTACTTATTGGGCTGATGTAGTGGGGGCCATTTCGTCTAGACTTAAACTTATTTTTTTAGGCCGTATATTGTGCACGCGGACTGCCCACCAAGTCCAACTTAATGTATGGATTCTATGGCCATTGGAAATTGAGCCTTGGGCCTTAATTTCCCTCTTGGGGCCCATGTTGTTAAAGGTGGTATTATATTCTTTTCTCATGGCCTATTATGAGGGATATATGTATGTGGTTACCTGTGTTCTTATCTTGAATGTAGGGCCTTGAGCCTTGTATTCTTATAGTTCGTGGTTGAGATGCCTCTTGGGGAATGGTGATTAAATGTCCCCATTATAGACCCCTCTAGGCCCGTTTGTATCTAAATGTGATTAGATACTCATCTTAAACTCTTGATAGACTCACTTCTTTGTTACTTAGACATTAGTTGTATGCTTAGTCTCGGCCCCCACTAGAGGTAGGATTCCTTATGGATATTGTGTAAATACCTAGTCTTGGTCCCTTCTTGGGTAGGAAGAGTGAACTACTTTGTATATCGCCACATAATGCGTCTAGACCCATCTCCATGGCTGTCACGCCCCAAACTCGGAAACCGGGCTCACAAAATTCTCGATCGTTGAATCCGGCGCCGACAGCCTCCGTAGCATCCCATTCTCGGCTTCCAGCGCCCATATGCCAGATTCCGATCCTGGGATCCTACAAGGAGGATTTTCAGTATGAATTTTTTTTTTATATGATGTAATGGAGCATAACCAAAAGCATAACCAAGTCACAAAAACAACATCACCACATATCCACTATATTAAAAACTTTTAAGTACAATGCAGAAAGGGAAATACAAGGTGATCAAAAAGCTCCAAAAAAAAGATCTGATATGCGCTCCTGCCTCAGCGCGGCTGCTGTCCAACGCTACCTGCACGCAACGGTCGTGCATAAGCTTACAAAAGCTTAGAGGGTGGTGTAAGTGTGTGTACAAGACAAACGCCAAGTGTACAATATCAGAGTAATGCGGAAATATGCGGTAAGTCCATGAATACAACCAGAGCTATGTAAGGCATGAATGATATCGGTCATACCAAGGCCATGCGATGAGAATCATGAATGCTATCGGCCACACCGACACAATGCAAAGCCTACGTAGCCGAATGCCATATGGGAGATGCAATACAAGCATGCCAGTCCTCATAATGTACACATATCAGTACAGTTCCTCTCTGGATATCACCGGGGTCTAATACACCTTACACTGATTGCCTCCTCCCGAGCCGCGCAGTCAAGCAAGTGGAAGAGACCACACTATCCGCCTGACCAGTAGTCTGCCAATACCTACCCGGCTCGTCGATAGCGGACACATTTGCGAGCTGGTCAAACTCAGCCTAGCTTATAGCCCCCTCACTCAGGCGGATAAGGCCACACCCCTTTCCAACCGACCACGACACAGTGGGAGACGCGGCCTACTGGTATTCGGCACTCGGGCGCTCGTGTATCCACTCGGTCTAGACGTTGGAGCATCTCCTAGTACCAAAAAGGTTCTGGGACTCTCACCCAAGGACATCCTAAGTGCCCATAGTGCTAGAATAAAGTATTTCCGGTATCCGATACGGCCATCCATGATGTGCCTGTGGAGCCACGGCCCTGATGTCGCTAGGGCGTGCAGTGATCAAGTCACACATATGCGAGATGCATGAATCACACCGTCAAATCATGCAGCAACCCATGCGCGTACAATGCGATAATATGGAGCACTCCGCCTCATAAGGAGTCCCCTAAGTGGTCTGCCCAATGGCGTATGCTATGCTCAGTCACTACTCATATCAAGCATACATATGATGCGTATGGGTATGAATCATGGAGCTATACTAAGCATGTTATAAAGTGGTGAACTATCAACAAATGTGGGCCTACTAATGGGCCCTAGGGAGAGTTATAATGCGGACATTAAACCAACATTATTCTACAATGTGGACGTCAAACCAACATTGCTCCCAAGGCATAGCCCGCTATAAGACATCATTACACAAACCATGGGGAAATCATACATTGCAATGGACCCTAAGGACCTCCTGTTGGGCCTCGACCTATGGGCCTTGGATACATCAAGTGGGTCACATCATATGGGCCTTATATAAATCAAGTGGGCCACATTAATGGGCCTTAGGTACATTGCAATGGGCCATATCCCATGGGCCTTTGAAACATCACAATGGGCCTCGTAACATGTGCCACAAATACATTGAATGAGCCTAAACACATGGGCCATGTATACATCAAGGTGGGCCTCAACAACGGGCCGCAAATACATTCAGATGGGCCTAATCACATGGGCCATGTATACATCAAGTGGGCCGTATACGTATCAAATGGGCCACATCAATGGGCCGCACCAATGTAAGTGGTGATAAAGAATTCCACCATTAAAATTCCTAGGGCCCACCATAACATTTATTTCTCATACAATCTGTTCATAGGGTCACCAAGAACTTGGTGGCCCAAGGGTCTAATGGTGGACGTTCAATCGTCACTAAACAGTGTGGTCCACATGATAACTAGATCTATCATATTTTTTTTTTTTTTGGCCCCAAGCCTTAATACAAGCTTGCCAAATGGTGGACTGTTGGGGTGCAACACAAGTATCATGGTGGGGCCCACATGAAGGCCCACCATCCCTTATAATATAAATAATATAACATATAATTTATATATAATATATATATACAATATTATATATGATATAATATTATATATATACACATACATATATATATATATATATACACACATACACACACGTCACACACTCACACACACACACGCATGCACCCACCCACACACGTGCACACACATGCACAGGGGCCTACTGGCCGTCCAGCGCCTGCTGGACGGCATGTATAAAACAAATACATGAGGTGGGTTCCACCGTCCGCCTGATGGAAAACACGTGCAACAGTGTGGGTCCCATGTGGGGCCCACTGTAATGTTTCCTTTCCATCCAACCTGTTGATAAGGTCACAAAGACCTGGACTGATGGGAAAAACAAATATCAGATTGATTCAAAACTCCTGTGGGCCCCAAAAAAACTTCAACGATAAAATTCAATCACCGCTGTGTCTTGTGGTGTGGGCTGCCTGAGCCATGGATCGGCCTGATTTTCGGAGGGGACCCACCTTACGGGGTGGTCCACCTCATGGACGGTTTAGATATAACATATACATCATGGTGGGGCCCACGGCTGAGGGCCGTGGAGCCCTGGCGTCCGCCCGTCCGTGAAACGCAGCAGCTGCTGCTGCTGCTGTGTCAGTGGCAGCAGCGGCTGCCTTATTATTTTTTTTTTTTTTTATTTTTTTTCCTTGTAAATGGGGCCCTGAGATTCATAATCCAGACCACCCATTATGTATGTCCCACTTGTCTGGCCGTCCAGACCAAGTTTCAGCTACATCCAAACTCCAGGTGGGTCCCACCAAGTACTTTTATATCTTCAGCCGTGTCTTTACATGGTTTTAGAGGGTATGGCCCACCCGATGATCAGATCACCTTGCCATTTTGGCTCAACGCCTAAAATGGCCTGAGAAAAATGGTGGACGGCGTGGATTCAATACATTCATCAAGGTGGAGCCTACATGAACACCCACTTCCAAGGCTTGAAAAAGGCAAGCCAACATATTTGTGTTTTCCTTCCCACGTCCAGAGAGTCCCTGGACTCTCTTTTATTTTACCCTTTTTTTTGGGCATGCAATGCCTTTAAGGTGGGTCCTTTGTAGGTGGGCCACCACATGGTGAGGTGGTGTGGTCACCATACGTGTCTAAAGCGGGCCCCGCCTTTAGATGGTTGGATTCAATACATGCTCCATTGTGGGGGGGGGGGGGGGGTCCATCCAAGTGGGCCATAAAATCACATCATCACAAGGAAAGGAGGAAAAAAGAAAATGGAGAGAAAGAGAGAGAAAAGGTGGGACACACGTGTGATGGAGGGACCCCGACACTATGGGCCCTCCCTTGCATTCCATCATACATAAAAAAATAATCAAAGTGGGCCATTGGCCACATCTTAGGGTCCCAAGTGAGATCCATACCATTGATCGGTAGGCCTCACTTGGCCCATCATAAAAACATAGAAATCTATCCTATCAAAACACCCACCGTCGATCTTCTTCGGTCCGTTGGAACGCCAACCTTCTTGTGCTCCTCTTTGACGGTGGAGATGGGAAATCAAGGGCTAAGATGAGAGGTTTTGGGAAGGGAAAGGTGGGCCTTACACATGCATTATTTTCTTTCTCATGGAAGGCTCCCAACGTGGGATTTTTCTCTCACTTGGGTTGCTTGGAGATATGTGAATGGAAAGAGAGGGAGAGAGAGAGAGATAAGGAGAGAGGAAGAGTGTAGCTTAGGTAGGCCATGATTGTTTGTAAGAGAGGGTGTCTAGCATTAAATGCTTGTAAGAGGGCTAGGGGTGTAGGGTGGCTATAGCTTAGGCTAGGGTGTAGGGTGGCTATAGCTTAGGCTAAGGGTGTAGGGTGGGTATAGCTTAGGCTAGGGGTGTAGGGTGGCTATAGCTTAGGGTGATGTCATCCATCACCCTCATAATTACCTAGGGATTTGTGCCACATGGGATGGGTGGGTCCCGCAATGTGCGGTCCACGGTTATTATAATGTATGGTCCGCATCTTATGATCTAAGTGTCGGATTGGCGCATGAGACGCGGCGTTAGAATCGCGGTGGCGGCGCGGTCACAGTGGTATGGGTCTCGGATTAAACCGACTCGAATTTAAAGGATACGACTTACGATCGATCGCAACATCGATTATCGGTCGTGGATTGCCGGACTTCGACGGAAAGGATCGCAGGATTCATCGGAACAGTACGAACTAGGATACGGGTTTTACAATGGCCCATGTGCATCATTGTATGCTTGGATGACACTGTGTGTGGTTATGATTGTGTCATTGGGCATTGCATGTTGCATTCCCGAGGGACGTAATTGTAACATCCCGGATTTTTGTCAACCTGGAATTAGACGTCCTTAGGCAATGGGTCGATCCTAACACCTTATTAACTTATCAAAACTCAATCCCACAGTCTAAAATCAATTTTAACTCTTTTCCTTCACAAATCTCACCTTTCACTACCTTATCCTTCAAAAGTAACAAAGTGTTAAACTAGATTAGCTATGAAATCTGTTTGATCCACTTTAAATACGATCTGTAAGACCCAAAACTTGTAGAATCATCGACGCTACAATACCCTGAAATCTAGGATCAATCTCATTACCCAGTTGTTTTCGGGAGCACATTGAAACTTCATTTCAGATTTGGATCACACATCGAAAGTCTGATTAACGCGAAGTTATAGAATTAGGACTATCTTACTAAGCTTGACGACCATCTCGAAAATCAAATTCAGATAATGTCCCAGCGCTATTTGCTTGAGCCCGGAGTGAAGAGTGTGAGAAATGTGAAATTAATTAAAAATAAAATATAATTTTAGGTAATCTGGTACGTCTCGCTTGCGGATCAGTTATAAGGATTCCGACCGTCAGAATTAGGCCAGATTACACCCTCGGATCAGGAGAAATTTCATACATGTGTCAGTGTACTTGAAATCTCTGATCGAGTTTCACTGACCGTTGAACTGAAACTGGTCCGGCACGCGTGATCTGGGAATCCGACTAGAACGAAAACTTAACTACACCTAGATCCAATGTCTATGAGCTTAAGTCCGACCTTTGGCTCAAGGGGGGCTTCCACAAGTGCTCCATTGAGACGGAACAGTCTCCCTTTGGCTATAACCTAAGTATACCTTGACCCCGAGTCTAATTTGGTGAGTTCTGGACCTATATAAAGACCTTAAACCCCCACTCTCTCATTCCATACGAATTTGAGAAAACCTAAGAGAGAGAAGAGAGAAAAGAAAGAGAAAGTGTGGGAGAAGTGGGAGGATCTCCCTGATACTCTACCCTGCTGCTATATAAGCTTAACCATCCCATTCTAATCATTTTTCCAGCGATTCCGGCGTCGTTTCTAGGTAAGAAAACCCTAACCCTAACCTGTTTTAGGGTTTGATTGATTCAAGTAGTGAACTAGCTAACGTAACTCGTGATTTAGGTCGTCATATTGACGTTGACGAAAGCGTAGAGATTCTATCTACTCCGTTACGATTCTACGGCAAAAGGTGCGGACTTTAGGTGTATAGGTTATAGTTTTCAACGCTTTCAATGTCAGATAATGATAGATTCATGATCTGTGTGCAAATGCACATATACAAAGTGCTGTCCATTTTGTTTTTTTGGTTATACGTTAACTATGTGGAATATACTGTATTCCTCGTATTTGTAGAAAATACCATATACGTACAAATTTTGAAAGTATGTTAGCCATGATTAATTATTATATGAACATGCTATATATATGTATAATACTCACTCAGCGAAAGGATTCGCCCTAATACATGTTTTTGGTAGTACACGTTATGTATGTTAAAAGAGTGTATTCTAAGTGTTTGTGAAAATGACCGAATGAGTATAGAATTCGTATTCGTGCTCGCCATGATTAATTATCATGGATATATGATTGTTGTATAGGCGATACCCCTTTAACGAAAGGACTTGCCCAAAATCACGTCACGGCCACTATATGGTATATCTGTTAAAAATGTGTAGCCCAAGTGTTTGTGGAAATGACTGAATGAATATGGAACTTGGATTCCTGCTTGCCATGACTATCTGTCGTGGGTGCATGCGTGTTATGATTGGGGTAACTCCCTAGTGAAAGGATTTGGCCTAATACCTATGTGATTAACATATGTCATGTATGTTGATGTATGTAGTCTAAAGTGTTTGTTGAAATGTCTGAATGAGTAGTAGTTAGTAAATTGTAATGTATAAGGGTGTTGAGATAGGATTCTCAACTACCTTAGTGATGTGTATGATTTCCTTCATGTAAGTTGTCTAGTTTAATCACTTACTAGTTTATGAAACGTATGTGTTTAGATTTTCTGTTTGCATTGTATTTTATAACATGCATGTTAATATGTTTGAATTACTTGTTTATTTAATTATGCTCTAACTACTTCACATGTTTAAGTTGTATTTCGTAAAAGCTATGAAGGGTGATGGGGGAGTGTTGTAACGATTCCGTGCAACAGCCCTGGCAGCCCTAAGCGGACAATATTGGATATTTGACTGTATGAGTGAAATCTTGATCCATTACTGCTTTGACTCTCTGTACTTGAATGTGATTGGGGCTATTGTATAGTCCAGGCAATCGGTAACAGGATTGAATTCGTGGCTGAGATTCATTCGCCACGTGAGATGTGTTCGACGAACCCGAGTCATACTTCGGTTGGCGATAGTGGTTGGCTACGCGAAGTGCTTATGCACTTCATGTCGTTCAACTTGTCGTGCGCTTGAGTTAGCCGAGCTCGTCAAGTAACCCGATCTGTCTAATATATGTTCACCATGTTTGGACGCCACTGCTTGAATCTAAGGTACCGAACTTACCAGTGCAACCCCGTTAACCTTGGTACCTTGATCCGCTAAGACTCATGAGCTGGGCATAGTGGTATGGGACACTGTGGTCGAGCTGTCGGCCTACGCTGGGGCCATGTGCCTCTCCATAGTGACCAGTGAGTAACCTAGACTCATGAGCTGAATACTGTGGTATGGGACACTGTATTCGAGCTGTCGGCCTACACTGCTTTGATGAGTAATGGGGAGTGGTGTAACGATTCCGTGTAACAGCCCTGGCAGCCCTGACCATACCCAGTGTAGTGACCTCGAGTATACTCTGAATCTGCAGAGAGGCGACAAGCCTTCCCATAGTAAGCAGAGTATAAACTAGGCCTGTATTGATAAGGTGATGGGGGAGTGGTGCAACGATTCCATGTAACAGCCTTGGCAGCCCTTGTAGCAACCTAGAACCACACTATCGTATGAGATTATCTAGGATTGACGACCCTAGAATGGATCATTACTATGAATGATATAAGGAAGGTACCTTAGTTTCCCAATACTGCTGTTTGAAATGGACTAATAACAACTCGATAATCATACTCATCATCGCATTGCATGTGCCTAGAAGATGTGGATCACTGAGGGTGACAGCATGCCGCGGACGTAAGATGGTGCCGCACGAGGGAGTATGTTGGCGAGGGCATGCATCATAATCGCATCTCATCCTTGCATTAATTATAGTATTTAGGAGTGTTTGACTTTACTGCTTTATCATTACTGCTTAACTGTTTTGATAACATGTTAACCTATGCTTTACTGTTCTACCGAGTTGATCACTCACTCCCACGTTACGGGACGATGTTCCGGACACCCACCAGACTTTGTCTGATTGCAGATGGCGACGCTACTCCTGAGGCGGAGCTGAACTTTTGTGGTGACGAGAATGCTTTCTCGTATATGCTGTTTTCTGGCGGCTTCATGTGAGTCGTGTCTTGATTGACGGGGTTACAGGGATGTTGACTAGAGGACCTTACACATTTGGTATATTTTGAAAATTGTACTTGTAATGAATTAACCTGGTAACATTATCACACTCTGGAGACTCACCACAGTTTATATATTTTATATATCTATCATAGTCTTCCGCTTGTAAATTTAACTATCTCTGGAGTACGATATGCTGTTTTGGTATAATCTCATTCATGTTTCAATGCTCTCATCATAATCATCATTATCTGTGCTGCATAAGTGATGCGTTGGAACTCTGGAGTTGAGCTTTGCTCGACCCCCGATTTTTAGGGCGTTATAAGATGGTATCAGAGCATGATTTGGATTAAACCGAACCTGGGTTATGGTCACACGATGCACTCTGATGCACTCTAACTTAGGAGGGAACAACGGAACGTAGAAACAGTCATAGGTATCCCGATTTCGCCAATTGGCGAAGTTCACTGAAAACGGTCGCCGAGATTAGGTCCATACTCATCCACAATCGCATGAGTCAACCCCAAACTACTTCTAGACTATCAAACGACGAGTATAGATCACAAATCACCTCATCCCAGCCGTTAGAAATCGGTAAATACAAATATGTATCAGAAACTTTTCGGAACGACTCGAAACAGAGTTGGGGGCCAAATGATGCAATCCGGGGGGACCCACGGTGGACCCGGGGTACATTTGGAACCCTGGGAGGGGGGTGGCCACCACCCTACCCCGGCGGCACCGTGGTCAGTCCAGAGGACCGCAGCGGCACCGCGGTCGACCGCGGTCCCCTTGGGTCGGGCTGGTCGGGCCGATGCGGGTTGGTGTTGGCCCAACCCCTTGACATGTGTGGGGCCTGTGAAATTGCGTGGGGGCCCCTATTTCACATCTTTTTGCCCCCTCTCTCTCAAACACTCCTCCAAGCTTTCCCTTTCCTTCAATATTTTCTATTTTCTCTCTCAAACCGTCCCTCCAATTGCCCATTCCGTCATTTTCTGTCACAACCTATACCCCTCCACCGTTCACAGCAATAGCTATCCCCCTACCTTCTCCATTCTCTCTCATTGAGCTCTCATACCCCCCCCCCCCCCACTTGAGACTCAAATTCGTGTAGTACCCGTTAGCCATCCTATCCTTTCATATTTCCTTCTTCAACCCCTTTCATTTGAGCCTACACATCCCCTTTTGTAGCTCAAGATTCCGAAACCCAACAACCCCTCTCATATCTTCTTCATTTCCTTTCATTTGAGCACCAAATCCACAGTTTTGTGTCCCATAACTTTCACAACCTCCAAATGTTGGGACGTTTAGGGCCCGTTCAGCCAACTGCATTAGGTGAGTTTAAGGTGGATAGAATTGCAAAAGTAATAATAAATGTATGTGTAAGGTATGGTCCCTAGATTGGGTGTATCCCATGGTTTTCAACACCATGTTTGGAATGTATGCAATGAAAAGTATATCCCGAGATTTCCTTTCAAATTACACTTAGAAATTCATCATCATGGGATTTGAAAATCCCATCTCACACTTTCCAACACAAGGCTCATTTTCCAAAACCTATTCCATTAATTTTAATCCCCTCCCACCCTCCTACCAAACATGTCATTCCCAATCTCGAGGAGGGATTAGCAATGCAAGCCCATTTAATACAACTTAAGACCACTGGCCAAATAGGCCCTTGGAGTTTTGGACCTAGAGTGGTGTTCCTAGATACAAACGACCTAACAGTAGGGGAAATCCAATAGATTGATAATGTGACCCTTAGGACCTTCTTAGCTAGTATGAGCATGTGTGGAGTACTCGAGCATAGTTACATTCTAGTTCGGACAACTCAATTTTGATTAGACAACTTTGACCCTAAGCGATAAACCAAATCTTATATTAGAAAGGGTATAAAATCATCTGGTGTCTAAGCATAGACTTCGGATTACAACCAGTGGGTTACTGCTACTCCTAAATTAAGACTAGACTACTGGTTAGGCTAAGGAAGGTAAAAGACTAATTAATTATGTTAAGCCAATTGAATAATAGACTTAGTTATTCAGCTTAACCGACTCAGACCCACTACACAACTTTCCTTCCGTGTTGGCCCTACCATTTACGCCCAAAGTTTATTATTTCGTCTTTGAGAAGTGTTAAGAACATATAGCTAATAGAGATTTTCTTTTGAGGCCCAAAGAATTTTTCAAACGGTCAACAGACAGTTAGGAATTAGGTCCCAAATCACATGCCATGTTGGCATACATGTTGTGCTTATGAACGTAGAAAGATAGCCTGCCTGTTAAGCTAAACATGAGGAAATAAGGTAAGGCGGGACCTTAATAAAGGTTCCTTCTTGAGTAGAATTAGACATCTTGCCACAAGCTCACACCTGTCCCTGAATCAACCACAATACCCATCATGTTTAGCTCCTTTCTATGACCATAGGTATCAATGCCATAGTACACATCGTCGATGAAAGGCAGACCAATGTATTTCCCATTTTACGTCGAGGATAAGTCCTAAATTACACCTTGTTCTGACATACGGATCAGGACATATATCTTGAGCCTTGAGGGTGAAAATAAATTTTTAAGGGGGGTAGATCATTATGAGCCCAATCTAGTTAGGTCGATTTATACATCCTTTTGATCAGGGTGGCGCCGCGGAAGCATGGTTGGCCCTTGCCCCACTGGCCCAGGATCAAATGAAATTGATCCAGACTATACGTAAAGATAGGTCACTAAATAGGGTCTGAATCTTCCTTAGGATGGAAAGCAATTAGGGTTCGAGTGTTAAACCCATTCATATTAGAGAACAGGCCTAACAAAGGGTATGAGCTGAACTACAATAGTTGAGGTCTGTGTATCCATAAATCCGCTCGCTAAATACGAACTTAAAAGAAGCCTTAGCCGATTCTCTACTACTACCATGGACATAAATTAGGATAAAGACTCTCCTAGACCAAGACCCAACGGGCAACCTTCGAACCTTTCAGTGATAGGCATTCCCTAAGTTTTAGAGTGATCGGTCTATGGAGTTACTGAAATATAAATTGCGAAGCATTCGCGGCTTGATCCAATTCTCAATCCTAGGCGACTACTAATGGACTCACTGCTTGACGAGCAAAAGACCAGGAGCCACCAGGACTAGGAAGGGATACGATGAGCTTTCTACCCTAGCTAGGTAGATGATCGATGTATCGGGATCAAGCCCACTATAACCGTCTCTCCGTGTTGGTCAAACATTGAAAATAGCTATCTTACTCTAAATAGATGGGAATTGTCATCAAGACGTCAAATAGATAACAGAATAAATTGTATCAACTTATTAGGGAATAAGCAAGGGATAAAGAAATAAATTTTTAAGGGGGGTAATGCCTAAAATGTACTAGACTAGCATGCACAATATCCACCCTACCGCGCATATAAACTTGAAATCAATAACTCCTAGGCAAATGAAATAATAGAATTCTTACTTATTACCTTTAGGCAATTTTGGGGACGAAATTATTTTTAAGGGGGGTAGATTGTAACATCCCAAATTTTTTCCAACCTGGAATTAGACGTCCTTAGGCAATGGGTCGATCCTAACACCTTATTAACTTGTCAGAACTCAATCCCACAGTCTAAAATCACTTTTTAACCATTTTCCTTCACAAATATCACCTTTCACTACCTTATCCTTCAAAAGTAACTAAGTGTTAAACTAGATTAGATACGAAATCCGCTTGATCCACTTTAAATACGATCTGTAAGACCCAAAACTTGTAGAATCATCGACGCAACAATACCCTGAAATCTAGGATCAATCTCATTACCCAGTTATTTTCGGGAGCACATTGAAACTTTGTATCAGATCTGGACCACACATCGAAAGTCTGATTAACACGAAGTTATAGAATTAGGACCGTCTTACTGGGCTTGACGATCATCTCGGAAATCAAATCCAGATAATGTCCCAGCGTTATTTGCTTGAGCCCGGAGTGAAGAGTGTGAGAAATGTGAAATTAATTAAAAATAAAATATAAATTTAGGTAATCTGGCACGTGTCGCTTGCGGATCAGTTATAAGGATTCCGACCATCAGAATCAAGTCAGATTACACCCTCGGATCAGGAGAAATTTCATACACGTGTCAGTGTACTTGAAATCTCTGATCGAGTTTCACTGACCGTTGAACTAAAACTGGTTCGCCACACGTGATCTAGGAATCCGACCAGAACGAAAACTTAACTACACCTAGATCCAATGTCTATGAGCTTAAGTCCGACCTTTGGCTCAAGGGGGGCTTCCAGAATGTTCTGTTGAGACAGAACAGTCTCCTTTTGGCTATAACCTAAGTATACCTTGACCCCGAGTCTAATTTGGTGAGTTCTGGACCTACATAAAGACCTTAAACCCCCACTCTCTCATTCCATATGAATTTGAAAAAACCTAAGAGAGAGAAGAGAGAAAAGAGAGAGAAAGTGTGGGAGAAGTGGGAGGATCTCCCAGATACTCTACCCTGCCGCTATCTAAGCTTAACCATCCCGTTCTAATCGCTTTCCCGGCGATTCCGGCATTGTTTTTAGGTAAGAAAACCCTAACCCTAACCTGTTTTAGGGTTTGATTGATTCAAGTAGTGAAATAGCTAACGTAACTCGTGATTTAGGTCGTCATATTGACGTTGACGAAAGCGTAGAGATTTTATCGACTTCGTTACGCTTCTACGACAAAAGGTGCGGACTTTAGGTGTATGATTATGGTTTTTAACGCTTTCAATGTCAGATAATGATAGATTCATGATCTGCGTGCAATTGCACATATACAATGTGCTGTCTATTTCATTTTTCGATTATACGTTAACTATGTTGAATATACTGTATTTCTCGTATTTGTAGAAAATACCGTATACGTACAAATTTTGAAAGTATGTTAGCCATGACTAATTACTGTATGAACATGCTATATATATGTATAATACTCACTCGGCGGAAGGATTCGCCCTAATACATGTTTTTGCTAGTACACGTTATGTATGTTAAAAGAGTGTATTCTAAGTGTTTGTGAAAATGACCGAATGAGTATAGAATTCGTATTCGTGCTCGCCATGACTAATTGTCATGGATATATGATTGTTGTATAGGCGATACCCCTTTGACGAAAGGACTTGCCCTAAATCACGCCACGGCCACTATACGCTATATATGTTAAAAATGTGTAGCCCAAGTGTTTGTGGAAATGACTGAATGAATATGGAACTTGGATTCCTGCTTGCCATAACTATCCGTCGTGGGTACATGCGTGTTATGATTGGGGTAATTCCCTAGTGAAAGGATTTGGCCTAATACCTATGTGATTAACATATGTCATGTATGTTGATGTATGTAGTCTAAAGTGTTTGTTGAAATGTCTGAATGAGTAGTAGTTAGTAAATTGTAATGTATAAGGGTGTTGAGATAGGATTCTCAACTACCTTAGTAATGTGTATGATTTCCTTCATGTAAGTTGTTTAGTTTAATCACTTACTGGTTTATGAAACATATATGTTTGGATTTCCTGTTTGCATTGTGTTTTATAACATGCTTCTTAATATGTTTGAATTACTTGTTTATTTAATTATGCTCTGACTACTTCACATGTTTAAGTTGTATTTCGTAAAAGCTGTGAAGGGTGATGGGGGAGTGGTGTAACGATTCCGTGCAATAGCCCTGACAGCCCTAAGCGGACAATATTGAATATTTGACTATATAAGTGAAATCTTGAACCATTACTGCTTTAACTCTCTGTACTTGAATGTGATTGGGGCTATTGTATAGTCCAGACAATCGGTAACGGGATTGAATTCGTGGCTGAGATTCATTCGCCACGTGAGATGTGTTCGACGAACCCGAGTCGTACTTCGGTTGGCGATAGTGGTTGGCCACGCAAAGTGCTTATGCACTTCATGTCATTCAACTTATCGTGCGCTTGAGCTAGCCGAGCTCGTCAAGTAACCCGATCTGTCTAATGTATGTTCACCATGTTTGGACACTAATGCTTGAATCTAAGGTACCGAACTTACCAGTGCAACCCCGTTAACCTTGGTACCTCGATCCGCTAAGACTCATGAGCCGGGCATGGTGGTATGGGACACCTTGATCGAGCTGTCGGCCTACGCTGGGCCATGTGCCTCCTCGTAGTGACCAGTGAGCAACCCAGACTCGTGAGCCGAATACGGTGGTATGGGACACTGTATTCGAGCTGTCGGCCTACACTATTTTGATGGGTGATGGGGAGTGGTGTAATGATTCCGTGTAACAATCCTGACAGCCCTAACCGTACCCGGTGTAGTGACCTCGAGTATACTCTGAATCTGTGGAGAGGTGACAAGCTTTCCCTAGTAAACAGAGTATAAACTAGGCCTGTATTGATAAGGTGATGGGGGAGTGGTGCAACGATTCCGTGTAACAGCCCTGACAGCCCTTGCAGCGACCTAGAACCACACTATCGTATGAGATTACCTAGGATTGACAACCCTAGAATGGATCATTGTTGGGAATGATATAAGGAAAGTACCTTAGTTTCCCAATACTGCTGTTTGAAATGGACTAATAACAACTCGGTAATCATACTCATCATTGCATTACATGTGCCTGGAAGATGTGGAGCACTGGGGGTGACAGCATGCCGTGGACGTAAGATGGTGCCACACGAGGGAGTATGTTTGCGAGGGCATGCATCATAATCGCATCTCATCCTTGCATTAATTATAGTATTTAGGAGTGTTTGACTTTACTGCTTTATCATTACTGCTTAACTGTTTTGATAACATGTTAACCTATGCTTTACTGTTCTACCGAGTTGATCACTCACTCCCACGTTACGGGACGATGTTCCGGACACCCACCAGACTTTGTCTGATTGCAGATGGCGACGCTACTCCTAAGGCGGAGCTGAACTTTTGTGGTGACGAGAATGCTTTCTCATATATGCTGTTTTCTGGCGGCTTCATGTGAGTCGTGTCTTGATCGACGGGGTTACAGGGATGTTGACTAGAGGACCTTACACATTTGGTATATTTTGAAAATTGTACTTGTAATGAATTAACCTGGTAACATTATCACACTCTGGAGACTCACCACAGTTTATATATTTTATATATCTATCATAGTCTTCCGCTTGCAAATTTAACTGTCTTTGGAGTATGATATGCTATTTTGGTATAATCTCATTCATGTTTCAATGCTCTCATCATAATCATAATTATCTGTGCGGCATAAGTGATGCGTTGGAACTCAGGAGCTGAGCTTTGCTCGACCCCCGATTTTCAGGGCGTTACAATAATATTCCCTCTTGAGCATGTTGGATGCTTGGAATTGATGTATAGTTGATGATGTGATTCATGCATCTAGCATTGCATAACATATAAGCATTATCACCCTCGCTTCATCAGGGTTGTAGCCTCCACAGATACATCGTGGATGGCCATGTTTGGACATCGAAAATGTTACTTGAGCATACCGGATGCATAGCATGCCCATGGGTGAAATTCCCAAAACTTCCATGGTACCAAGGATCTACTCCAGTGCCGTGACCGGGTGGAATATATGAGTGCATGAGGGCCTTATAACGTTAAGCCGTGATTCCCACTGTCGTGTAATCGGTTGGATAGGAGTGTGGCCTTACTCGCCCGATGTAAGGAGGCATTGCTAGGCTGAGTCTGACCAGCTCGTGAATGGGTCCGCTACCTTCAGGCCTACTGGTGATTGGCTGTCCACAGGCAGGGTAGTGAGGTCTCTTACGCTCGTTTAACTGTGTGGTGTCTGTAGAGCGGCAGTCATCCAGCAGTGTAATGGACCCCGGTGATTTCCTTATGATGGAAATGTACTTGATATGTAGATTGGATATGAGCACTGACATTACTTCACATTACATTTGTATCTGTTGTATAAGCCTCATATTACATTGCCTTAGCATGGCGCCCAGTCCTCATTGCATTACAGTACTCATTGCACTATATAACCTTGGTATGGCTTCCTGCATTATCGTACTGCCTTGGTATAGTTTCTTGCATTTATGATAGCCTTGGTAAGGCTAGTGGTATTGGTATTGATCATGACTCCCTTCTGCATTCTCTATCTTCTTCTCAGCACCATTGTCACACACTTTCACCACCCTCTAACCTTTCTATAAGCTTATGCACAATTGATGCGTCCAGGAGATCCTAGGCAGGCGTCGCAGTGGCAGGGTTTGAATTAGAGCTGAGCTTGAGGACCTAGTGTTGCAGACTTCCTTTCTTTCTTCTATTATCTTATGTATGTCCTTTTGGACCTTATATAAGCTTATAAAAGTTCAAATTCTTAGTGGATTTTGTGATGTGTGCCTTTGTTATTCTCAGATTTACTTGTTGTAATCCTGGATATGCTCGTATTGGTAATGATTATACTGTTATGAAAATCCTCCTTGTAGGATCCCAGGATTGGAACCTGCCTTAGGAGCCAAGAATGGAGTACTACGGAGGCTTTTGTGGCCAGAACCGGCCATCGGGTTCCTTGTGAGTCCAGTTACCGAGTCTGGGGCATGACATACTTATTCTAGAAACTCAAGTAAAAATGCTCATTTCCAACTTATAATGTTGTTGAACTGTCCAGAAATTTCTGGACAGTTAGCCCACTTTAGCCCATCCCATGGGTATCAATCATGGGGGAAATGGTGTGGCCCCATTCCACATCAAGGTGGGGTCCATGCACTACAAAATTTCTATAAAAAAATTGGAGAAAAGGGCATGCAAACAGATCCAAACATTAACTCAAAAGTCATGCTCAAACATGGCCTGAAATCTGGACAGCAACATATGTTGTCCATATTTCAGCCCATATAAATTAATCAAAGGGTTTATGGCCCTGATTCAACATGTAGGGTACACCTTTATGGGTAACAAAATTCCAGACCCATGAGCTCACTCAAACCTGTTGCGCAGCACGCCAACAACGTAGTGAGCCTAGATCCAATCTAAGGCCTCACCCACAAACGATAGACAGGAAGAAATATAAACTAGAAATAGATCAAAGCAATCCAAAACAAACCACAAGACAAGATATACGTGGAAAAACCCCAAACTAGGGTAAAAAACCACGGATACAAAATTCTACTATGAAGAGAAACGAAGATTACAAGGCAATATACTAACCTCTCCCTTGGAAGTACAGAGAAAATCCTTGCCCACACCTCAGAATAATTTTCTAAAATTCACCTTAACCTAGAATAGCCTTAGGGACCCCAATTTATAGTTTTGGCAACTTTCCTTTCCGCAACCCAGTTGCGAAAGGACTTGCGACACGAAATCCGCGAAACTCCTTTCGCATCTCAGTTGCGAAAGGACTTGCGACACGAAATCCGCGAAACTCCTTTTGCATCCCAGTTGCGAAAGGACTTACGACACGAAATCCACGCAACCTCGACTGGTCGTGGGCGGCCCCAGATGTGGCTCCACTTCTCAACAATCTCCCACTTGGAGACACATCTCCATAAACCTGTCTTCTTCATCCGGAGTGCACCACCTCCCCGTCTTCAAGCCTGAAGACCAATCAAAGCTGAACAGAGCTTCAGTTTCTCCCTTGTGACTGCCTTGGTCAGCATATCCACAGGATTCTCACTTGTATGAATCTTCTCCAGAGCAATCGATCCATCTTCCAGTAACGAACGTATGAAGTGATATCTGATGGCAATATGCTTGGTCCTTGAATGAAAGGCTGAATTCTTAGCCAAGTGTATTGCACTCTGACTGTCACTGTACAACTTGCAATCTGCTTGCTTCTTACCCAACTCTTCCATAAAACCTTGCATCCACACCATCTCCTTGCATGCTTCTGTAGCCGCAACATATTCTGCTTCTGTCGTACTGATAGATACTATCTTTTGTAACTGAGAGACCCAACTGACTGCAACACTACCCAGAGTAAAAACATAACCCGTAGTGCTTCTTCTGCTGTCGATATCTCCTGCCAAATCTGAATCCACGTAGCCTTGTAACTTGATTTTCGATCCACCATAACACAGCCCTACGTCCTTAGTACCTACCAAGTACCTAAGGATCCACTTCACAGCTTCCCAATGTTCCTTCCCGGGGTTGTTCATGAACCTGCTAACAACTCTCACTGCTTGAGCAATGTCTGGCCTTGTGCTCACCATAGCATACATGAGACTCCCAATAGTTGACGCGTATGGGACTTTAGCCATGTAGTCCTGTTCCTCTTGCGTCTTTGCACCTTGCTCCTTAGATAGCTTGAAGTGGTTGGCTAATGGAGTGCTAACCGGCTTAGCACCTCCCATATTGAATCGATCAAGTACCTTGGCTATGTACTCTGCCTGTGACAAAACTAATTTCTTGTTTTCCCTGTCACGCTTTATCCTCATGCTTAGGATTTGTTTTACAGCTCCTAAATCCTTCATGAAAAATTCTCTAGACAATTGTCTTTTGAGATCTGAGATGTCCTCCATGCTTGAGCCAGCCACAAGCATATCATCAACGTACAGAAGAAGGATGATGTATGACGTATCAAACTTCCTCAAGTAACAACAGTGGTCTGCATGACATCTCCTAAAACCGTTTCCCGACATGAAACTATCGAACTTCTTGTACCACTGCGTCGGGGCCTGCTTCAGGCCATATAGACTCTTCTTCAGTCTGCACACCTTGTTCTCATTACCTGGTGCCACGTATCCTGTCAGCTGATGCATATATATCTCTTCTTCAAGGTCCCCATGAAGAAAGGTTGTCTTAACATCTAGTTGTTCTAGATGTAAGTCCTCTGAAGCCACTATACTCAAGACCATGCGAATCGTAGACATTTTCACTACCGATGAAAATATTTCAGTGAAATCGATACCTGCCTTTTGTTGAAACCCTTTCACCACCAATCTGGCCTTGTACCGTTTCGAACCATCGTGCTCCTCCTTCAGTCTGTAAACCCACTTGTTATGAAGAGCTCTCTTACCCTTGGGTAGAGTGACTAGCTCCCATGTACGATTAGACTCAAGAGAGTCCATCTCATCATCCATGGCCTGCTCCCACTTAACCCGTATATCTGACTGTAACGCCTCTTCAAAACACTCTGGCTCACCATTATCTGTCAGTAGTAGATAATGTAAGGAGGGTGAGTATCGGACCGTGGGTCTCCTCTCCCTAGTAGACCTCCTCACAACTGGTGTATGTGGTTCTGCCTCATCCTGTGGCACTGTAACACCCATGTCCGGTAACTCTTCCAACTCTACGAATTCCTTTTTCTCGGCCTTATTTTCCTGCACACTGTCCTTATGCATCACTTTTTCATTAAAGACTATGTCCTTGCTTCTGATGATTTTTCTATTTTCTGCATACCAGAACCTGTAGCCAAAATCATGTTGCCCATATCCTATAAACGTGCACCTCCTGGACTTCGCATCCAGCTTGTCTCTGTGCTCTGCATTAATGTGAACATATGAAGTGCAACTGAACACTCTGAGATGTGCAAGGTTCACTTCTTTCCCAGTCCACGCTTCTTCTGGTAGCCCACCATCCAATGGTGTTGAGGGACTTCTATTGATGAGATATGCGGCAGTATTCACAACATCTACCCAAAAGGTCCTGGGCAACCCTGCATGTAACCTCATACTCCTGGTGCGCTCAAGGATGGTCCTGTTAATGCACTCAGCCACACCATTCTGCTGTGGTGTCCCTGGAATCGTTTTCTGATGTTTAATTCCATTTGCTGCACAATACTCCTCAAAGCTCTTATCACAATACTCTCCCCCATTGTCAGATCTGAGACACTTTACTGTTTTACCTGTCTCATTTTCAACCATAACTTTCCACTTCTTAAATACATCAAATACATCAGATTTATGTTTTAAGAAGTAGACCCACAGTTTTCTACTAGCATCATCAATAAAGGTAACAAAATAACGTGAGCCACCAAGAGATAATACCTGTGCCGGTCCCCACACATCAGTGTGTACAAGCTCCAACAGATGTGTCATTGGAGCGCGTCCCATCTTCTTGAAGCTTACCCTCTTCTGCTTGTCATACACGCAGTCCTCGCAGAATTCCAAGTCAATAGACTTCAGCCCTGGTAGCTTCCCTTTTGACAATAGCATTTTCATCCCTTTCTCACTCATATGTCCCAGCCTCTGATGCCATAACTGCCCATTCACTCCAGTTGATGCGACTGCGACTGAACTATACGATCTTGAAGTCACGTACAAAGTACCTTCCTTCTTGCCTCGAGATATTACCAAGACACCTTTTGTGATATTCCAGGAGTCACTGGTGAATGTCGTCACATAACCGGTATCAGCCAACTGTCCCACTGAGATCAGATTACGTTTCAAACTCGGTACATGTCTGACATCCTTCAATTTCAAGACCGTTCCGTCTTTCTGATTTACATGAACATCTCCCTTTCCAACAATATTGCACGGCTCATCATCACCCAGGTAGACTCTCCCAAAGTCACCTGACACATAATCACGCAGAACTTCCTTACACGAAGTAGCATGAAACGAAGCACCCGAGTCTATAACCCAAGACTCATTCCTCACATCAAGAGACAAGATCAACGCCACTGTGTCGCTCTCCTCAGACAGATTCACTGAATCTTTCCCACCTTGAGAGCTTCTTTCTTGTTTCTTGAGCGCCCTGCAATCACGTTTCATGTGCCCCTTCTTGCCGCAATGCCAACACCCGTCTTTGTCTTTCGGTCCCTTGGACTTATTCCTTGACTTAGAACGCCCGTGTTTATTGCCTCCTTTGTTCAGCGATCTTCCTCTTCCTTTAACGTTTAGAGCATTCCCTGAATCCCCTGAAACTCCTGATGCCTTCCTTCTAGATTCTTCGCTGAGAATTAGACGGCCACATCATCAAATTTCACTTGTCGATCCTGAAGAATTGCTCACAGCAATCACCAAACCATCCCAACTGTCTGGCAAACTGGATAAGATCAATAACGCCCTGACCTCATCCTCAAAAGCAATGCCAACGGATTCCAACTGGCTCGTGACTGTATTGAACTCGTTTAGATGTTCAGCCACGCTCCCACCATCTGACATCTTCATGTTGAATAGCTGTTTCATAAGATGAACCTTGTTGGATGCTGAGGGCTTTTCATACATGGTGGCTAGGGCTTCCATTAATTCTTTTGTCGTTTTTACCTTGGATATATTGAAGGCGACGCTCTTAGACAAAGAGAGTCGGATCGTTCCTAAAGCCTTCCTATCCAGTAAAAACCATTCATCATCTGTCAACTTTTCTGGTTTCTTCTCTTTTCCTCCTAGAGGAATATAGAGGTCCTTCTGATACAGATAATCCTCCATCTGCATCTTCCAGAAGGCAAAGTTTGAACCATCAAACTTCTCAATTCTAGTTTTCCCATCTTCTGTCATCGCTCCCAATAGAACTAAACCAATAGCTCTGATACCAGTTGTTGTGCAGCACGCCAACAACGCAGTGAGCCTAGATCCAATCTAAGGCCTCACCCACAAACGATAGACAGGAAGAAATATAAACTAGAAATAGATCAAAGCAATCTAAAACAAACCACAAGACAAGATATTCGTGGAAAAACCCCAAACTAGGGTAAAAAACCATGGATGCAAAATTCCACTATGAAGAGAAACGAAGATTACAAGGCAATATACTAACCTCTCCCTTGGAAGTACAGAGAAAATCCTTTACCCACACCTCAGAATAATTTTCTAAAATTTACCTTTAACCTAGAATAGCCCTAGGGACCCCAATTTATAGTTTTGGCAACTTTCCTTTCCGCATCCCAGTTGCGAAAGGACTTGCGACACGAAATCCGCGAAACTCCTTTCGCATCCCAGTTGCGAAAGGACTTGCGACACGAAATCCGCGAAACTCCTTTCGCATCCTAGTTGCGAAAGGACTTGCGACACGAAATCCGCGCAACCTCGGCTGGTCGTGGGCGGCCCCAGATGTGGCTCCACTTCTCAACAAAACCTCCATGAAAAACCCCATTTTGGAGGCCACGCAAACCATGCATACATGGTGGGCTTGGACATCTAATCAAAGTGGGCTTGGACTTCCTATTTAGCTAAGGATCTGAGATGTTGCTGACCTCTCCTTGGTGGGCCACATATCATCAGAGTACATAGGAGAAAATTAGAGAGAAAGGGAGAAGGAAGAAGTAAAGCAGCCATTGATGAAAGGTCCCACCACTAATGGTCCTTCCACTCCACAATCCACACCATCTACTATGTATACACTTACATGCAAGCTATTATGCATTAAGATAATTTGTTAGAGGATAAGGACACCCTCCCTACATACATGTAAAGGCCTAGATGGCCTATGAGATGCAAGAATAAAGGAGAAGGCATCATGATGGGTCCATGGAGAATGGCCCACTATGGAAGGAAATGAGTAGGATTTAGGCCCATGGCTTTCATCTTAGGAGCCATGTAGGACCTCCACCTTGGTGGGTCCTACATTCTTCCATGCATGCAAGGAAAAGAAAGAAAAGAGAAGTAAGAGAGAAGAAGCTAAGGAGAACACCCACCTTAATGGATCCTACTCCAAAGTTACATTAATCTACTTTTCATGCTCTAAGGGACATGTTTCAATGGGTGAGATGGATTGTTGAAGGTTAGATGGGAGGGGATTAAAGGGAGAAGGGGCTGAAAATGGAGAGGGAGCTGGGCTGGAGAAATGGAGGAAGTTGATAGGGAAGAAGAGACGAGAGAGAAATAAGAGGGAAAGAGAGAGAAAAAGCTTTTAAGGGAAGTAATCATTACCTCTCTTACCTATGGTAGAGAAAGTAATGATTATAGTAGGGAAATACAAATAAGGTTGTAGGGTAGTATCCTTTTAGAAATTTTAGCCTAGGGTGACATCATGTGCATGGAAAAATGTACAAACCATGGTGGGGTCCACCAATCATGCAATCAATGGCTCATATCGATCAATACTCATAACTTGAGATGTACATATCGGATTAATGCACGGGATGCGGCGTTGGAACCGCGGTGCCGATACGGATAAGATGGCATGGGTCTCGGGTCGATTCGAGTCGGGTCAACGTGACCGAACTCGAGGAAGACCGCAAACGCTGACCGAAAGTCGCAGGTCACTGAAATTCGACCGGTTCGACCGTGAGACCAAGATGAATGGAATGCATACTCACACAAACATGCACACATGCAAACTCAGGTTGGGTCTCACATGGCTAATGCTCGATTACTTTCTTGTTCTGATATAGATCTGAATGGTGTTACTTGTATAATAGAATTTTTTACTTGTATAGTGATTTGTTCATTTGGTGGATGAGCAACTAAAATCTTTTTTCCCTCTTTAGTATTCCAGGTTTGAATGGGTCTTATAATTACATTTATTTCTGGATCGTAGTTAGTTATCCATTCAGAAAAAGGTTTAAATGTTTGGTGAAGTAAGCAATGGTGATAATGAAATTTTTTATATCTATCTTGTTCTTGTTTATTATATTTTGTGCAGAATTTATCTTTTTGTTTTTTATATTCTAAATTATTAAAATTGATTTTTAAAGTTAGTTGATCTAAAAAATTTGTTTTATTTAAAACATTAATATATATTTGGATCTTGCATTTGTGAGCGTGTTGGAGATAATTCTTGTGGCTGTACATATTGTGTAAAATAATAAGGTTCAGTTACATTTGGTTGTATACTAGTGCTTTTTATTCCTTATTATTGTATGGGGTCATTATGTTGATAAGTTGTCCTAAAGACTGAATATATTTCCAGTTCTTTATGACTAAAAGTATGAGATAAAACAGAATGTCTAGAAAGTTGTTTAACTTCTAGGGGCTGACTGTAAATAGTCAATTGGTATTGTTCCTTTGCTCATTCTAATTTTCTACTCTTTTCTTAGCAACTACTAAACGAGTGCATGACATAGAGAGTAGTCCATTGTCATTTAAGTGATAGTGCTCATGGCGTTGAAGATGAAGCCTTTCTCTAAGGTACATGTTAAGGCCCAGGCATTCAAGTCCAGGGCTTTTAGCGCAAGGTTAGTGCTAACACTATGCCCTAAAATGATTCGGCAAAATAGATGTACAGTGTGGATATACAATATATACATTTAGGGGCTACGGTCGGATCTCACCCACTAGGAACTCCACCCTCACCTAATCCACCCCCTATTATCAACAAGTTGAAGTAATCCAATTGAAAGCTTTGGTTGACTTTCCACCATTCAATATGTGAAGTTGTATTTGAGCGAACCTCATTCTATTGTGGATAACTCGAGGAGTTGAAATCCGGATAGTCAGACCCGTCACTCGTGAGTCAAACCGAGTCAAGCCAGTTACAACTCAACTCGGCTCGACCACTTGCTGACCCCAGCTTGAACTTGGCTCAGCTCGATCCTCGAGCCTGACTGGCCAGCTTGGCTCGGCTCGGTTCGGTTCGGTCAGCAGCTCAGGTCAGTTTGACCAAGATCGAGCCGACTTCGCCTGTGCAGCATTTTCATAATCACATGGACTGCACCTTCGAAATCTCACTGTATGTAAAATACAACAATGGTTTTACAGGTATTTCATCAAACACCTTCTAAGCAACATAAAAATCAAGAAAAAAAAAAAAGTTATTTATTTCATGTACATACCTTCCTTGCCACCGCCCACACTTTGTTGAGTCATTTCATCAAACTCATGGTGAAC
Source organism: Magnolia officinalis (assembly GCA_021015155.1). Taxonomy (NCBI): domain Eukaryota; kingdom Viridiplantae; phylum Streptophyta; class Magnoliopsida; order Magnoliales; family Magnoliaceae; genus Magnolia; species Magnolia officinalis. The sequence continues at coordinate 22,359,547 of JAJHSJ010000008.1, forward strand.
AACATCAATATCAAAGTAACTGAGTCACCCAACTGGTTCTATCCGAGTCAAGTCGAGATCGAGCAAACTCGAACTTGGTTCGAAATTTTTTCGAGCTAAAAAAAAAAAAACTCAACCTCGGCTCGATCTCAGTTTCGAACGAAGTTGAATCGAGCTTTTTCGAGTCGAGTTGAGCGAGCTAACTCGGTTCGTGTATAGCCCTGAGTCGTGAATGGATGGGACGGATTAGGCGGTGTTGCGAACACCACCCCCAGGAGCGGTTGGTTGATTTGTTGGGCGCTGTGGACCCAGCATGATGTAAGCGTGTTAAATCCACGCCGTCCAATTTTTCCAGCTCATTTTATGGCATGAACCCAAAATTGAAGAGATCCAAACCCGAAGTGGACCACACCATAAGAAAATAATGGAGATAATGACATCCACCTCTAAGCCCACTGTATTGTTTATTTGAAATCCAACCTCTTGATAAGATCATTCAGAGCTGGATGAAGGGAAAACACAAATATTGGCTGATCCAAAACTTTCATGGCCCAAGAAGTTTTTAACGGTGGGCGTTCAGTCACCACTGTTTTATGTGGTGTGGTGTATTTGAATTTCAAAATCTGCTTCACTCATGCCCTAAAATGAGGGGCAAAATGGATGGACGAAGTGGATAGATGATGGCCCCACAGCACCTAACACATCGACACACCACCGCCAGGAGTGATGTTGGCAACACCACCTGATCCGCGTCCAGTGGTTGGAAGTATAATAAAGCTTACAGCTGCTCAATTTCAACAACAACCTAGCTGGTGGCAACTGAAGGATGGTGAAAAGGAAAATGACAGTGGTCCAAATTCAGCATGAAAAATCGGACGTTTGAGACCATCTAACCAGTGTAGCTTTCAGGCTACGGTTTCTTCACAGTAGGGCCCATAGTTTGGATGGTTCAGATCACATCCTTTAGTGCCACGTGTTTAATGGATGAGTTGCAGCATGAAAGTGGCAACGGGACCGAAGTATAATTGATTTTGGCAGCGGTTGGTGTTCATCCAACCACAGTGAAAGTTTTAACCTTGGATCCTCAGCTCATGGGAACTATGGATACACTTTAAAAGATTTTTTAACACCTTACATTTATGACGTTTTTGCAGACAGTTGAGTAAAACTGTACACAAGCTGTCCAAATTCAACTAAAACAGGACCAGCTATTGGAAGCCAACGGTCTCGATTGGAGAAATATTTTCAGAATGTACCACCAAAATCAATCAATGATTCAAGACCAAAATTTTAAGAGATTGTTTATAAAAATAGGACGTATTTTTTAAAAGAAATAATATATTAATTCTTTTACAGTATTTTGTCTTCCTGAAAATTTATTTTATATTCTTGTAAAGTATTTTGTCTGCTTTCTAAATATTTATTTTAAAAATGCTCCAACATCCAGGCCAGAGAAGTACTAGAATTTCATGCATACTTGGAATCCTTGCATGTACTTTATTTCTAATAAATAGAGATCTCAATATGGAACATAAGCTATGAATCGTTTATTTGTCAGGGATTCTCTACCCTCGTACTGGGATGCCCAAAAATACTAAGGATTGAATATGTCAGCCTTTTGATTATACAAAGATACTATTGACCATTCATGCTCAAATTAAGACAGCCATATTTGAAGGGCTGAAAGTGGGGCCCACCTTAATGTAAGAGATATGGGTGACAACTTATTAGGTGAGGCCCTGACCGTGGGGCCCACCTTAATGTATGTGTTGTTCATCTGTCTCGCTGGATCATTTTCAAGCATGGTCCAAAAAATGAAACAGATCCAAATCTCAGGTGGATGATACAGTATAGATTGATTCTTGATACAAAACTTATTAGGCCTACAAAAGTTTTGGATCAAGCTGATATTTGTGTTTTCCCTTCGTATATATCTGTGTGACCTTATTAATAATTTAAATGATAAATAACATTAAAGTGGCTTTTTAGGAAGTTTTTAATAGTACGCATTCAACCCCTACTGTTTTCAAATGGTGGGGTCTGCCTGGGATTTACCTCATTTTTGAGACTATTCTCTAAAATGATATGACAAAATGGAGAGACGGCATGGATATACATACATACACAGGCCCCACAGTCAAGGACTTACCCACTAACAACTCCTACCTCACGTAATTGGTGCCCTATCATCAATGGGTTGAAGTAATCCAATTGAAAGCTTCTGGTTGTTTGACTTTCCACCGTTCAAGGTGAAATTAGGGACATAGATGGTTTGAATTCAGTCTAGGCACGTGGTATCGCAATACGTGAGGATGTATCTGAGCAAACCTCATTTGACTGTGGGATAGCACAAGCAGTTGATATACAGCCAGCCAGATGCGTGCGCCACTTATGGATGTACAGGGATGAGGATAAGGCGTGATCGCCAAGGAAACGGATTGGCTACTCCCCCTGCCACCAGCCAATGGCTGATGGTCGGTGTTCTGTGGGCCTCACCATGTTGTATGTGTTTCATCCATGCCGTCCATCTATTTTTCTAGATCATTTTAGTTTATGATACTAAAAATGAGATAAATTCTAATCTTAAGTGGACCACATTACAGGAAACAGTGTTGAATGAGCGTCAACCATTAAAAACTTTTTGGGGGCCGTAAAAGTTTTGGATCAAGCTGATATTTGTTTTTTCCATTCATCTAGGTCTTTATAACCTAATCAACATATTGGATGTGAAATAAATAGTACAGTGGGCCTTAGGAAGATTTTAATGGTAGATATCCATTACTATTTTTTCCCCGTGGTGTGGTCCACCTAAGATTTATATCCCATTAATTTTTTGGATAAAGCTATAAAATGATCTGAAAAAATGGATGAACAGCATGGATGAAATACATACATTATGGTGGGTCCCATAGAGCACCGACCATCAGCCACGAGGCCGGTGGCAGGGGAGTAGCCAATCCATTTCCTGTCGGCAATGCGAACCCCGTGGACGCGGATTGCGCCCTACCCCCGCGTGGACGGTAATCCGTCCGGGCAGAGCTCTGTGGGGCCCATCGTAATGTAAGTATTTTATCCACTCCGTTAACCGTTTTTATATGATCCTTTTAAGTTATAAATTAAAAATTGAGGGAGTTCCAAGGCTTAATGGACCACAAAGTGGGATTGAACGTCCACCATTAAAAACTTCTTGATAGCTGGAGAAGTGCCAGATCAAGCTAAAATTTGTGTTTTCACTTCATCCAAGTCTGCATGACTTTATTAATAGGTTGGGTGGTAAAAACACATCACGGTGGCCCTTAGAAAGGTTTCAACGGTGGGTATCATTATCATTGCAGCTTCCTTGATGTGGTCCATTGGAGCTGTGCATCTACTTCAATTTTTGGCTTATACCTTAAAATGATTTTATAAAAACGATTAAAGGTGTGGATAAAATACTTACATAACAGTTGGCCTCACAGAGCTCCGCCCGGACGGATGGTAGGACGCAATCTGCGTCCAACCCGAATGATGGTTCGTTGAGTTGATGGGCGCTGTGCGGCACAACGCGATGCATGCGTTTTATATACATGTGGTCGAAATTTTTTCAGCTCATTTTACGGCAATAAAGAAATTTAAAGCTCAGATGAACCAAGCACAAGAAAACAGTAGAGAAAGTGAAAGTGACAGCCACCGTTGAAACCTCTCTAGGGTCCACCATAATGTTTATTTGTCATCCAAAATCATTGAAGTTTTTAATGGTGGGCATTTAATCACCATTATTTTCTATAGCAGTCCACTTAAGCTTCACACTTACTTATTTTTGGGTTCATGCCATAAAATGAGAGACAAAATGGTTGGATGGCATGGATGGATCATGATGGCCCAAAAGCACCCAACACATGGACACATCCCAGGTGATGTTGGCAACACCACCTGATCTGCGTCCAATGGTTAGAAGTGAAAAGCTTACAGCTGCCCAATTTCAACAAACTAGCTGGTGGCAATTAAAGGATGGTGAAAAGGACAATGTCAGTGGTTCAAATTCAGCATGCAAAATGGGGTGTTTTAGACCATCTCACCATTGTAGCTTTCAGGCTACGGTTTCTTCACAATAGATCTCCTAGTTTGGATGGTTCAGATCACGTCCTTTGGTGCCACTGTTTAATGGATGATTTGCAGCATGGAAGTAGCAACGTGACAAAAAATATAACTGATTTTGGTGGTGGTTGGTGTTCAACTAAATAGAGAGTTTTAAACCTTGGATCCTCAGCCCATGGGAACTGCCATCGATGGACTGACAAGATTTTTTCAATCTTCCATTTGTCACGTTTTTGTAGACAGTTGAGGAAAAGTGAATACAAGCCGTCCAATTTCAACTAAAAGAGAGCCAAATATTGGGAGCCGACCATCTTGCGATTGGATATAATGTGCCACCAAAAGATAGGCATCAAAATCAATGGTTTAGTTAAATTTTCGGAGTTGTTTATAAAAATGAAACGTACGTTTGTTTTAGAGATATAATATATTCCTGTGAAGTATTGTATTTTTTCTAAAACATTATTTTACAGGTGTTCTGACTCCCAAGGTAAATCCCAGCATGTATATTAGAAATCCCTGCATGTGCATTGGAAATCTTATTAACAAAAAAGAGATATCAAGCTGGAGCATAAACTTTAGATGTTTGGCTGTTCCTCTTAGCTCGTCTTCAACTTCCAAGATTCATATACCCTTATTTCTCCTTAAAAAATCGAATCTAAAAAGTAGCCCACAGATCGTGTAAGTGGAATTTGAATGAAGAGATTGTGTTGATGTGGCAAAGTTCTGTGAGCCCAACCATGATGTATTTATTATATCCACACTATCAGCTATCCGTCCAATTTGTGAGAAATTTTAGAGCATGAGCCCAAAAATGAGAAGCAGATTAGGTGTTAGTTGGGTAACACCTTAGCGCGTGTTTTCCTTACCTGTAGGTCACACCTTGATGATGTGTTGTATATCCATGTCGGCCATCAATTTCTCTAGCCCTGTTTAGGACGTTGTACCAAAAATTAAGCAGATCCAAATCTTAGGTGGACTACATTATAGAAAACAATGGTGATTTAGTGCCACCATTAAAAATTCCAAAGGGTCCATCATACAGTTTTCGTAATGTTTATTTATCATCCATCTGGATAATGTCAAGAAGACTTGGATAAATGGAAAATACAAATATCAACTTGATCCAAAACTTTTGTAGCTCATAATAAGTTTTTAGTGGTTATTCATCACTGTTTCTAGTGGTGTAATCCACCTGAGATTTGGATCTTCTTAAGGAGAAATTTCCAACTGTACGACCAGTATATGGGCCAAAAACATTTTTAAGCCCATTTGTTTTTAGTTGCCAAGAATACTCCTCAGGCGTACGGCCCCATTTCTCTGGTCGAAAATGCCCCTGCTTTCCTTCCTGAGGCGGATCGCCTTGTGCTCGAAGACGAGCGCTTACGCTCCTCGAACTCCGAGTTGAACGAACGGTTCAAAAGAGATCAACGTTATATGGGCCCCACAGTTATGTATTTATTATATCCACAACGTTCATCCATATTTTGAGATCATTTCGGAGCATTATACAAAAAAGAAAAATCATATCCAGAGATCAACTGGACCACACCACAAAGAGCAGCAGAAAATTGATTTTCACCGTTGATACTTTTATAGGACCCACCATAACATTTATATTCCATCCAATCTATTCATAAGGTCACAAAGACTTGGATGAAGAGGAAAAACAAATTTCGTAATGATCCAAAACTTCTGTAACCCCTAAAAGGTTTCAATGGTAGACGTTCAATCATCCACAGCCTTTAACAGTGTGGTCCACTTGATAGCTAGATCCATCTTATTTTTCGTCTCAAGTCCTAATACGAGTTCGCAAAAAATATGGACGGTTTGGATATAACACATACCTCATAATAGGACCCACAAAAAGAGGTGGGATTACAACAGCAAAAAAAAAAACCGTCGATATATCGAACGTCTTTCGATATATCGAAAATGGTCCAGAACTGTCCAGTGAGTTTTTCTCAAAAATATAACGATTTTCGATATATGTAGAAAGGTACTTTACCTTTTGCTACGAATTATAACCGTAGCCAAAACTGTAGTCTATGCCAATTTATGAATTTTTATTTTATTTTATTTTATTTTATTTTTTACATGGAGATATTTATTCTACCTACAATTTTCTCTAATACATATTTATAAAAATACATATATATAAGCATATAAAAATATTTTCCTTTTTTCATTTATTTCTTTATTTATTTAACAAGAATATCTTCTAAACCAAAATTAGTTACTTGACGTACCATATATGATTTTGGGTAGGAGAAGCTACTTTAGCCAACTAAGCTAGTTATTTTCCAAGATTCTATCAGTTCGATGGTCGAAAATCCATTTCATTCACTTTGCGGTTAATTTCATTCACGAAAATTCACGGTCATTTCCGTGCCTTTCACTTCACGGTCATTTTCGTGCATTTTGCGGTTCATTTCGCTTCACTTCACCCACATTTTCATGCATATCACGGTCATTCCCGCATATTCCGTGTTGATTCACGGTCATTTCGACGCATTTCGCGGTCATTTCCCTTCACTTCGCGGTCATTTTCATGCATTTAACGGTCATTTCGCTTCACTTCACAGTCATTTCTGTGCATTTCACGGTCTTTCTAAACAATTCCGTGTTGATTAACGGTCATTTCCACGCATTTCGCGGTCATTTCTCTTCACTTCGCAGTCATTTCCATGCATTTAACGGTCATTTCGCTTCACTTCACAGTCATTTCCGTGCATTTCACGGTCTTTCCAAACAATTCCGTGTTGATTAACGGTCATTTCCACGCATTTCGCGGTCATTTCCCTTCACTTCGCAGTCATTTCCATGCATTTAACGGTCATTTCCATGCATTTAACGGTCATTTCGCGAAGTGAATGGAAATGACCGCGAAATGCGTGGAAATGACCGTTAATCAACACGGAATTGTTTGGAAAGACCGCGAAATGCTCGGAAATGACTGTGAAGTGAAGCGAAATGACTGTTAAAAGCATGGAAATGACTGCGAAGTGAAGGGAAATGACCGCGAAATGCGTGGAAATGACCGTTAATCAATACGGAATTGTTTGGAATGACCGTGAAATGCATGGAAATGACCGTGAAATGAATCGAAATGACCGTTAAATGCATGGAAATGACCGCGAAGTGAAGGGAAATGACCGCGAAATGCGTCGAAATGACCGTTAATCAACACGGACGGTCATTTCCCTTCACTTCGCGGTCATTTTCATGCATTTAACGGTCATTTCGCTTCACTTTATAGTCATTTCCGTGCATTTCACGGTCATTCCAAACAATTCCGTGTTGATTCACGGTCATTTCGACGCATTTCGCGGTCATTTCCCTTCACTTCGCGGTCATTTCCATGCATTTCACGGTCATTTCGATTCATTTCACGGTCATTTCCATGTATTTCACGGTCATTCCAAACAATTCTGTGTTGATTAACGGTCATTTCCACGCATTTCGCGGTCATTTCCCTTCACTTCGCAGTCATTTCCATGCATTTAACGGTCATTTCGCTTCACTTCACAGACATTTCCGAGCATTTCACGGTCTTTCCAAACAATTCCGTGTTGATTAACGGTCATTTCCACGCATTTCGCGGTCATTTCCATTCACTTCACGAAATGACCGTTAAATGCATGGAAATGACTGCGAAGTGAAGGGAAATGACCGCGAAATGCGTCGAAATGACCGTTAATCAACACGGAATTGTTTGAAAAGACCGTGAAATGCACGGAAATGACTATGAAGTGAAGTGAAATGACCGTTAAATGCATGGAAATGACTGCGAAGTGAAGGGAAATGACCGCGAAATGCGTCGAAATGACTGTTAATCAACACGGACGATCATTTCCCTTCACTTCGTGGTCATTTTCATGCATTTAACGGTCATTTCACTTCACTTTATAGTCATTTTCGTGCATTTCACAGTCATTCCAAACAATTCCGTGTTGATTCACGGTCATTTCGACGCATTTCGCGGTCATTTCCCTTCACTTCGCAGTCATTTTCATGCATTTAACGGTCATTTCGCTTCACTTTATAGTCATTTCCGTGCATTTCACGGTCATTCCAAACAATTCCGTGTTGATTAACGGTCATTTCGATGCATTTCACGGTCATTTTCCTTCACTTCGCGGTCATTTTGATGCATTTAACGGTCATTTCGCTTCACTTTATAGTCATTTCCGTGCATTTCACGGTCATTCCAAACAATTCCGTGTTGATTAACGGTCATTTCGACGCATTTCACGGTCATTTCCCTTCACTTCGCAGTCATTTCCATGCATTTAACGGTCATTTCGCGAAGTGAATGGAAATGACCGCGAAATGCGTGGAAATGACCGTTAATCAACACGGAATTGTTTGGAAAGACCGTGAAATGCTCAGAAATGACTGTGAGGTGAAGCGAAATGATTGTTAAATGCATGGAAATGACTGCGAAGTGAAGGGAAATGACCACGAAATGCGTGGAAATGACCATTAATCAATACGGAATTGTTTGGAATGACCGTGAAATGCATGGAAATGACCGTGAAATGAATCGAAATGACCGTTAAAAGCATGGAAATGACCGCGAAATGCGTCGAAATGACCGTTAATCAATGCGGAATTGTTTGGAATGACCGTGAAATGCATGAAAATGACCGTGAAATGAATGGAAATGATCGTTAAATGCATGGAAATGACCGCGAAGTGAAGGGAAATGACCGCGAAATGCGTCGAAATGACCGTTAATCAACACGGACGGTCATTTCCCTTCACCTCGCGGTCATTTTCATGCATTTAACGGTCATTTCGCTTCACTTTATAGTCATTTCCGTGCATTTCACGGTCATTCCAAACAATTCCGTGTTGATTAACGGTCATTTCGACGCATTTCGCGGTTATTTCCCTTCACTTCGCGGTCATTTTCATGCATTTAACGGTCATTTCGCTTCACTTTATAGTCATTTCCGTGCATTTCACGGTCATTCCAAACAATTCCGTGTTGATTAACGGTCATTTCGACGCATTTCGCGGTCATTTGCCTTCACTTTGCGGTCATTTTCATGCATTTAACGGTCATTTTGCTCCACTTCATAGTCATTTCCGTGCATTTCACGGTCATTCCAAACAATTCCGTGTTGATTAACGGTCATTTCGACGCATTTCGCGGTCATTTCCCTTCACTTCGCAGTCATTTCCATGCATTTAACGGTCATTTCCATGCATTTAACAGTCATTTCGCGAAGTGAATGGAAATGACCGCGAAATGCGTGGAAATGACCGTTAATCAACACGGAATTGTCTGGAAAGACCGTGAAATGCTCGGATATGGCTGTGAAGTGAAGCGAAATGACCGTTAAATGCATGGAAATGACTGCGAAGTGAAGGGAAATGACCGCGAAATGCGTGGAAATGACCGTTAATCAATATGGAATTGTTTGGAATGACCGTGAAATGCATGGAAATGACCGTGAAATGAATCGAAATGACCGTTAAATGCATGGAAATAACCGCGAAGTGAAGGGAAATGACTGCGAAATGCGTGGAAATGACCGTTAATCAATACGGAATTGTTTGGAATGACTGTGAAATGCATGAAAATGACCGTGAAATGAATCGAAATGACCGTTAAATGCATGGAAATGACCGCGAAGTGAAGGGAAATGACCGCGAAATGCGTCGAAATGACCGTTAATCAACACGGACGGTCATTTCCCTTCACTTCGCGGTCATTTTCATGCATTTAATGGTCATTTCGCTTCACTTTATAGTCATTTCCGTGCATTTCACGGTTATTCCAAACAATTCCGTGTTGATTAACGACATTTCGACGCAGTTCGCGGTCATTTCCCTTCACTTCGCGGTCATTTTCATGCATTTAACGGTCATTTTGCTTCACTTCATGTCATTTCCGTGCATTTCACGGTCATTTCAAACAATTCCGTGTTGATTAACGGTCATTTCGACGCATTTCGTGGTCATTTCCCTTCACTTCGCAGTCATTTCCATGCATTTAACGGTCATTTCCATGCATTTAACGGTCATTTCACGAAGTGAATGGAAATGACCGCGAAATGCGTGAAAATGACCGTTAATCAACACGGAATTGTTTGGAAAGACCGTGAAATACTAGGAAATGGCTGTGAAGTGAAGCGAAATGACCGTTAAATGCATGGAAATGACTGCGAAGTGAAGGGGAATGACCGCGAAATGCGTGGAAATGACCGTTAATCAATACGGAATTGTTTGGAATGACCGTGAAATGCATGGAATTGACCGTGAAATGAATCGAAATGACCGTTAAATGCATGGAAATGACTGCGAAGTGAAGGGAAATGACCGCGAAATGCGTGGAAATGACCGTTAATCAATACGGAATTGTTTGGAATGACCGTGAAATGCATGAAAATGACCGTGAAATGAATTGAAATGACCGTTAAATGCATGGAAATGACCGCGAAGTGAAGGGAAATGACCGCGAAATGCGTCGAAATGACCGTTAATTAACACGGACGGTCATTTCCCTTCACTTCGCGGTCATTTTCATGCGTTTAACGGTCATTTCGCTTCACTTTATAGTCATTTCCGTGCATTTCACGGTCATTCCAAACAATTTCGTGTTGATTAACGGTCATTTCGACGCATTTCGCGGTCATTTCCCTTCACTTCGCGGTCATTTTCATGCATTTAACGGTCATTTTGCTTCACTTCATGGTCATTTTCGTGCATTTCACGGTCATTCCAAACAATTCTGTGTTGATTAACGGTCATTTCGACGCATTTCGCGGTCATTTCCCTTCACTTCGCAGTCATTTCCATACATTTAACGGTCATTTCCATGCATTTAACAGTCATTTCGCGAAGTGAAGGGAAATGACCGCAAAATGCGTGGAAATGACCGTTAATTAATACGGAATTGTTTGGAATGACCGTGAAATGCATGGAAATGATCGTGAAATGAATCGAAATGACCGTTAAATGCGTGGAAATGACCGCGAAGTGAAGGGAAATGACCGCGAAATGCGTGGAAATGACAGTTAATCAATACGGAATTGTTTGGAATGACCGTGAAATGCATGAAAATGACCGTGAATGATGAGAATGAATGAATGCGATGACGTAAATGCATGAAATGACCGCGAAGTGAAGGGAAGGGAAAATGACCGCGAATGCGTCAAAATGACCGTTAATCAACACGGACGGTCATTTCCCTTCACTTCGCGGTCATTTTCATGCATTTAACAGTCATTTCGCTTCACTTTATAGTCATTTCCGTGCATTTCACGGTCATTCCAAACAATTCCGTGTTGATTACGGTCATTTCGACGCATTTCGCGGTCATTTCCCTTCACTTCGCAGTCATTTTCATGCAATTTAACGGTCATTTGGCTTCACTTCATAGTCATTTCCGTGCATTTCACGGTCATTCCAAACAATTTCGTGTTGATTAACGGTCATTTCGACGCATTTCGTGGTCATTTCCCTTCACTTCGCAAGTCATTTCCATGCATTTAACGGTCATTTCCATGCATTTAAACGGCCATTTCGCGAAGTGAAGTGAATGGAAATGACCGCGAAATGCGTGGAAATGACCGTTAATCAACACGGAATTGTTTGGAAAGACCGTGAAATGCTCGGAAATGACTGTGAAGTGAAGCGAAATGACCGTTAATGCATGGAAATGACTGCGAAATGAAGGGAAATGACTGCAAAATGCGTGGAAATGACCGTTAATCAATACGGAATTGTTTGGAATGACCGTGAAATGCATGGAATGACCGCGTGAAATGAATCGAAATGACCGTTAAATGCATGGAAATGACCGCGAAGTGAAGGGAAATGACCGCGAAATGCGTGGAAATGACCGTTAATCAATACGGAATTGTTTGGAATGACCGTGAAATGCATTAAAATGACTGTGAAATGAATCGAAATGACCGTTTTAAATGCATGGAAAATGACTGTGAAGTGAAGGGAAATGACCGCAAAATGCGTCGAAATGACCGTGAAATGTGTTGAAATGACCGTGAATGAACACGGAATAGGTGAGATGACCGTGAAATGCATGGAAATGACATTTAAGTGAAGAGAAATGGACCATGAAATGCATGGAAATGAATGAAATTGATCACGAACTTATTAAAATTGACCGCAAAGTGAATGAAATGGATTTTCGACCATCGACCCGATGGAATCTTGAAAAATAACTATGTTAGTTGGCTAAAGTAGCTTCTCCTACCCCAAAATCATATTGGGTACATCAAGTAACTAATTTTGGTTTAGAAGATATTCTTGTTAAATGAATAAAGAAAGAAATAAAAAAAAAGAGAGAATTTTTTTTTTATGCTTATATATACATATTTTTACAAATATGTATTTGAGAAAATTGTAGGTAGAATAAAGTTCTCCATGTAAAAAATAAAAATAAATAAATAAATAAATAAAATTTCATAGAATGGCACAGAATACAGTTTTGGCTACGGTTATAATCCGTAGCTAAAATAAAATACCTTTTTCGATATATCGAATGAGCTTCGATATATCGAAAATTAAAAGAATTTTGAGGCAAACTCGCTGGACAGTTTTGCACCTTTTTCGATATATCGTATGAACTTCGATATATCGAAGTACATTGCAGTTGGGCTATAGCTACGGCTATAGCTACGGTTATAATCCGTAGCCAAAGGTAGCCCCAGCACTCACATATTAGAGAGCAGAAAAGCAGGGGCATTTTCGACCTGAGAAATGGGGCCGTACAGCTGGGGAGTATTCTTGGGAGGTGAAAAGCGAGTGGGCTTCAAAAGGTTGATGGGCCATATATGGGTCGTACAGTTGGAAATTTCTCCTTCTTAAGGTTTGCGATTGCGTACCATATACAACAAATACATTCAAGTGAGCCCACATGGTTATTGTAATACCCACTAAGGTGTTAATTACCTGGGTAACAGCTAATCTGCTCCCCAAAAAAGAGGCAAATCCAAACCTCAAATGGACCGGGCCATAGAAAGCAATGGGGATTGAACACCTACCATTGAGAACTTATTGGGGTCCACAGAAGTTTTGATGAAGCTAATATTTGTGTTTTACCTTCATCCAAGTTTGTGTGACCTTCTGAAGGTTAGATGGGAAATAAATATCGTGGTGGGCCTTAAGAAGGTTTCAACATTGGGCGCCATTGTCCCCACTGCTTTTGTAGTGTGGTCCACTTGAGGTTTGGTTCTAGCTCACTTTTGGGCTCATGCCTTAAAATGGTCTCCCAAAATGGATGGACAGTGTGGATATAACACAAATCATGGTGGGGTTACATAGCTTTGCCACATTAATACAATACTAAGTTAAGTCATGCAGTTGGTTTCCAATTTGAACATATCTTAAGGATAGCTATGAGCCTGGATTCAATA
>JAJHSJ010000008.1:22373091-22448823 GCA_021015155.1 Magnolia officinalis
GGGACCCATCTGCTGACTGACGTCAGCAAGTTCTGTGGGTCCCACGTGTGGATGTGTCCCATCCAAACTGTCCATCCATTGGCGAGCTCGTTTTAATGCTCGAGCCTTACTGAGGCAGATTCAAATCTCTTGTGGGCCACTGCGTGGACACCACCATGATGTATTATTTCACCCACATCATCCAGATTATGCTGGGCGGTGCTGGACAATGTTTTGATGGTGCTGATGCACCTGAACAATGTTCAGATGATGTTGAATTGCTTGGATAATATTTGGGTGGTGCTGATTTACACAAGTTTATATGTTTGGTTATACACCTTAAGGCCCGATTGCGTTCCTAGTTCACACGATTAAAAATAAGTTAGATCTGCTAAGGTCTAGTTTAGATATGTCATGTGATGTGAACTTGGATAACCCTCTGTGCGTACGTCTAGGGCTTTTCACCTATTTTTCTTTACCGAGTTAACTCAGTTCGACCTGGTGAACCCATTCATGTCTAACCGTGGGAGAGATAGGAAAAGTGAAAAGAAGGATTTTAGGAAAAGGAAAGGGCTGCTCCTCCTAGGTGCAAATCGAAGACTCTCAGCCGAGGTCCTCCCTTGCAGAAGAAACGGAACTGCCTTTTAATCTCTTCTTTCTTTTCTTCTTTCTTACTTCTTTCCTCCTCTTGCTTCCAGTTTCTCCTGAGGTGGACGGAGGGAGTTTATTTATAGGGAGCAGGCCTTCTAGAGGGTTCTTACGCAAGGGGTTTCCATCAGGGAGTCGAACTTCCTTCCTTCGCACCTCACTGTTACGTAGGGATGATCGGACACCGTTTGCAGTCTATCGTGCCTCCTCCAATCACATCTGCCAGCATGGAAACGGTTGAAATCTCCCCCTCTAGAGTCTAGATGGTCCGTATCATGGCCCCGATCTGGGTCTTGATCGCCCAACGGCCTGCGGTAGTCCGAGTTGCGTTTGCACCTCCTGCGGACGTTTCTTTGAATCTGCGAGGGTTGGTGGGCCCATGATCAGCCCGGATTGCGAAATCCATTCCTTCCATTGGATTTCCCTCACCGTTTTGATCCAACCTGCCATATCATAAATCAGATTCGTGGGAGTTCGCGAGGTTTCCCTCTCCGCCATTTATTCTACTCTTGAACGGTTGGAAGTTGATCTTGCTGCGTCTTTTCCACCTTCTCTTCTACAGTTCGATCACAAGACTGGTTGGATTCCAATAGACGGTCCAGATCGGTCTTGGGAGTCCATGTGGTGGCCCACTGGAACTGTCCGCAAGCCCCTGTTTCCGCATCTTGCCACGGGATCTCTGTTGGAAGTAAAGACGCGGATCAATGCCGGTTTGACCGAGCCCACGGCTCCATGTCTTGCGGCTGGGTATGTCATGTGCACATACACCTTGTGTGCAGCGTCCATGGTGGTGTTATGACAACATCCACGCCGTCCAATCGTCTCCTCATCTACTTTTAAGGGTTAAGCCCAGGTTTGAGACTTATCCGAAAGTCAGGTGGTCCATGTTTGGGTGAATATACGTTTCCACCACCGATCACACTGATCTACTGGCTGCTCTTCGTTATGTACGGTAAGTTCTTGCTACTTGGGCCTCATACGAGGTTTCATGTCAAAATGATCGGGGAAACCCGATTATCTTGAATACAAGGGTGTAGTTGTAATGGCATTTTCGTAAATATTGTTGATCTATGATTTTTTTTTTTTTTTTTTTTTTTTTTTTTTTTTTTTGTGAAATCTAATGGTTTCACATGGTTATATTCACTTTTCCAAACAGTTTTTACAAAAGAACTTACATCTAAATCCTCATGGATAAGACGTTGTTTCTTTACTCCTCTAAAGGAATGTACGCTTGTATCTATCACGGTGAATCTTAGGGTAACGCTCGAGGATTTTCATTTTTTGAGTATTAAAAAGTTCGGGACGTTACAATCTACCCCCCTTAAATAAAATTTTGCCCTCGAAATTTAATTTTCCTTGTCCTTAGAGGAGGCAAGGTGGTCTATTTCTACGATTGCTATTCATCAGTTAGTGTGTACTCTAGGTCTTGAAATGTGTTTCGTCATAGCAGTTCGGATTATTACATACATAAAGATAGTTCTGGAGTTTACCTCTTATCTTGTTTCTAGTTGAAAAGATTAGGGTAATTTTCCTTCATTTCATCCTCGCATTCCCAAGTTGCCTCTTCTTTGTCGTGATGTGACCACAAAACCTTCACCAGTGGATCACCTTTGTTCGAAGAATTTGTTCCTTTTGATTGAGGATCTGCACAGGCTCTTCTATATATGTGGTGTTATCCCTTAGCTCGATTTGCTCCGAGCAAAAAATGTGAGTTGGGTCCAGTTCGTACTTCTTTAACATGGAGAATGGAAAATGTTGTGTACGCTGGCTAGCTGAGGGGGTAATGCGAGTCGATAAGCCACTTCCCCTACTCTTTCCAATATTTCTAATGGTCCAATGTACCGAGGTGCAAGTTTACCCTTCTTCCCAAAGCGCATCAGACCCTCATAGGAAATACTTTTAGGAATACATTATCCCCTTCAAAGAATTCTAGGTTTCGTCGTCGTATATCTGCGTAACTTTTTTGTCTGCTTTGAGCAGCTTGAAAGCGTTTCCTTATCAGATCGATTTTCTCGGAGGTGACCTGAACTATTTCAGGCCCCAGGGTGCTTTTCTCTCCCACTTCTACCCAACAATGCGGTGTACGACACGGGCGTCCATACAGGGCCTCGAATGGGGTCATACCGATACTAGCCTGAAAGCTGTTGTTGTAAGCAAACTCGGTGAGGTGGAGGTAGTCATCCCAGCTACCCTTGGAGTCTAGGATACAGGTTCTCAGCATGTCTTCTAGTACTTGGTTTACCCTTTCCGTTTGTCCGTCCGTCTGGGGGTGGAAAGCAGTGCTATGATTCAAGGATGTCCTTAATGCGGTTTGTAGCTTAGTCCAGAGATTTGAAGTAAAGCACGAATCTCTATCTGATATAATCGTAGTTGGAATCCCGTGAAGTCGTACCACATGCTTTATGTAGGTTTTTGCTAACTCGTTCATCAAAGCGGCAATTCTCATGGGGATGAAATGGGTGGACTTTGTTAGTCGGTCTACCACCACCCATATCAAAACATGATTTCTTCTTGTTTTAGGCAGTCCTACTATGAAATCCATGGATATAGAGTCCCATTTCCATGGGGGTATTTCAAGGGGTTGGAGTAACCCTACCGGTCTCTGATGTTCTGCTTTCACTTGCTGGAAGGTGAGACACTTAGCCACATAGACGACTATTTCTCTTTTCATGTCATTCCACCAATAGTGGCGCTTTACATCTTGGTACATTTTAGTGCTCCCCGTGTGGATTGTGAGCTTGGAACGATGAGCTTCATCCATCACGGCTTGTCTTAGCTCGGGTTTGTTTAGTACACATATCCTATTACAACACCTGATTCCATCATTCGAGCCCTTGTGCCATCGTGGGTCTTTGTTCTCTTGGGCCTTTGTGTAACGCTTCTGTAATTCTTCGTCTTGCCCTTGTTCTTCGATAATTTGTCATATTAATGATGGTTCCACGAAATGATTCCCAAGAAATATATTCTCTCCTTCTAGGCTTAGTTGGATGTTAAAGTCCTTTATGAAGTCCAACATTTTCCATTTTTCAAGCGCGAGCGTGGCTATCGTGGCGTGGGTTTTCTTACGACTAAGTGCATCGGCTACCACATTTGCTTTTCCTGGGTGATACTGTATTTCGAATTTGTAGTCCTTGAGGGTTTCCATCCATCGGCGTTGTCACATATTAAGGTCTTTTTGGTCGAATAAATACTTGAGGCTCTTGTGGTCCGTATTGAGTTGGAATTGTTCGCCGTATAAGTAATGTCTCTACATTTTAAGGGCGAACACCACAGCTGCTAACTCTAGGTCATGAGTCGGATAATTCTGTTCATGCACTTTCAATTGCCTAGAGGCCTATGTTATCACCTTGTCGTTCTACATAAGTACGCATCCTAGTCCTTCGAGGGAGGCGCCCGTATATACCGTAAATTCTACTCCCTCTTCGGGTAGGATGAATACGGGAGAGGAAGTTAATCTTTTCTTGAGTTCTTGGAAGGTTTCTTCAGCCTTTCCGTCCCATTGAAATCATGCATTTTTCTTTGTTAGGTTGGTTAGCGGTCGGGCTATTTTGGAGAACTCCTTGATGAACCGCCGATAGTACCCCACTAGCCTTAAAAAACTTCTGATCTCAGTGACGGTATCGGGCCTGGCCCATTGTAGTATGGCCTCAACCTTGGCTGGGTCTACTACGATGCCTTGACGATTCACTACGTGTCCTAAGAATCTGACTTCTTCCTTCCAGAATTCACATTTTGAGAGTTTAGCGTACAGTTGATTCTCCTTCAGCAAATCCAAAACCTTTCGTAAGTAAACGTCGTGTTCTTCTCTACTCCGTGAGTAGATTAAAATGTCGTCGATGAAGATTATGACGAATCGATGGAGATATTGTTTAAAAATGCGGTTCATAAGGTCCATAAAGACAGCTGGCGCATTTGTGAGGCTGAAGGGCATTACCAAAAATTTGTAATGTCCATATCTTGTCCTAAATGCGGTCTTATGTATATCCTCGTCTTTAATCCTTAATTGATGGTAACCCGATCTTAGATCAATCTTTGAAAAGAATTGAGCTCCCTTCAGTTGGTCGAATAGGTCGTCAATGTGAGGAAGCGGATATTTTTTCTTTACGGTTGCTTGGTTAAGACGACGGTAGTCGATGTACAACCTCAGGGATCCGTCCTTCTTTTTAATGAACAACATGGTGCACCCCAAGGAGATACGTTGGGTCGAATAAACCCCTGACTCAAGAGTGCTTCTAACTGCTTTTTCAGTTCCGCCAGCTCAACTAGCGCTATACGAAAAGCTGGTAGTGCAATCGGGGCAGTCCCCAGCATCAGGTCGATACCGAAGTCGACCTCTCTCCTAGGAGGTAGTCCATGTATCTCCTGGAAGACCATGGTAAATTCTTTAGCCATCAGAATCTGTTCCACAAATACTTCCCCCAATCTCATTATTCGTTTTAAGGGCTCCTCCTTCTTTCTCCCTTGTACTGTGGTGGGGGAACGCCCCGTCGTGGTGAAGGTGATCCTTCTGGCCTTGATCTCTATGGTTGCCCCAGTTTCATCCATCCAGTCCATCCCAAGGATCGCGTCGAAACCCCTCATGTTCATCATCACCAGGTTTACCATTATTTTGATGCTGACTATAGTGATAGGGCAGTTTTCGCAATACTTGTTTAATTCCATCACCTTTCCCAAAGGTGAAGCCACAGTGATTGTCTCCTTTGTGTTCTTTAATTCTAAATTTAACCGTTCTACTATAAAACTTGAGATAAAAGATATGGTAGCTCCGCAATTAAATAAAGGAACGACTGGGATGTCTTTAATAGTAGCCGTACCTTCTATTAGTCCTAAGACAATGTCCGCATCCTCTGCTGATCTAATGGCATATAGACGATCTCGTGTTTTCTGAGACGTGTTCGGGTTGAATTGTTGTGCTCGGGGTGGAATTGGTCGGCCTTCATCTCTCATCTTCTTGAAACAGTTCCCCTCGTTGTGGTCTGTTTTCTTACAATAGCTGCAGTTCGAAGGGTTGTCCTCGTGCTTCCTTTATTCCATGCTAGTCTTCGGTTGAAGGGCGGTTCTGGTCCTTTTGTCTGGTATTGGTGGCGAGTTAGAGCTTGTCCTGAACCTCTTCCCTGCCTCGAGGGGTTGCATCCGAGCTGGCGATCTTCGTTCATCGTCGTTCTCGGTCCAGGCAACCTTATCCACTAGAATGGCGTATGTCAGTAAATCCAAGCAACAAATCTCGGTATGGATTGAAGGTCTTAGGCCATCCTTAAACCGTTTAATCCTGAAATCTTCGTCCTCAATTAACCTCGAAGCATAGCGTGACAATTCTGTGAACTTAGCCTTATACTATGCGACGGTCATTTCGCCCCGGGTGAGTTTCAGGAACTCTGACATTTTTTCCTCTCTATATGATCTTGGGAACTATTTCTCGAAAAACTTCTCTTGGAATGATTCCCAAGTCCAGGCAAAATTCTCGGGCACCGTCCTCTCTGTTGCTTCCCACCAAATTACGGCCTCCCCTTCTAGTTTGAAGGTGGCCAACGGAACTATGAGATGTTCTGGGCATGCCATAGTTTTTAATATCCTCTTAGTTTACTTTATCCAATGCTCCATCGTTAGTGGGTCGAGAGTGCCTAAGAACTCAGGGGGTCGTAACTTTAGGAATTTTTCCAGTATGACAAACTCATTGTAGTACTCTGTATGAGGTGGGGCCGGTAGTGGTGAGCGGTTAGAAGGCGTTACTAGTATTGCGTCTCTCGGCGTGTTGCCGCCAACCTGTTGCTGTAGCTCTTCCAAGGTCTGTTGGGTCCTTTGCATGAACGCCTCCATTCGACCTATGATGGAATAGAAAGATGCCCATGCTTAAGTATTGAGGTGTGTCTACCTTGGAATTGCATCCTCCTGCTGGGTTGCGAACCGGGATGGCATTGACTCTCCTATGATTGTTTCTCACGGTGCGCTGTTTCTGGCCATATATTCCGAGGGAATGGGATTAGTTTGAGTGACTCCTTTCGCAAGAGCCATGCTTCCTATAGACAGGGTTGTCCAGTTAGATGGTGCTTGACGCTCAGGAAAGTTCTTAGCATGACAAGCATGGGTATAGTAGCGTACCCCCAGGATCTCGATTCCTGACCCGTACACCTAACTTATCTAAAATTTAGAGCTGAGGCCCATGATGTATTTGCAAAACCACAAGAAGGATTTTGCCACATACCACAATTATATTGAAATAAGCGAGCTCTAGGTTTTTTTTTTTTTTTTTTTTTAAGGAAGGTTGATGGGGACCTAAATTTGCAGTTTCTATATTCCATGTCTAACTTAATGTTTCCTCTAGGAATCCGTTGAGTGTAGGTATCTACTTCCTTATATGTCCTAAATTTTATGGTGGTCCACTTCCTCAAGCCTAGTTAATCTCATTCTCATGCTTTGATACAAACTGTAACATCCCAAATTTTATGGCTAGAGTTTATACTCGTGCCCGAGAAATCCGTATGTTAATAATGCAAGGTGAGAACGTCTCGAGGACTTGCATGGAGACTTCTCTCATCAATATCACATCCATTTCCACTGGTGATGGAAAATCAGTCATAAAAATAAAATTAACTGTATTTTTTATTCCAAAGTAATTAAACAAATTGTCAAAGGTTCTCCCAATGGAAGTTCAATAAAAGTCGGGTAGCATCATAAATGTAATTAAAGCTAAGTCCTAATTTCTAATCTATGCAGCATATTCTTCCTCAAGATACTGATCCTCGAGTTCTTCAATCTGTTTGTCACCTGCATCATTTGAACAGTTGGGAGAGGGTCAATGCCCTACTCATAGTGAAGGTTATCCTTCAAGATTAACATTAATTTAAGAGATTCATAATAAGTAAAGTAAGGGTTTGATATGTCCCGTGCTCCACTAACATGAGGGTATCAACATGCACAAACAACCTACATGAGATGCATGCCTAGCAAAGTGTGTGGGGCTCATCATACGTAGTGATCATCACAATGTGGAGTACGATTTATAGATAACCGGCTCGATCCGCACTCTCACTATACGGATATTCGCCGGCATGGCCGACGCTACCGTGGATTTACGAAAACTCCTAAGAGCGCACAACACATGGGCTAGGTGATTTACATGACATGATTTGTTCATAGAGCGACTATTTGCGAATATCCAATCTCGGGGTGATGTGGAACTACAGTAGAGAATTACCCACATCGAAATGTGCACCACTACCTGAAGGCTCAAGGACTTACGTGCCCCAAGAGGGTCTCTACCCAGAGCGCATTATGTCCATGATAGAATATTTGAATCACTAGTTGTGATACATCTTATACATCACTTGCACTTACAGAGATGAATTGAATCTTAAAACATATAATTGAATCTGAATCATGAAGGAAAAAAACTAAATTATGGAGGTCCCGAAATAGCAAGACACATGCCCAAGTCATAAAGATAGACGACACAAGGCCAACATAATAAAGAGAAGAGTGACAATGATCAACTCAACAACAGTGGTAATGGCAAACATAATAAGAGAAGAGTGACAATAGTCAACTCAATAATAAGAAGAGTGGCAATGGCCAACTCAATATAGAAACGAGTGGCAGAGCCAACTCAAATAAAGAGACAAGGTAGGCGCAGGGCTTGTATCCATGGCCTCACATAAATTTAGAGAAATCACTTATATTTGACATGATGTTATAATCCCGGCAGGGCCAATAATTGTAATGATAATAACTGAATCAATTGATAGGATAATTCCCAGAAAAATATAAACATGAGAGGCAGGATGATACACATCATTAAAGGTATAGAAAGACAAGATAATCCACATCATTAAAGGTATGAAAAGGCATGATAATTCGCATCTGTAAAAGCATGGAAAGGCAAGATAAATATAATAACTTAAACTATTGTAAGCTTAAAGGATAAAACCCTCATCTTTGGTTGTCTGATTGCCTAACACAAGTTTATATGTTTAGTTATACACCTTAAGGCCCGATTGCGTTCCTAGTTCACACGATTAAAAATAGAGTGCGGATCATCTGCCTCCCGGAGGCAGGAACTCCCTGCCTCCAGCGTTTTCATTGGTCAACGTCATTGTAAGTGCCACCTCGTTAATTTTTTAAATATATTAAAAAAAATACATTTAATGAGAACTGTAACGGACGTTTAAACGAAAGGGGTTTGCGCACTGAGTACCTCGTGCGGAAAGCGTAATTAGTAAAGTCTGTGGAGCCCACCATTACTGTCATTCGGGCATTGTATCAACTCCATCCATCTCTTTTATCATCTAATTTTAGGATTTTACAACAAAAATTAATCATATCCAAAGATCAGGTGGACCACACCACCTGAAACAATGTGAATTAAATTCTACCGTTGAAAAGTTTTTGGGGCCCAAGTAAGTTTTATATCAAGATGATATTTTTTTTTTCAAGTCATCCATGTCTTTGTGATCTTATGAACAGTTTGGATGAAAAATAAAAATCATTAGGGGCATAGAAACACTTCAATGGTGAAAATCAATACTTCCACTGTTTCCTTTGATATGGTCTACTCAAGCTTTTGATATACTTCAAATTTGGGCCCAACTCCTAAAATGATCTGAAAAAATGGATGGAGGGCGTGGATAAACCACATGAATTCACAGTGGGCCCAATAAAGTTTACTCTGTACAATAAGACTCAGGACGCAATCCGATTTCACATTTTAGACGCAGATTTCCTGCCAAAGCCTTTTGCATTAATATCCTGTACAAGGATTCCAGATGGGCCCACTGCGACGTTTGTGATAAATCCAACCTGTTCATCCATTTTTAGATATCATTTTAGGACATCATACCAAAACTAATGAATATACAAAACTCAAATGGGCCACACGAGAGGAAACAGTGGGGATTTAGTGTCCATCGTTGAAATATTTATATGGCCACAAAAGTTTTGCATCGGTCTAATATTTTGGTGTTTTCACTTCATCCGAGTCAAAATGACCTTATAAACAGTTTGGAGGGCATATAAACATCAAGAGGCCCAGGAAGGTTTCAACGGTAGGAATTTCTTGTATGTCCAAGTTGAGTGTATGATCATCCTAATTTTTTGTTACATGTCTTAAAATGAGCTCTAAAAATGGATGAATGGATTGGAATTCTTATAAACATACGGTGGACCCCACCATACATGCAGCGTTGGAACTTCATGCAAAACGCTTTCCCAAGTGAATCCACGTCCACGGTTTCCATTGGAAAAGTATTGGCTACTCCCCTGCCACTTGGTGCTATGTGGGCCCACCATGATGCATGTGTTTCATCCATCTCGTCCATCTATTTTTCTATATCATTTTATGGTCTGAGACCAAAAATGAGGTATAACCCAATCTCAAGTGGACCACATTACATGAAATAGTGTTGAATGAACGTTGACCATTAAAAACTTTTTGGGGACTATAAAAGTTTCGGATCAAGCTGATCTTTGATTTTTTCCCTTCACCTGGGTCTTTATGACCAAACCAACAGATTGGATGTCAAATAAACAGTACGGTGGGCCTTAGGAGGACTTTAATGATGGATATCTGTTCACTCCACAGATTGGATGTCAAATAAACAGTACGGTGGGCCTTAGGAGGACTTTAATGATGGATATCTGTTCACTCCCCAAGTATAGGGTTGTGATGTAGTAAAAACTCGGTAAGACCGAGGTCGAATCCACGGGGATTGAAACCTGTACGTTATCTGATAATAACTAGATCTAGAACTAGGCTAAGATGAAATCTAAACCAATTGTGATTTGAAGAATAATAGTGAAATATTAATCTAAATTTAAAGAATTCAGATAAGGGAACTAGGGATTCAGGGGATCCACTTGTAGAGATCAGGGAGATTACGCTTGATTTACGACCTCAACTGAAATTGAACTATTTTCGATTAAATTTCCAAGGAGATGAAAGGTGTGAGACTTGGAATCAATTTCATCAAAAAACCATGCCCATGAGACAAAGTAAACAACAAAACGAAGCCAATCCACACCAATCAACAATGAATGTTAGAAAAGGTTCTGCCATCCGACCATGTCCAAGGGACAATGATGAATAACAGGATTTCCTAACATCAAGATAAAAATAAAGGAATTACATAAAGCTATCATAGATTAATTGTAATTATAGTCACAAAAAATCATTAAAAACTATATGTAATTTCTTAAATCAACAACTGGAAAAATAGTTCAATGTATATGATCCAAGCCATAAAATCCCATCATATTACAAGCTTCACCCCTTAGCCCTAGCTAAGGGGTTTAGCCAACCATGTTTGGCTAGATCAGTCAACAGCAAAGGAAGAACACAGTAAAAATAATAAAAAATACTTCCTTCTCTCTCCCTGTCTCTCTCTCTTTGTATGTGGATTCAGCTGCCGTGAATGAGATCATGACTCTCTCTTTCCTCTTCTCTTTATAATTGCCAGGGATGAAGGAGAGCGTCCGTCGAATGGTGCGTACGGTGGAGAAGTCGGTGGACAGCTGTTTACGCAGCTGCAGCGTCCGCAACTTCCTTCGCAGCAAAAAAAAACAGTGCAGCAACTCATTTTCCTTGCTTTCTTTCTAAAGCAGTAACGTCACCTAGGACGTTTTTGGACGGCCTATATGATGGACGGTTTAGATCGGCCATCCGATCATGGTCATGATCGTGCAACGGCCAACAAAATCATCCAACCGTTCGCGTGAAAGCAGGGCCTGCGGACGGCCATTGCGCTGATGCTTGATGGGCCACATGATCAGCATCATTTGAGAGATCCACTTCGTCCACCGTATTCCTATCGGAATTTCGGTCGGGAATGTCGATTTTGGATGTCTGTTATCTCGGCCCACTGAATCAGCGTTTCTGCCGTCCATTGTCTGTCAAAGGGTTGAAGATTGTTCTCTCTACCCTCTTTTGGGCTTTAAACACCTAGGCCATGGTAAGTGGGTCCTTTTAGGTCTGATAGACGGTCCGGATTGTCCGTTTGGATGATGGGTGGGGCCCACAACAGAACCCGATGGCCTCTGTTGCGGCACTTGCCGTTTTCGATTTTTCTTTCTTTCTTTTTTTTTTAAACAGAAAGTCGGTCAGCTGGCCTTTTGACCGGCTCAACCGATCGGGTGCAACGAGAGTGCACTTATGCACTGTACACATGTGCTGTACATGTGGGTCCCAAAGAGATGTTTTTGAGACATCTGTTCCATCCATCCGTTTTCCCATCAAATATAAGGGGTTGAGACCAACTTTCTGGCATATCCAGATATCAGGTGGGCCCCGGTTTGATGATTCATGGGCTGATCAAGCCGTTGGGCCACTTCTATAGGGATCCAGGAGCTGAAACTTGATGTGTACGGTTCATTTGTGGTCCTCAGGCTATGTATGAAATTCGGAGCCGATCAGATGGTGGGAACCTTGTGATCTTGCATTCTGGATGTTTTTCAAGCCTGTTTGACGTGAACGGCTTGATTTTCTCGAATCTCTGACGTTATAAATCCATCAATCTTGGTCCCCTGGAGTCCGTCCTTCGCTCTGGTGACTTCAGAGCGTTAATTCCATGCTTTTAGTAGTCTTCTTCAATCCACGCTCATAATTGCATCCTGCAGCAAAATACCATCAACATATGACATTAAGCACTATCATGTACATAAAATTAGGTACTAATCAGGGTCTAATATGCAATATCCGACCCTCAACACAACCCACAACCAGCATTTTGCTAGTCCCGAGCAAAACATGCGAAAAATAAGTTGAGAATTTACAGGGTAATTTCCATGAAACCAAGTGATATATTTGAAGAACGATTCAGATATGAGAAATTTAAGATTCATGAATGTTGGGCATAAAATTTCTCCTGGAGGTAAGCGCATGGTAGACTTCATAATCAAGTTCAAATATTAATCCACTACTAGAATAATTCTACACATTGAGTTCCATGAGTGTATAGTGTGATCTCAGCTTATCAACATTAGGATCTACTTCTTTCTTTCATGATATCATTGGTAATAAATAAGAAAAATCATAACAATCCAAACCTAAACCAAAACCTGTCTCATAGATCAACATTCCATCCCTCGATTTCTCCATCAAAATTGATGCCAATGAAAGGAACCAAATCCTCACCTATAGGGAGCAAACCTATGGTGAAGATCAATCACCCAGAAATCTTGTATTTTTTTTTTTTTTTAAAGACAACCATGGGGAATCGACTCTACACCTATGGGGAGTAAACCCATGGTGAAGTCCATTCGCCCAACCCTTTCCGCAGGCAGCTATCTTGTAGCTGGGTTTTCTCATTTTCTTTCATTCTTCTTATTGAACATGATGGACAAATTCTCCAGGTTGGTTCCTTTCATGCTTACTGATCACCAAGTCAATCCTTCAATATTGAACTGAAACCTTAATGAGCAAGCAGGATGTCTCTTGTGGAATCATGACTCAATCAATGTTTAGAACTTCTAATCCTAGCTTAACAGTTTGAACTTATTGTGAAATCTAACAAGTACTAGATCCAAGAGTCATACGTTACCAACTCCACAAATCTTGAAATTCTAAGTGCCCTAGATGGCCGTCAAACTCACTTCGAATTCACAGAAATTCCAGAAAAATTAAAAATTTTCACAAATTTTGCTCAAGACTAAGAAAATTACTGATTAGGTTACCTAATCTCCCACCCCCAACCTAAAATCTACATTGTCCTCAATGTAAAAGGTATAAGCATGCAATGCACATGGGACAACAAAAGTAAATGAGAAGTGCTGGGGAGATAGTACCTGGACGAAAGAATCAAAGGGCTTTTCCATAAAGGTAACAACATGAAAGCAAGTCAGCCCAAGAGAGAAAGCATAACAAAAATAAAATCTTACCTATACCACTTTCGCAGGTGCTCTCGATTGCATTTAGCGTATGCAATAAGCCTTTAAACCCCTAGGTTGTCCCTAGTGGACGAGTTGTAGTCTCGTGAGAGTTTGCAGCAATGTTACCCACAAATATTGAATTAACTAATCATGAAATCAAAAGCTGGGTTGCCTCCCAGGAGCACTAAGTTTAACGTCTTCAGCCAGACTAAAGAAACTACCCTAATCCTATGAAAAACAGGAAACCTACCTATACCTCCATCAGACTAGGAGATCATTCCTGGTAAACAGGATCAGTCAGAGGCATGGACATGTCCTCTGAATCAAATTTCTTGACAAATGGCTTTAAGCGATGTCCATTTACTTTAAACTCCTTGCCATTGTCGGGGTCTCTTATCTCGACGGCCCCATGAGGATATGCAGTAATGACAATGTAAGGACCGGTCCAACGAGATCGAAGCTTACCCGGAAAGAGATGTAATCGAGAATTATACAAAAGGACTTTCTGACCTGGCATGAATGATTTTCGTAGAATGTGTCGGTCATGAAACGCCTTCATCCTGTCCTTGTAAATTCTCAAGTTCTCGTACGCGTCATTCCAGATTTCTTCAAGTTCATTTAATTGAAGTTTGCGTAGCGAGCCAACGTTGTTCAGATTGAAATTTAGATTTTTGATCGCCCAGTAAGCTCTATGTTCCAACTCCACAGGCAAGTGACAAGCCTTCCCATAGACGAGTCTAAAGGGAGACATTCCAATAGGGGTTTTAAAAGCAGTACGGTATGCCCATAAGGCATCGGTCAATCGAATTGACCAATCCTTACGGTCGGGGTTAACCGTTTTCTCCAAAATGTGTTTGATCTCCCTATTAGAAATCTCAACTTGCCCACTTATCTGTGGGTGGTATGGGATGCTCACCTTATGAGAGATACCGTATTTCTTCATTAAACTCTCAAATGGTCTATTACAAAAGTGTGAGCCCCCATCACTAATAATGGCTCGAGGCGTTCCGAATCGGGACAGGATGTTTTCTTTCAGGAATTTAATGACCGTGTGATGGTCATTAGTTCGACACAGAATCGCTTCGACCCATTTCGTGACATAGTCTACGGCAAGTAAAATATATAAATTCCCAAAAGATTGGGGGAATGGTCCCATGAAATCGATGCCCCAACAATCAAATGCCTCTATGATAAGAATGGGATTCAAGGGCATTATATTTCGACGAGACAATGCTCCCAATTTCTGACAACGCTCACAAGCTTTGCAAAACTCATGAGTATCCCTGAACATAGTAGGCCAATAGAAGCCACACTGCAGAATTTTGGCCGTGGTCTTTTTTGCAGAAAAGTGACCACCACAGGCCTATGAGTGACAGAAGGAGATGACACTCTGATGCTCATTGTCAGGCACACATCTCCTCAAGATTTGGTCTGGACAATATTTAAACAAGTATGGATCATCCCAGAAGAATTTGCGCACCTCGGTGAAAAATTTCTTCTTATCTTGTGCAGTCCAATGTGTCGGTATGGAACCTGTGGCAAGATAATTGGCGATATCAGCGAACCAAGGTGAATGAGAGACTCTGAACAATTGTTCATCAAGGAACATGTCATTAATCTGTGTCTTCTTAAAGGAATCAGAGGAATTAAGGCGAGAAAGATGGTCAGCCACTACGTTCTCTACTCCCTTTTTATCTTTTATATCTAGGTCAAATTCCTGGAGTAGGAGGATCCATCTTATCAGGCGGGGCTTAGCATCATTCTTAGACAGAAGATACTTAAGCGCTGCGTGATCAGTGTAAATAATGATCTTGGATCCAATCAAGTAGGACCTAAATTTGTCCAAGGCGAACACTACGGCTAAGAGTTCCTTTTCCGTAGTCGAGTAGTTTACTTGGGCAGGATTTAGAGTCTTACTTGCGTAATGAATAACGTAGGGTTTCTTATCTTTTCTCTGGCCTAGAACTGCCCCAAGAGCATAATCAGACGCGTCGCACATAAGTTCAAAAGGAATGCTCCAGTCAGGTGGCTGTATGATGGGTGCACTAGTCAATATGCCCTTAAGCTTAATGAAAGCTTCCTGACATGGTTCAGTCCACTCGTATGGTGCATCCTTTTGAAGTAGATTACACAGAGGACGAGAGATGAGATTAAAGTCCTTTATGAATCTTCTGTAAAACCCGGCGTGTCCTAAGAAGGATCGCACGTCCCTTATGTTCTTGGGTGGAGGTAGGTTAGAGATAAGATCGATCTTTGCTTTATCCACCTCGATTCCTTTGGATGAAATAATGTGTCCAAGGACAATTCCCTTCTGAACCATGAAATGACACTTCTCCCAATTAAGTACCAAATTCTTTTCTTCACATCTTTTCAGCACACATTTGAGACTTTCCAAGCACTCGCTGAAAGATGGACCGAAGACAGAGAAATCGTCCATGAAGACCTCTAAGTATTGCCCCACCATGTCAGAAAATATGCTCATCATACATCGCTGGAAGGTGGCAGGAGCATTACATAGTCCAAACGGCATTCTTCGGTAAGCAAAGGTGCCGTAAGGACATGTAAACATAGTCTTTTCTTGGTCTTCAGGGGCGATCTCTATCTGATTATAGCCCGAATACCCGTCAAGGAAATAGTAATAGGAATGACCAGCTAACCTTTCCAAGATCTGATCAATGAAGGGCAAAGGAAAGTGGTCTTTCCTTGTGACGGTATTTAATTTCCTGTAGTCAATGCACATCCTCCAACCAGTAGTGACTCTAGTCGGCACGAGTTCATTTTTGGCATTAGCTACGATGGTGATCCCGGACTTCTTAGGAACCACCTGAGTTGGACTCACCCATTGACTATCAGATATAGGGTATATGATACCCACATCCAATAGTTTAAGAACATCGGCCTTAACCACTTCCTTCATGTTTGGATTTAGTCTACGTTGTGGTTGCCGAGCTATCTTCGCATTATCCTCAAGATATATGCGGTGAGTACAAATCGAGGGGTTGATTCCCTTGAGGTCCGCGATTGTCCATCCAAGGGCTCCCTTATGCTCCAGGAGAGTAGATATAAGCATACTCTCTTGTTCTTTCTCAAGGTGGGCAGAAATCACCACCGGGTATGTCTCGCCTTGACCTAAGTATGCATATTTTAAATCAGAGGGCAAAGGTTTTAGGTCAAGCTTCGGTGGCTTGAGGTTAGACGGTAAAGGCACTTCATCAGTGTGGGGTAACTTTTCAAATTGAGGCCTCCACCGGTTAACTTCAAGTACCGGTACCGCATCAAGCATGGCACATGTCTCCCTAATTATGTCATCATCAAACTCATGGGAGTGGGCCAGACACGTCTCTAGAGGATCAGAGGATAAGGTAAGGGGTGTCCTATCTTCCACGAAAGTATCGATCATGTTAATATCGTGGGTATCGTCATCTTCCTCTACCCGTCTGCCAGTGTTGAAAAAGATATTCATTTCTAATGTCATATTCCCGAAAGACATACTCATGACATCATTCCTGCAATTGATAATTGTGTTTGAAGTGGCAAGGAATGGGCGACCAAGAATGACGGGAATCTGAGTGCTTGTATTGTTGATGGGTTCGGTATCCAGGATGATGAAATCTACTGGGTAGTAAAATCGATCAACCTGGACCAACACATCCTCAATTATTCCTCTTGGTACACGAACAGAGCGATCAGCAAGTTGTAGTGTAGTTAAGGTGGGTTTTAATTCACCTAAACCCAACTGTTTGTATACCGAGTAGGGAATAAGATTAACGCTCGCTCCTAAGTCAAGAAGTGCGTGATCAATTCGATAGTCCCCAATTACACATGATATGGTTGGGCTACCGGGGTCTTTGAATTTTTGCGGCACATCTTGCTTTAGGATGACACTCACTTTCTCAGTCAGGAAGATTTTCTTTTGGATATTTTGTCTTCTTTTGGTCGTACATAAGTCTTTCAAGAATTTGGCATAGGAAGGTATTTGTTTCACGGCATCAAGTAGAGAAATGTTGACCTTTACTTGTTTCAACACCTCTAAAATATCCTGAGAGTTAGAGAGAGGTTTTGGTGCAACCAACCGTTGGAGAAATGGAGCAACCGGCTTTCCTTGAGGTTCCGGTTCTAACTCTGGTGGGGCATGGTTAGATCCATCTTCTTTATCCACTTCCGGGTCCTTAGACTTTTCAGCCCTAACCGGAATGGTTTTGTCAATGATTTTTCCACTCCTAAGAGTGGTGATGGATTTAGCTTGCTCCATCTGATTTGAAGAGCTTGGGTCGCTAATTTCATATTGCGATTTAGGATTGGGAAGAGGTTGAGCTGGGAAGCTCCCCTTCTTCCCAATCGCATTTTCAGCCTTAAGTCCTTGTATTGCTTTTGTAAGGTCTTGAAAGGCCTGTAGCATACCCTGATTGAAAAGCTCTTGCTTTTGAAAATGTTTCAGAACCGGATCCTCTTGAGGTTTCTCTTGAGTTGGATTTTGATTTAGGAAACCTTGAGGTGTAGCGGTTTGTCCATTCCTCCAACTGAAGTTTGGATGGTTTCTTCAGCCAGGATTGTATGTGTTAGAGGTGGGCCCACTGAAAGGTCTTTGGTAATTACCTACAGCATTGGATTGCTCATTCAATACCTCTTAAAAGGCAGATATAGTTGGGCAATTCTCAGTAGTGTGAATGTTGCAACCACAAATACTACAAACAATTTCCTTGGCCTTATCCTTCTTTAATTCCATGGCCTCGAGTTTTCGAGTGAGATTGGCTACCTTGGCGTTAATATCATCATCCTTTTTCAGGAGGTACATTCCACCTTTTTCTTTGGAATGAGTCGGCCTAGGCGTAGTACTCGGTCTAGGGGAGATGTCCCATGTTTGTGTGTTCTCAGCAAGTTTATCAAAGTAGTCCCACACCTCATCGACACCTTTATTCATAAACTCCCCATTACACATTGTCTCAACTAATTGGCGCATGGGAGATGTCAGTCCATCATAGAAAAAATTCGTGATGCGCCACGTTTCAAAACCATGTTGTGGGCATGAACTGACAAGATCTTTGAACCGCTCCCAACATAGGAAGAATGTTTCATCTTCCCTTTGGGCGAAGTTCATGATCGACTTCCTAAGGGTGTTCGTCTTATGATATGGAAAAAACTTTTTAATGAACTCCCTTGTCATGTCATTCCATCTGCCAATAGATTGAGGACGTAATGAATGTAACCACGTCTTGACTTTCTCTTTTAAAGAAAAGGGAAAGAGTTTTAACCTAACTGTGTCATCAGACACGTTAGGAAAGTATAGGGTAGTCATGATCTCATCGAATTCTTTCAGATGTAGATATGGATTCTCTGACTCAAGCCCATGAAATTTAGGAAGGAGTTGGATCACCCCTGGCTTGATATTCATATATCCTGCATTCTCCTGAAAAACCATGCATGAGGGCGTACTCACCCCCGCCGGTTGTAAGTAATCTCGTAAGGTACAAGGCGGGGGTGCTTGATGCACCTCATTCTCATCCTGGACATCTTCTTCCCTAGGTTGGGGTAGACGAGGTTGATTTTCAGCCATATCCTCAATTAACTCAGGGGAATTCGAGCGGTGTCTAGTCCTGCGATGGACAGTTAACCCCTCAACTAATCCTCCTTCAGTCAAGAGACGTCGAGTGTTGTCACGAGCCCACTTGGGCATGAAACACTCACAGCCCTCAATCAAATTCTAAATCTAATCCTAAGAAGGGAAATAAAAATCTAAAAAGAAAGAGAGGGTTGGAAGGAAGTTACCAAATTTGGAGTCCCTAAATTAAGAACCTGCAAAAAGAAACCAAAAAGAGATTAGTTCCTAAAAATAGAAATTAGAAAGTTTCTAAAAATAAAGGAAGAATGAGTTAGTTTCTAAAATTAGAAAGAGTCTCTAAAAAGGAAAGTAACTAACCTAGTTTCTAAAAACAAAAGAGGAAGGTTCTAACCTAGAGTTAGAAAGTTCTAAATTAGAAATCTTAATCCTAAAATAGAAAGTAATGTGAGTTTCTAAAAAGGAAAGAATTTCTAAAATAAATGAAAGCTTAGAAATAGAAAATTCTAAAAATAGAAAGTAGAGAAATTCTAACCTAAAATTAGAAAATCCTAAGAAGAGAAATAGCAGTAAACTTGTTTCTAATTTAGAAAAAGAGAAATTCCTAAGAGAGTATAAAATTTCTAAAATAAAAGAGGAAAGTTCCTAAACTAGAAAGCAAGTTAATAACAGAAATTCTAAAAATAGAAAGTAGAATTTAGAAAGATCTTACCGAATTAGAAATTTCTGAAAGGCCTACAAAACAGGAAAGTTAGTTTCTAAACAGAAAGTCTTTAAATAGAAAGTTTCTAAAAATAAAATAGGAAACAAAATTAAATTCTAAAAGAGTTAGAATTAGAAACTTGCTAAAAAGGAATCCTAATCTAGAAATAGCAAGGAGAAGAGAAATTACCAATTTAGAAACCTATCTCAGAATCCTACAAAATAAGAAAGTTGGGTTAGTTTCTAAAAAGGGAAAATCATCTAAAATAGAAAGTTAATTAAAATATAAAATTTCTAAAAATTAAAGGAAACCTGAATTAGGAAATTCTAAAAATAAAACTTAAGAATAAAAGAAAATCCTAATCTTAAACTAATCCTAAAACCAGTTAATTTCAAAAAAAAACGTAGCCGTCAATTCCCCGGCAACGGCGCCAAAAACTTGTTCACTCCCCAAGTATAGGGTTGTGATGTAGTAAAAACTCGGTAAGACCGAGGTCGAATCCACGGGGATTGAAACCTGTACGTTATCTGATAATAACCAGATCTAGAACTAGGCTAAGATGAAATCTAAACCAATTGTGATTTGAAAAATAATAGTGAAATATTAATCTAAATTTAAAGAATTCAGATAAGGGAACTAGGGATTCAGGGGATCCACTTGTAGAGATCAGGGAGATTACGCTTGATTTACGACCTCAACTGGAATTGAACTATTTTCGATTAAATTTCCAAGGAGATGAAAGGTGTGAGACTCGGAATCAATTTCATCACAAAACCATGCCCATGAGACAAAGTAAACAACAAAACGAAGCCAATCCACAACCAATTAACAATGAATGTTAGAAAAGGTTCTGTCATCCGACCATGTCCAAGGGACAATGATGAATAACAGGATTTCCTAACATCAAGATAAAAATAAAGGAATTACATGAAGCTATCACAGATTAATTGTAATTACAGTCACAAAAAATCATTAAAAACTATATGTAATTTCTTAAATCAACAACTGGAAAAATAGTTCAATGTATATGATCCAAGCCATAAAATCCCATCATATTACAAGCTTCACCCCTTAGCCCTAGCTAAGGGGTTTAGCCAACCATGTTTGGCTAGATCAGTCAACAGCAAAAGAAGAACACAGTAAAAATAATAAAAAAATACTTCCTTCTCTCTCCCTGTCTCTCTCTCTCTCTGTACGTGGATTCAGCTGCCGTGAATGAGATCATGACTCTCTCTTTCCTCTTCTCTTTATAACTGCCAGGGATGAAGGACAGCGTCCGTCGAATGGTGCGTACGGTGGAGAAGTCGGTGGACAGCTATTTACGCAGCTGCAGCGTCCGCAACTTCCTTCGCAGCAAAAAAAAAAACAATGCAGCAACTCATTTTCCTTGCTTTCTTTCTAAAGCAGTAACGTCACCTAGGACGTTTTTGGACGGCCTATATGATGGACGGTTTAGATCGGCCATCCGATCATGGTCATGATCGTGCAACGGCCAACAAAATCATCCAGCCGTTCGCGTGAAAGCAGGGCCTACGGACGGCCATTGCGCTGATGCTTGATGGGCCACATGATCAGCATCATTTGAGAGATCCACTCCGTCCACCGTATTCCTATCGGAATTTCGGTCGGGAATGTCGATTTTGGATGTCTGTTATCTCGGCCCACTGAATCAGCGTTTCTGCCATCCATTATCTGTCAAAGGGTTGAAGATTGTTCTCTCTACCCTCTTTTGGGCTTTAAAGACCTAGGCCATGGTAAGTGGGTCCTTTCAGGTCTGATAGACGGTCCGGATTGTCCGTTTGGACGATGGGTGGGGCCCACAACAGAACCCAATGGCCTCTGTTGCGGCACTTGCCGTTTTCGATTTTTCTTTCTTTCTTTTTTTTTTAAACAGAAAGTCGGTCAGCTGGCCTTTTGACCGGCTCAACCGATCGGGTGTAACGAGAGTGCACTTATGCACTGTACACATGTGCTGTACATGTGGGTCCCACAGAGATGTTCTTGAGACATCTGTTCCATCCATCCGTTTTCCCATCAAATATAAGGGTTGAGACCAACTTTCTGGCATATCCAGATATCAGGTGGGCCCCAGTTTGACGATTCATGGGCTGATCAAGCCGTTGGGCCACTTCTATAGGGATCCAGGAGCTGAAACTTGATGTGTACGGTTCATTTGTGGTCCTCAGGCTATGTATGAAATTCGGAGCCGATCAGATGGTGGGAACCTTGTGATCTTGCATTCTGGATGTTTTTCAAGCTTGTTTGACGTGAACGGCTTGATTTTCTCGAATCTCTGACGTTATAAATCCATCAATCTTGGTCCCCTGGAGTCCGTCCTTCGCTCTGGTGACTTCAGAGCGTTAATTCCATGCTTTTAGTAGTCTTCTTCAATCCACGCTCATAATTGCATCCTGCAGCAAAATACCATCAACATATGACATTAAGCACTATCATGTACATAAAATTAGGTACTAATCAGGGTCTAATATGCAATATCCGACCCTCAACAATATCTAATCACCATTATTTTCCTGTGGTGTGGTTCATATGAGATTTATATCCCTCTCATTTTTGGGATCAACCCCTAAAATTATATGTAAAAATAGATTAGCGGAATGGATGATACACATACATCATGGTGGGGAAGTGATGTCACCCATTTATATGGGTCCCACTATGATGTATGTTTTGTATCCACACCGTCCATCCATTTGGAGAGATCATTTTAGGGCATGAGCCAAAGAATGAATCAGATTCAAAACTCGAGTGGACCCCACCACAGAAAACAGTGGAGAGAGTCACGCCCACCATTTATTACGACTGAATCCAATCCAAACTTCGTCACTTTGTCTACCGAACCCCGTCACTTTGTACAGCAACCCCGTCACTTTGTCTACTGAACCCCGTCACTTTGTACTGCAACCTCGTCACTTTCTCTAGTGAATTTCATCACTTTGTACTGCAACCCCGTCACTTTGTCTACTGAACCCCGTTACTTTATACTGCAACCCCGTCACTTTATCTATTGAACCCCGTCACTTTGTACTGCAACCTCGTCACTTTGTTTAGTGAACCCCGTCACTTTGTACTGCAACCCTGTCTCTTTGTCTACTGAATTCCGTCACTTTGCACTGCAACATCATCACTTTGTCTATTGTACCCCGTCACTTTATGCTACAACCTCATCACTTTATCTACTGTACTCCGTCACTTCGTGCTGCAATCTCGTCACTTTGTCTAGTGAACCCGTCACTTTGTACTGCAACCTCGTCACTTTGTCTACTGAACCCCGTTACTTTATACTGCAACATCGTCACATTGTCTACTGTACCCCGTCACTTTGTACTGCAACCCCGTCACTTTGTGTACTGAACCTCATCACTTTGTCTAGTGAACCCTGTCACTTTGTACTGCAACCCCGTCACTGTCTAGTGATCCCCGTCACTTTGTACTGCAACTCCTTCACTTTGTCTACTGAACCCCATCACTTTGTACTGCAACATCGTCACTTTGTCTACTGTACCCAGTCACTTTATGCTACAACTTCGTCACTTTATCTACTATACCCCGCCACTTTGTCCAATAACCATACTTAACCTCATCACTTTGTCCAGTAACTCTACTTAACCCCATCACTTTGTTTAGTAAAACCCCATCACAAAGTGACGGGGTACTTTACAAAGTGATGAGGTAAATTAGACAAAATGACGATGTTGCAGCACAAAGTGACTGGGTACAATAGACAAAGTGATGATGTTACAATACAAAGTGATGGGGTTCAGTAAACAAAGTGACAGGTACAATAGACAAAGTGACGATGTTGCAGTACAAAGTGACGGGGTTCAGTAGACAAAGTGACGGGGTTGCAGTACAAAGTGACGGGGTTCACTAGAAAAAGTAACGAGATTGCAGCACAAAGTGACAGGGTACAATAGACAAAGTGAGGAGGTTGTAGCATAAAGTGACAGGGTACATTAGACAAAGTGACGATGTTGCAGCACAAAGCGACGGGGTTGTAGTACAAAGTGACGGGGTTGTAGTACAAAGTGACGGGGTTTAGTAGACAAAGTGACGGGGTTGCAATACAAAGTGACGAAGTTCACTCGACAAAGTGACGGGGTTGCAGTACAAAGTGACTCTCTCCACTATTTTCTATGGTGGGGTTCACTCGAGTTTTGGATCTGGCTCATGCCCTAAAATGATCTCTCCAAATGGATGGACGGTGTGGATACAAAACATACATCATGGTGGGACTGACATAACTATGTGACGTCACTTTAGTAGTGAGTCTCACTACTCAACTTGTGCACTGAATCCCTAAATGAAAACTTAAATAAAAATCACAGTGGACCTTAAGTTAACATAGACATTAAAGAAGGGAAAACACAAATATCAGCTTGATGGAAAACTTTTTTGACCCTTTGAAGTTTTTATTGGCGGGTATGACTCCCTCCACTATTTCTGTGTTGGGGTCCACTTGAGTTTTGGATCTGATTCATTTTATGGTTCATGCCCTAAAATGATCTCTCCAAATGGATGGACGGTGTGGATACAAAACATATATCATGGTGGGTTCCACATAACTAGGTGACATCACTTTAGTAGCAGTCTCGCTACTTAATCTGTGCATTGAATCCTCAAATAGAAGGTAGCTGATTGCGGGAACGGATTGGCTATTCCCCCTACCACTGACCCGGTGGCTGGTGGTTATCCATTTTTACATATAATTTTAATGTTTTATCCAAAAAATTATAGGTATATAAATATCAGATGAACCACACCATAAGAAAACAATAGTGATTGGATATCTACCATTAAAATCCTCCTAAGGCTCACTGTACTGTTTATTTGACATCCAATCTTTTGATTAGGTCATACAGGGCTAGATGAAAGGAAAAAAGCAAAGATCAACTTGATTCAAAACTTTTATGGCCCTAAAAAGGTTTTTAATGGTCGACGCTCATTTAACACTGTTTCTTGTAATGTGGTCCACTTGAGATTGTGATATACCTCGTTCTTTTTCTCAGACCATAAAATGATCTGGAAAAATAGATGAACGACATGAATGAAACACATACATCATGTTCGGGCCCACGGAGCACTGAATCCCAAATGGAAACGGAAGCGGATTGGCTACTCCCCCTACCACCAACCCGGTGGTGGTGGTCGGTGCTCTGTGGACCCCACCATGATGTATGTGTTTCATCCATTCTTTTAATCTATTTTTACATATAATTTTAGGGCTTCATCCCACAAATGAGAGGGATATAAATCTCATATGGACCATACCACAGGAAAACAATGGTGATCAGATATCCATCATTAAAGTCCTCCTAAGGCCCATTGTACAGTTTATTTGGTCATAAAGACCCAGATGAAGGGGAAAAACAAAGATCAACTTGATCCAAAACTTTTACAACCTCCTCACTTTGTCTACTATACCCCGTCACTTTGTGCTGCAATCTCGTTACTTTTTCTAGTGAACCCCGTCACTTTGTACTGCAACCCCGTCACTTTGTCTACTGAACCCCGTCACTTTGTACTGCAACATCATCACTTTGTCTATTGTACCTGTCACTTTGTTTACTGAACCCCATCACTTTGTATTCCAACATCATCACTTTGTCTACTGTACCCAGTCACTTTGTGCTGCAACCTCGTCATTTTGTCTAATTTACCTCGTCACTTTGTAAAGTACCCCGTCACTTTGTGATGAGGTTTTACTAAACAAAGTGATGGGGTTAAGTAGAGTTACTGGACAAAGTGATGGGGTTAAGTATAGTTATTGGACAAAGTGGTGGGGTATAGTAGACAAAGTGACGAAGTTGTAGCACAAAGTGACTGGGTACAGTAGACAAAGTGACGATGTTGCAGTACAAAGTGATGGGGTTCAGTAGACAAAGTGACGGGGTTGCAGTACAAAGTGACGGGGATCACTAGACAGTGACGGGGTTGCAGCACAAAGTGACAGGGTTCACTAGACAAAGTGATGAGGTTCAGTACACAAAGTGACGGGGTTGCAGTACAAAGTGACGGGGTACAGTAGACAATGTGACGATGTTGCAATATAAAGTAACGGGGTTCAGTAGACAAAGTGACGAGGTTGCAGTACAAAGTGACGGGTTCACTAGACAAAGTGACGAGATTGCAGCACGAAGTGACGGAGTACAGTAGATAAAGTGACGAGGTTGTAGCATAAAGTGACGGGGTACAATAGACAAAGTGACGATGTTGCAGTGCACAGTGACGGAATTCAGTAGACAAAGAGACAGGGTTGCAGTACAAAGTGACGGGGTTCACTAAACAAAGTGACGGGGTTGCAGTACAAAGTGACGGGGTTCAATAGATAAAGTGACGGGGTTGCAGTATAAAGTAACGGGGTTCAGTAGACAAAGTGACGGGGTTGCAGTACAAAGTGATGAAATTCACTAGAGAAAGTGACGAGGTTGCAGTACAAAGTGACGGGGTTCAGTAGACAAAGTGACGGGGTTGCTGTACAAAGTGACGGGGTTCGGTAGACAAAGTGACGAAGTTTGGATTGGATTCAGTCGTAATAAATGGTGGGCGTGACTCTCTCCACTGTTTTCTGTGGTGGGGTCCACTCGAGTTTTGAATCTGATTCATTCTTTGGCTCATGCCCTAAAATGATCTCTCCAAATGGATGGACGGTGTGGATACAAAACATACATCATAGTGGGACCCATATAAATGGGTGACATCACTTCCCGACCATGATGTATGTGTATCATCCATTCCGCTAATCTATTTTTACATATAATTTTAGGGGTTGATCCCAAAAATGAGAGGGATATAAATCTCATATGAACCACACCACAGGAAAATAATGGTGATTGGATATCCATCATTAAAGTCCTCCTAAGGCCCACCGTACTATTTATTTGACATCCAATCTGTTGGTTTGGTCATAAAGACTCAGGTGAAGGGAAAAATCAAAGATCAGCTTGATCCGAAACTTTTATGGTCCCCAAAAAGTTTTTAATGGTCAACGTTCATTCAACACTGTTTCATGTAATGTGGTCCACTTGAGATTGGGTTATACCTCATTTTTGGTCTCAGACCATAAAATGATCTAGAAAAAGAGATGGACGAGATGGATGAAACACATACATCATGGTGGGCCCACATAGCACCAAGTGGCAGGGGAGTAGCCAATACGTTTCCAATGGAAACCGTGGACGTGGATTCACTTGGGAAAGCCTTTTGCATGAAGTTCCAACGCTGGATGTATGGTGGGGTCCACCGTAATGTTTATAAGAATTTCAATCCATTCATCCATTTTTAGAGCTCATTTTAAGACATGTAACAAAAAATTAGGATGATCATACACTCAACTTGGCCATACAAGAAATTCCTACCGTTGAAACCTTCCTGGGCCTCTTGATGTTTATATGCCATCCAAATTGTTTATAAGGTCATTTTTACTTGGATGAAGTGAAAACACCAAAATATTAGACCGATGCAAAACTTTTGTGGCCATATAAATATTTCAACGATGGACACTAAATCCCCACTGTTTCCTCTTGTGTGGCCCATTTGAGTTTTGTATATTCATTAGTTTTGGTATGATGTCCTAAAATGATATCTAAAAATGGATGAACAGGTTGGATTTATCACAAACGTCGCAGTGGGCCCATCTGGAATCCTTGTACAGGATATTAATGCAAAAGGCTTTGGCAGGAAATCTGCGTCTAAAATGTGAAATCGGATTGCGTCCTGAGTCTTATTGTACAGAGTAAACTTTATTGGGCCCACTGTGAATTCATGTGGTTTATCCACGCCCTCCATCCATTTTTTCAGATCATTTTAGGAGTTGGGCCCAAATTTGAAGTATATCAAAAGCTTGAGTAGACCATACCAAAGGAAACAGTGGAAGTATTGATTTTCACCATTGAAGTGTTTCTATGCCCCTAATGATTTTTATTTTTCATCCAAACTGTTCATAAGATCACAAAGACATGGATGACTTGAAAAAACAAATATCATCTTGATATAAAACTTACGTGGGCCCCAAAAACTTTTCAACGGTAGAATTTAATTCACATTGTTTCAGGTGGTGTG
The DNA here is from genome assembly GCA_021015155.1 of Magnolia officinalis. NCBI lineage: Eukaryota > Viridiplantae > Streptophyta > Magnoliopsida > Magnoliales > Magnoliaceae > Magnolia > Magnolia officinalis. Next base: position 22,400,913 of record JAJHSJ010000008.1, read on the forward strand.
GTCCATCTGATCTTTGGATGTGATTAATTTTTGTTGTAAAATCCTAAAATTAGATGATAAAAGAGATGGATGGAGTTGATATAATGCCCGAATGACAGTAATGGTGGGCTCCACAGACTTTACTAATTACGCTTTCCGCACGAGGTACTCAGTGCGCAAACCCCTTTCGTTTAAACGTTCGTTATAGTTATCATTAAATGTACTTTTTTTTAAATATATTTAAAAAATTAACGAGGTGGCACTTACAATGACGTTGACCAATGAAAACGCTGGAGGCAGGGAGTTCCTGCCTCCGGGAGGCAGATGATCCGCACTCTTAAAAATAAGTTAGATCTGCTAAGGTCTAGTTTAGATAAGTCTTGTAATGTGAACTTGGATAACCCTCTGTGTGTACGTCTAGGGCTTTTCACCTATTTTTCTTTACCGAGTTAACTCAGTTCGACCCGGTGAACCCATCCATGTCTAACCGTGGGAGAGATAAGAAAAGTGAAAGAAAGGATTTTAGGAAAAGGAAAGGACTGCTCCTACCAGGTGCGGATCGGAAACTCTCAACCGAGGTCCTCCCCTGCAGAAGAAACGGAACTGCCTTCTTTCTCTCTTCTTTCTTTTCTTTTTCCTTTTTTCTTTCTTGCTTCCCCTTTCCTCCTCATGCTTCCGGTTTCTCCTGAGGTGGATGGAGGGAGTTTATTTATAGGGAGCAGGCCTTCCAGAGGCTTCTTGCGCAAGGTGTTTCCGTCAGGGAGTCGGACTTCCTTCCTTCGCACTCCACTGTTACGCAGGGACGATCGGATGTCGTTTGCAGTCTACCGTGCCTCCTCCAATCACATCTGCCAACATGAAAACGGTCGAAATCTCCCCCTCTAGAGTCTGGATGGTCTGGATCATGGCCCCGATCTGGGTCTTGATCGCCCAACGGCCTGCGGTGGTCCGAGTTGCGTCCGTTGTTTGTATTCGCACCTCTTGCGGACGTTTCTTTGAATCTGCGAGGGTTGGTGGGCCCACGATCAGCCCGGACTGGGAAATCCATTCCTTCCATTGGATTTCCCTCGCCATTTTGATCCAACCTGCCCTATCATAAATCAGATTCATGGGAATTCGCGAGGTTTCCCGCGCCGCCATTTATTCTACTCTTGAACGGTTGGAAGTTGATCTTGCTGCGTCTTTTCCACCTTCTCTTCTACACTTCAATTACAAGACTGGTTAGATTCCAATGGATGGTCCGGATCGGTCTTGGGAGTCCATGTGGTGGCCCACTGCAACCGTCCGCAAGCCCCTGTTTCCGCATCTTATCGCGGATTCTCTGTTGGAAGTGAAGACGCGGATCAACGCCGCTTTGACCGAGCCCACGACTCCCTGTCTTGCGGCTGGGTATGTCATGTGCACATGCACCTTCTATGCAGCGTCCATGGTGGTGTTCTGACGACATCCACGCTGCCCAATCGTCTCCTCATCTACTTCTAAGGGTTAAGCCCAGGTTTGAGACTTATCCGAAAGTCAGGTGGTCCATGTTTGGGTGAATATACGTTTCCACCACCGATCACACTGATCTACTGGCTGCTCTTCGTTATGTACGGTAAGTTCTTGCTACTTAGGCCTCATACAAGGTTTCATGTCAAAAGGATCGGGGAAACCCGATGATCTTGAATACAGGGTTTTAGTTGTAATGGCGTTTTCGTAAATATTATTGCTCTATTTTTTTATTTTATTTTATTTTTTTTTGTTTCTTTTTGTGAAATCTAATGGTTTTGCATTATTATATTCACTTTTCCAAACAGTATTTACAAAAGAACTTACGTCTAAATCCTTATGGATAAGACGTTTCTTTACTCCTTTAAAGGAATGTACGCTTGTATCTATCATGGTGAATCTTAAGGTAACGCACGAGGATTTTCCATTTTTTGAGTATTCAAAAGTTTGGGACGTTACACGCCCCCTGAAACAGCTACTGCTAACAGCAATAACATACTCCAAAACCCTTTGCCACAGCATCAAGTATGCCCTAACACTTCCAGCACCCCCACCATCAATGCGATACAGGGAGAATATTCTTCTCATATTTTCCAAGCATTCTTGGCCAAAAGCTATGAGATGGAGGTTCCTCCACTCATTTTGCAAGGGGCATTACCCCCTCCTCTGTTGGTCCTTCAAGGGAAGGCCCCTGAACCTCATCTCAGTCCTCCTCATCACGTGGAACAAATGTGGGATCAACCATTAGTCCTACAAGGAAGAGCCCCTAACTATGTTAACACAAGACAACAACCCCCACCAGTCAGGAGCCTACCATCTAGTCGTCCTTATGGGGAAGGCTCCATCGCACATGCCTAGTCATGTCTCATACCATCTACTCATTGCTGCATAAGAATAATGTCCTCTCCCGTTCTACATGTCACACGAACTCGATGAATCCGTCCATACAAGCCAGGAAGGCCCTCCTTCACAACCCATATTACTCCTAGGGGCATCGTTGGCTTCGCAATTGAACCACACATCTGTTATCGCTAACCCTCTACCTCCTCTATAATGTTCACCTCCTCTAGTTCTTTAAGGAATGATGGAACTGGTCTCAGACAACAAGGTAGTCCCCTGGCATTACCCAGAATGCTCTAAGGTGGGAAACATGCATCTTAATGGGAGATGCTTTCGAAAAGAAGGACTAAGAGGAGATCCCAAGGGACCTTTGGCCGGAACGATACATAAGGCCAACACTGCATACGATATAGCGGCCCAACTTAAAACCATTCTGGCCCAAAATATATGTTTAGGAACTTCTCTATACATCGCAAGCACACCAGGAGATTTTTGTTAAAACTCTGAATGATGCGCATATCTCCTGAGAAGCTGCACCTAAAATGGTTGCACACATGATAGGGCAACTCCTTGCCCCCTAAGCCATAACCTTCTCAGATGATGAGTTGCCACCAGAAGGCCGCGACCATGCAAGGTCATTAAATGTAATTGTCCATCATAAGGACAATAACATCCCACTGGTACTGATTGATAACGGCTCAAGTGTGTATGTTTGCCCACTTTGGACTACCTTGTATTTGGGACTAAATCCAGGCCCAGCAATATGAATGTGAGAGCATTCGACAATTCCCATAGACAAGCACAAGGAGAAGTTGATCTTGAATTACAAATTGGCCCAGATACATCTATCATGTCGTCTCAGGTGTTGGACATCCCTTCATCATTCAATCTTCTCCTCGATCAACCTTGGCTTCACGAAGTTGGGCCCGTACCGTCAACTCTCCACCAGAGGGTCAAGTACATCCATGAGAATAAGGTGCTCTGCATTCTGGCAAAACCTGAACCACTTTTTTCCAATGAAACAAATCTTTAGGGGGAGCCTAACATCCCAATTATTGACACATGGAAACCAGATAAAGACAAACCATATTACAGCTTCCAATTTGAAGAAGTGTCACGTCCCAGCAGTATGTCCTTTAAAATCAAACTATATTTTCAATCCAGCCGAGCGCCAAATCCTGAACTACCTACTTAAATGCTAAGATACCACCAAGGTAATTGAGGTTCAAGAAAGAGTAGGAAAGGCAGGAGTGGGATATGAGTCTCCTTCACCAGAAGAACCAGAGGAGGCAGATACCGAGAAGAGGCGGAAGGGCTATGAGATGAGCCATCTCTCCCATTTCACACCAATTCAATTTGTTAGCGTCAGAGTCATCCATCCAAGTCAAAATCTAGAGTCCGACTCACCAAGTCACGACAATAGTCTCACCCTCATTGAGTTGCCCAAGCAACAACTGGACAAGGGGCATGAGCTACCCTCTCTTGATTAGACCACAACAATAGTCCCACCAGAGCTACAATAACATGAAGAGCGCCATGACAAAGGGAATGAAGGAAGGTCCGATGAATCTGATACCGAGTCAGAACCTAGCCCTCGCTACATCATGATGATTGTGCACAATAAAGAAAATCAACCCACAACTGTTACATCCTGAATTTTCCCGGCTCAAGTACATACTCATGCCCGAGAATTCTGGGTGTTAATAATGTAAAGATTTGGATGCTTCAAAATCTTACCTCGGTTTTCTTTCCATTTAGATCACATCCAGTTACATTCATGAAGGTAACCATTCACAAAAGTAAAATCAGCTATATTTATTATTCCATTAGATTAAAAGAATTCAACAAATTATCAAATGCCCTCTCAATGGAAGCTTATTACATTATCAAAGTTTGCAGCGAAAATAAATAAAACTAAACATAAAGCTATATCTTTATTTATTCAAAATAATCTTCCGTAGAGGGTTTGTCATCCATGTCCTCAATTTGCACATCACCTGCATCATCTGTACAGTTGGAGAGAGTCAATGCCCTACTCATAATGATGGTTATCCTTTAAGATTGCTCAAGTGGTAGATTGACTGAAAGATACCTCGTTTCAACACTGAGGTCTTGGTATCGATTCCCTAGTGGGGGTGGCTAACAGTGAAGTGTGAACTAACAGTGGGAGTACTAACAAGCTAACAAAAAAAATCAAGAGATTCATAAGAATAATGTGAGGGTTCTGATATGTCTCGTACTCCACCACTACGAGTAATATCAGTATGCACAACCATATATATATATATATATATATATATATATATATATATATATATATATATATATATATATATATATATATATATGAATGCATGCCTAACAAAGTGTGTGCAGCTCATCATACATAGTAATCATCACAATGTGAAATATAATTAATAGAAAACCCGGCTCGCCTGCATCCCATAACTACGAAGATTCGTTAGTGTGTTCAACGCTACCGTGGATTTACGTGAACACCTCAAGATGGTACAACACAAGGATCAGATGAATTACATGACACGATTTGTTAATGGAGGGACTATTTGTGACATCTAATCCCGGAAGTGATGTAACACATATTGTGAATTACTTAGATGAAAATGCGAGCATAAGAAGTCCTAGTGGGGGGGTGAATAGGACGATGCCGAATAATCGAATAAAGTGCTAAAATAATAAATAAATCAGAGATCTCAATCGCACTAGTATTGAAACCTTAATTCAAACTGATTCATAGGACAACCTTCACCCAAACAAGTTTAGGCAGGACAATCTTATTTCACGAATGTGATAAGAATCAAAATTCTAAACTAAGCAAGAGCAAATAAAACTATCTATCACAAACATTCACCACTTTAGCATAAAAAATTACAACCATTTACCACAAAATAATAAAAACATTCACCACTACACCAAGAATTATAGTGGTTTGGTATGTCAACAACTGTTCTCAAACAGCTACACCTACTTCACTCCTAAGATTACTAACCACATAATCTCGGCTTTCACTATGAATAAGGTTTTCACAGGGTCACCTTAAAACCTGATACAGTTGTGATTTTATTGGGCCATCACAAACAAAGAAACCCCTCAATGAGATTTTCTGACTTATCTCAGAAAAACTAATTCTGAGATTTTCTGGCTATCTCAAAAAAACCAAAAATACAAAATGAAAATTTATACTTATCTTCACCGTAGAAGTCGTAGCCGTAGAACCACTTTTCTTAAATGACGAATGTTCAATGTTTAGTCCGATAGAAAAGGTCCAGGGTTCTATTGATTTAATTAAATTTAAAACAATGGCTACTTGTATTAATTCCTTTAAATTTTAAAAAGAAGAGTATTCCCTCTCTTTTTAGAATCAGAATGATAGAATTATAGATTAAGGAATTAAACAAAAAAAGCTTTAAAATGATTTATAAATATCGCTTGATAGCTTGACAATAACTGGTGCTTTCTTCTCTTTTACAGAAGTATTTTGGTAGACTTGAATTGTCTTTTTGCATTGAGAAAGAACCTCAATTTATAGGCACGGAAGTTGTTGCTTCGACTCGTCTAAGCACCGGATTTAGTTCCAATAAATTTTCAATTTTGAGCGGGATAAGATCTAACAGATCTTCGACTCGTCGAAGGCCATGCTCGACTGATTGAAGGCCCTTCTAGACTGGTCAAAAGTGGTCTTCGACTGATCAAGGATGCCAAAATCTCAACGATTTTAGTTGTTAGACTTCGAGCCGATGAATGATAGACTGGTCGAAGGAGGTCCTTCGACTAGTCGAAGAGACCCACTCGACTAGTCGAAGGAGTAACAAAAATTCTGTTTCACTTCGGTTAGAACTAGGACTAGTCGAGAAATTCCTAGACTGGTCGAGCCACAACTTAGGCTTGTCGAAACTCAGTCAATTATAAGTATAAAACCCAATTTTAAATCTATTTTGAAAGCACCTAAACTTAAGATTTTTCTATGGTTTATAATACCTGTGTGGACTGAATTTCATTGCCTTGAAGTATGTTAGAGACTTGAACTTCTCAAAGGAGCTTGATCTTCTACTAGAACTTTAGTAGATTGAGTTTAGTCTTTAAGTAGAGCTTGAGCTTGACTTGAACTTCAACTTGAGCTTGACTTGAACTTCAACATGAGCTTGACTTGAAGATCATTTGCTAAGATGTTTTGACAAGACAAAAATTGACAAATAAGGTGTAAAATGTGCTTTAAAAATAATAGCACTTACAATCTCCCCCTTTGTCAATTTCGTGACAAAACACTTAGTATTACAAGAGTCCGAATGAAGCCCTGTATCCTTGTACTTATGTTATAAACGAGTTGTTGAAGATTGTAAAAATTTACTACTCCCCCTCAATTTGCGCTTTCCCTGTATTATAACATATAACCTTCCATTCTAAAGCATTCTTCAAGCATTTAAGTATATTCATTCTCTCATCAGTTACATGCGTCATATATTCAAAACATTAAAACATACATGTCCCATTTTTTTCAATTCTCTCCCCATTTTTGTCACAAGTTGACAAGAGAAGAAATAGGTTAACCATCAAGTAAAAACATATGAATAACCAAAGAAACAATTAAAAGAAATAAAGCATATGAATATATCAAGGCGAGTAGCATATTAGATTGTCAAAATAGGGAAATAATCATCTAAGGAGAGTCTAAAGCAGTTTTCAAGCAAACCAAGTACAATTAAGGTTATACAACCCCATAAAAACAAAAATGCAATAAACTCAGTTGGATCCAGATGATGAAGGAGCAGGCATAGAAGGGTCGAGCTGGTGCAAACTCTTGGCGATACAGTGGAAGTACTTTTTCATGTACTTCATTGATGATTTTTGAGTTTAAACCACATTGTCCTGTGAGACCCATAGAGCCTCAACCTTCTCCTCCAATGATTTCAGTCGATCATTAACCTAAGAAGGTTGATAGTCTGGATCTTCTAGATCATTCAACTCATCGAGCTTAGCAAATATGTCATCCATCAACGTGTCTTCAGGTGCAGGTGCTTCTTTCTCTTTTTCTTCGTCACGTTGACCAAGAAGAAATTCCAGATTCATCTTATTCAAATTGGTGTTGTTAAATGGTAATCTGACTCCGGTGCCTCAGACGAATGAATTGTGACATTATAGTGTAAAGAAATACACGTCATGAGGTAGACAAATGGAATAGAACATGACCAGGATGAAGATGAAACTGGATAATGAGATAGTATATGAGAGAAGGAAGACAGACTTGTATACCAGACGCGACCGAATAGAGGATATGAGTCATGAAGGGAGTACATTCCGACTTATTCCCAGACCCAGGATAAATATTTGACGTAAAGATCCGATGTAGGAATTGATATTTGGGGAGCATCTGGTTGGCACGTAGCGCATTACCGGATTTCCATTCAGCATTGAAATGACATAACTTATAAGTAATTGTTTGTCATTCAGTATGCGTCATTTTGTCAGTTAGATTATCGATTGGAATCGCATCATCTGCAATGACAATCTCAGTCAATGCTGAGATAGTATAACGATTTACAATGAATGTGTCTTCTACAAATTTAATCGTAAAAGAAAGGTATTTGAGAGACACATCACAAATCGATGTGTACATCACTTACACTATGGAATGGTAAGCCGTTCCACTCTAACCAAAAATGTCTTCCCATCCGATATTTGAAAGTAGAGGAATAAGTTCAAATGGAGCAATGTGAGCAAGATTAACACTAAGCTCAATCATTATATCTCTTGAGCGGAAATCCTTAATATGCTTCGAATCTTCTTCGAGGCCCCTTAGGGTTCTTACATTAGATGGAGTCGACCTAGTTGACGAGCTATCATGACTTTTGCGTGGTACCGTTCTTTAGTACGATGCTCCATTTAATGTTTGCACAAGAAAAAATTATAGAGAGTAATGTGATTGTGGATAGATTAGATTTTCCACAAAGTTACCACAAATAGGGTTTGAAATTAAAAATAACCCCAAAAAAGAGATTGACTAGCAAGGAAATACCCAAATCTTGAAGGAAATCGAAAAATAATCACTTACAAGCAATATTGGAAGTTGGGTTCGTTGAGAGAAGCACTGGCTAGTCGAGGAAGAAGGTGAAAATGAAATGGAAAAAGTGATTTTTCCCCTTTTAGGTGAAATCGTGTGGTCCTCGACCGGTCGAGCACGTACTTGACTTGTCGAGGGTTCAACCGGTCGAGCACTTACTTGACCAGTCGAGCAACACAAAAAATCTGAAATTTTATTAAAATTAAAAAAAAATTATCATCATTTTATTATCATTTCATGCATTTAATTAATATAAATATAAAATAAATAAATTCATAAAGAATACATTTAATTAATAATACACAAACCAATATCATGCTTTAAATTGGAAAATCTAGTCCTATCGAGCGGTTTGATCAGTATGTCTGCAAGCTGCTTCTCATTTTGAATATATTCTAGCGCAATACTCTTGTCCTCAATTATTTCTCGAATATAATGGTATCGAATATCGATATGTTTAGTACGAGAATGTTGGATTGAATTTTTTGAAATATTAACTGCGCTCGAGTTATCGCAGTTTAATGTCATTGTATCTTGCGTAATACCATAATCAGCTAACATTTTTTCATCCAAATGAGTCGAGTACAGGCATTACCAGTTGCGATATATTCGACTTCAGCTGTTAAAAGAGATACAAAGTTTTATTTCTTACTGAGCCAGGATACTAAACAAATCCATACGTAGAAACATCCACCACTAGTAGATTTTCTATCGTCAATATTACATGCCCAGTTTGCATCAGTATATCCGGCAATTTGTATGGATGTGTCATGTGGATAACAAAGTTCTAAGTTAGAAAAACTTGCGACATATCTGATTATCCATTTAACAACAATTAGATGTGATTCTTTATGATTAGATTGATATTTAGCACATATTCTAACACTAAAAGCAATATCAAGTCTACTAACAGTTAAGTATAAGAGACTACCAATCATGATTCGATATAGGAGGGAGTCTACACTTTTACCTGATTTATCTTTTGAGAGTTTAAGAGTTGTACTCATTGGAATATTAAACTTCTTTCTATTCTCAAACCCAAACCTTTTTACAAGGTTCAAGGCGTATTTGGTTTGTGAGATGAATATACAATTTTCATGTTACTTAACTTGTAATTAAAGAAAGTAGTTTAGTTCACCAACCATACTCATTTCAAACTTGGATTTCATCAGATCTACAAACTCAATAGATAAGTGAGTGCATGTAGATCCATAAATTATATCGTCGACATAGATATGAACTATCAATATATGAATGTTGTATTTTTTGACGAATAAAGTTTTATCAGCGCCACCCATAATGAAGTTATGACTAAGTAAAAATTTATTCAATTTTTCGTACCACGTCCTGGGAGCTTGTTTCAAACCATAAAATGCCTTTTAAGACAATATACATGATTTGGAGATTTGGGGTCCTCAAAACCCTTAGGTTGTTCAACATAAACCTCCTCATGAAAGTCACTGTTTAGAAACACACTTTTAACATCCATTCGGTATATTTTAAATTTCTTATGATATGTAATCAAAATAAATAATCTTATGGATTGAAGGCGTACAACTGGTGCAAAGGTCTCATCGTAATCAATACCTTCTATTTGCGTGTACCCTTGTACAACCAGTCAAGCCTGATTTCTAATAATATTACCTAATTCATCAGTTTTGTTCTTAAAAATCTATTTGGTTCCAATTACATATTTATTGGTAGGTCTAGAAACCAAGTACCACACATCATTTCTAACAAATTGATTTAGTTCTTCTTGCATGGCAATTATCCAATTTTCATCGACAAATGCTTCATTTACATTGGTAGGTTTAATTTGGGAAGTGAAATAGACATAATTACAGATATTTTTTAATTGTCTTCTTGTCTGTACACCAGTACTAGGGTTACCAAGTATTTGATCAGTCAGATGATCTTTAACTTATCTTATTTTAGTATTAACTGATTTGGATGAAGAGTCAAGTAAATTAATTATATTAACTTCATCATCATCTTGACTTGGAGTGATGTGATTTGTTGATCATTAATTACTACATTTATTGATTCCTAAATCACCCCAGTTCTTTTATTAAGAACCCTATAAGCATGGCTATTTAGGGCATAACCTAAAAATATTCCTTCATCACTCTTTGCTTCAAATTGTTTCAGATTTTCTTGTTCACATAAAATAAAACATTTACTTCCAAAAGTCCGAAAATATTTAAGAGTGGGCTTTTTATTAAACCAAAGTTCATAAGCTGTTTTATTTTTTACTTTTCTAATGTATACACGATTTATAATGTAACAACCAATATTGATAGCCTCAGCCCATAAATTTTTTGGTAGTTTCATGTTATTTAGCATTACGCTAACCATTTCCTGTAAAACTCTGTTTTTCTTTTCAACAATACCATTTTGTTGAGGTGCTATGTGAGTAGAGAACTCATGCGATATACCATGATCATTACAGTGCTTCTCAAAATTGCTATTCTCGAATTCAATGCCATGATCACTTCTAATTTTGATCATAGATATCTCTTTTTCAGTCTGAATATGCTTTAAAATTTTTCCGACTTCATCGAGAGTATCTAATTTTTCTCTCAAAAAAACTACCCATGTATATCTGGTGAAATCATCAACAATGATCAGAAAATACTTCTTTCCACCTCTACTCTTCGTTCTAGTTTGTCCTATTAGATCCATGTGGAGTAGTTCTAAAGGTTTGGCTATAACTAAGGAGTTCACTTTCTTGGGACTACTCCTGATCTGTTTGCCAATTTGACATGCGCTACATACTTTTTCTATCTTTTTTCAGCTTGGGTAAGCCACGTAAGTGATCTTTTTTACTCAACTTATATAGTTATCTATAGTTAACATGCCCAAGACGTTTATGCCATAGCTCGGTCTCCTCTGTTTGGACCATGTAACTTGTATGGTTTTATGAGCAAGAGTTATCTATAATATAGCAATTTTCAGAGGTCCTGTGACCATTTAATATTACAACCCTTCTCATTTATTATTTCACATTTGTGATCAGAAAATTTCACACCGTGTTTATTATCACGGATTTGTGATATGCTTAAGAGGTTATGTTTTAAACCTTCAACATAAAGCACATTTTCAAAGGGAGGTAGGTTAAGAAGTTGTACAATACCTTGGCCTATAATTTTACAGTTGCTTCCATCACCGAAAGTAACTGAGTTGCCATTAACTTCTTTGATATTCGTGAATATCGCTTTGTCACATGTCATATGTCTTGAGCATCCACTATCCAGGTACCATTTTGAGTGGCTAATGGCTTTGAAAGTTGTGTAGACAACAAGGCACTTAACCTTTGGAACCCATTTTATAATGGTTCTAGGTATAGGAGTGACTCTTAAGTTTCGCTGTATTTGGGAGTTAGGATTTCTCCTTTCTCTATAAACTTCATATACATTTGAGTTGGATTTTAGTAGCTCTTTAAGCAGGTTAACAAGTTTTTCAGCTAAGGGAGATTTATTATTCTTTTGATGTTTATAACTGTTGGCATTACTATATTTAGGAACTTGAAAGGGTTTTAAGTTTTTGAAATCATTATGATTAAAGTTTCTTAAAGTCTTACCTTTAAAGATCGAAGATTCTCCTCTCACAAAAATAAGAGTAGAATCCTTGGATTTTGAGGTATTACCTTTGATATAACCCAAACCAGTCTCGTTACCACATTTTTTTAGATGCGGTTAACAATTTTTTAAGCTTTTGGTCACCATGGGTATATTTCCAAGTGTCTTTAAAACTCAAAAGGAAAGAAACTTCAAGTTTTAGTTTCTCATTTTTTATTTTGAATTTTTATAATTCAACAGATTTAAAACTTAAATCTAATTTTGGTTTTTCAAGACAATCTGAAAAATGAGATTTTTCCAAAACTGTGCTTTCAAGTTCTTCTTTTAGTTTAGCATATTTCTCTTTTTGAATTTTTAATTTAATAGCAGTTTTACAACTTTCTCTGTATAAGGCATTATAGGCATCTTGAAGGTCGTCTTCATTTTCATTTTCAGGATCACTCCTGAGATTTTCATATTCCGATATATTACAACTATCTAAGGAAGTGACTCTAACTATAGTCATAAGGGCTTTCACATCATTTGCATTTGTATTTTCTTGTTCTGATTCATCAGACTCAGAAGAATTTTCAGAGTCAGATGATTCATCCCAAGTTGCTATCATGTCCTCTCTTTTTGACCTATCCTTTTTAGGACATTTATTAGCCAAATGCCAATATTCATGGCAGTTGAAACATTGACTGTCCTTTGTTTTAGATATCCAAGAATTATATTTTCCTTTTCTTTTATCAGTTAATTTTTGAAAATCTAATCTTTTCTTGTTTTTGAAAATTCTATAAAATTTCTTAGCTAACATTGCCATATCATCTTCATTTTCAATATCAGAATTAGAACCATTTTCTTTTGAAATAGATTTAAAAGATTTAAAAGCAATTGACTTAGCTTTAGGAGCTTTATAATTCAACTCATATGTTTGTAGAGATCTAACTAACTCTTCAACCTTTATATGATCAGTATTTCTTAATTCCTAAATGACAGTAACTTTAGAATTAAATCTCTCAAGAAGAGATTGCAGTATCTTTGTGCAAACCTTGCTTTGCGAGATTCCATCTCTTAAACCCCACACGGAATTTATTATGTCATTTAGTTTCGTATAGAAGTCCATGAAAGTTTCATTTTCTTCCATATGGATTTCCTCAAATCTGGTAGTGAGGATTTAAACTTTTGATTTCTTGACTATAGAAGTTTCTTCATGTGTTATTTCGAGAATATCCCATGCTTGCTTAGCTATATTGCATGAAATAATTCTTTTGAATTCATCAGGCGATAGAGCGCAAGTTATGACATTTAAGGCTTTAGCATTAGCACTGCTTTCACTTTTCTGAGATGCAGTCCATAAATAGAATGCAATTTTTCTCATAGATTTAGTTCCATCACTACCTAATACTTCAGTCATAGGAGGTTTCCATTTGGTCACAGTGGCTTACCACACACTTTCATCTAAGGATTTTAGAAAAATCCTCATTCTGACCTTCCAGTATGAATAATTAGAGCCATCAAAAGGTGGTAGCCTAGTAATAAATAAACTATTGAAGTTTGACATAATAAATCTTTTGATCTTTAACTCAAGGAAATTAATCCAAAAAATAATAATAATAAGCAACTTAGATTTGATACCACTAAAAGTGCCCTGGTTTGTCAATTAGCGTGACTGTTGAGTCAGTCAGACTGTAGAGCGTTATAGGAAGATCAATTCAAGCGTCTGTCTCAACCGGATGTATGCAAGCTCGCCACAGGTAAATCTAGCCTCACATCCCATGTCCCAAAATACCAGGTATATAAAACCCTTAAAACAAACTAGAACATTATACGGTTTTGAGTTAAGAAAACTTTTTTCAAAATAGGAAAATTCTCTAAGTTTTCTTGCTCTGTCGATTTTATCGATACACATCTCGATATGATCGACCTGCACTGTCGATGTCCTCGATACCTAAACGATATCATCAGAATGAGAACAAAAGTGTCCGGCAACCACATAAATATCTGGACGAATTTATCGATATATCGATATACCTATCAATATCATCAATATTCAAATCTCGAGTCCATCGAAAGTGACTCGATAATATCGACAGGCAGATTTCCGGCACCCCTATTTTTACTTAAGAATATCTTATATGCATCGATATATCGAAACTCTTCTCGATACCATCGAATTTCAAATCTCGATGATATTGGAAGTCTTTCGATATTATCGGTCATGGGCACCTAGTTAACCAGCAAAATATTTCAAGGTTGTTTAACCATAATCGGGGGTCTCTCGATAGAATTGATATTCAAATATTGATGAAATCGGTACTAGGTCGATTACATTGAACAAGGACATAAACTGTCTAGCAAGCTCAATAAGAAATCAGCTGGATTTATCGATGCCTCGACTCTGATATCGATATCATCGACATTCAAATTCCGATGATCTCGATGGTCCCTCGATCATTCTTATAAACCTGAAATATTTCATGTCAAGTCTCTCTCACTTTCAAATGTCGATGAATCAGACCTCACATCGATGAAATCGGAGTTCGAAATCTGATGACATCGACAAGTGTTTCGATTTCATCGACCAGTTGGCTAAAGGTTTCAAAAGTGTATGACATTGAGTTTGCGTCATCGAGCGGACCATCGATGCTATCGAGAGTATACGCTCGATGATATCGAACCTGCTCGATGATATCGAACTCTGTCATAAATGTGACCATTTTATATCCGTTGGAACCTTTTGCCTATGTAAAAGAGAGCTTGTCTATTGTTGCTGGTAGAGAAAGAAGAGAGTGCTTTTGAGTGTTTAACCTTAGATCTTATACCCAAAGCCCTTTTTCTCAGGGGAGTTCATCCTCCAATCCACCCTCATCATTGATATTCAATAGAGTGGATTGGGGAATGAACTTCAACATTCAAGGATCCTTCAGCTACTACCTTAATGGCAAATCATTAAGCTGGGATGCCTTGAATGCATAGATGATTGAAATCACTTTATCTTCCTATAGGAAAATATTTTAAGAGTAGGATTTCATCATACCCTTGACCCAACCCGTCGCCATGTATTGGTACATCATCTGAGTTACGGATCAAGGAAGGAGAAAACTCTTCATCAACAAAGGAGGATATCTTCGTCAACGTGTTAAATGAGACTCATCTGCTTATTTGTAAGTTATTAGAGTCCAGAGGACACTTGTGATCATTCCTTTTTAGGATTGGGTCTAAGGTGTTTCTCACCCTTTCAAGCCCTCGCAGGAGGCCTCCGGCAGGAGTGTACGTAGTGGGTGCGTTGTGTGGACCCTTGCTCTGTGGAGAGCATAAACATCTGGTTAAAAGTGAACCAGTCAAATCCTCGAGTTTGAGGTGAACCGTGTCAAACCTCGAGTTTGAGGTAAATCGCGTAAAACCTCAGTTAAGGTCTTGTAGAATATCTTTGGCCAGTGTGCCTAAAACTGGTTGCTATGTGTTGACCCTTGCTCAGGGAGCATAAACAGTCAGCTTCACTGTAGGTTGTAACGGTTGAAGGTGAACCTGATTTAAAACCTTAGGTTTGAGGTGAACCACTGTGAAACCTTCTTAGTGAAATCCAGTACACTCAAGGGTTGAGTGCGGTTACTGAGAGTGGAGTAGACAAGTTGTCGAACCACTATAAAAATGATTGTGTTTGAGATTGATATTCCTCTGTTTGTGTGATTTACTTTAATATTTTCATATCTGAATATCTGAGATCACACCTCACACATACACAATCATATCCATCATAAACTAGTTTGCATATTGTTCACCTCTTACATAGTTTGTGATTGGATCCTCTACCGGGCTTGGAAGCCAGTAGAGTTACTTTTGAGTAATCCTAATATGAGCTTGTTGCTAGGATTAGTGCATTAAGATTTTAAATAAATCATAAAAAAACTTTAAAAAGTCCTATTCACCCCCCTCTAAGACATATTTGCATATTCCTACTTCAAATAAAGCGGTCTTCACCGCTATTTCAACCACTTGAAAAGGCGAGCTTAAGAAGTCCTAGAAGGGGGGAGGGGGGAGGGCATGAATAGGACTATGCCAAATAATCGAATAAAGTGCTGAAATAATAAATCAATCAGAGATCTCAATCGCACAAGTATTGAAACGTTGATTCAAACTGATTCGTAGGACAACCTCCACCCAAACAAGTTTAATTAAGACAACCTTATTTCACGAATGTGATAAGAATCAAAATTTCAAACTAAGCAAAAGTAAATAAAACTATCTATTACAAACATTCAACACTTTAGCATTAAATAAATTACAACCATTCACCACAAAAAGAATAAAAGCATTCACCACTGCACCAAGATTTATAGTGGTTTGGTGTGTCAACAACTGTTCTCAAACAGCCACACCTACTACACTCCCAAGATTACTAACCATGTAATCTCGACTTTCACTATGAATAAGGTTTTCACAAGGTCACCTTAAAACCTGATACAGTTGTGATTTTATTAGGCCATCACAAACAAAGAAACCCCTCAATGAGATTTTCTGACTTATATTAGAAAAACTAACTTTGAGATTTTCTAGCTATTTCAGAAAAATCAAAATACAAAATGAAAATTTATACTTATTTTTACCGTAGAAGAAGTCGTAGTCGTAGAACCGCTTCTCTTGAATGACGAATGTTCAATGTTCAGTCCGATAGAAAAGGTCCAGGGTTCTATTGATTTTAATTAAATTTAAAACAATGGCTACTTGTATTAATTCCTTTAAATCTCAAAAAGAAGAGTATTCCCTCTCTTTTTAGAATCAGAATGATAGAATTAGAGATTAAGAAATTAAACAAAAAAGCTATAAAATGATTTATAAATATCGCTTGATAGCTTGACAATAACTGATGCTTCTTTCTCTCTTATAGAAGTATTTTGGTAGACTTGAATTGTCTTTTCAGATTGAGAAAGAACCTCAAATTATAGGCACGGAAGTTGTTGCTTCGACTCGTCTAAGCACCGGATTTAGTTCCAATAAATTTTCAATTTTGAGCAGGATAAGATCTACCAGATCTTCAACCCGTCAAAGGCCTTGCTCGACTAGTCAAAGGCCCTGCTAGACTGGTCGAAAGTGGTCTTCGACTGATTGAGGATGCTAAAATATGAACGGTTTTAGTTGTTAGACTTCGAGCCGAGAAACGCTCGACTGGTCGAAGGAGGTCCTTCAACTAGTCGAAGAGACCCTCGACTAGTCGAAGGAGTAACAAAAATTCTGTTTCACTTCGGTTAGAACTAGGACTAGTCAAGAAATTCGTAGACTGGTCGATCCACAACTTAAGCTGGTCTAAACTCAGTCAATTATAAGTATAAAACTCAATTTTAAATATGTTTTGAAAGCACCTAAACCTAAGGTTTTTATAGGGTTTATAATACCTGTATGAACTAAATTTCATTGCCTTGAAGTATGTTAGAGACTTAAACTTCTTAAAGGAGCTTGATCTTCTACTAGAACTTTAGTAGATTGAGCTTAGTCTTTAAGTAGAGCTTGAGCTTGATTTTCAACTTAAGCTTGACTTGAATTTCAACTTGAGCTTGACTTGAACTTCAACTTGAGCTGGACTTGAACTTCAACATGAGCTTAACTTTAAGATCATTTGCTAAGATGTTTTGACAAGACAAAATTTGACAAACAAGGTGTAAAATGTTATTTAAACACAATAGCACTTACGGTACATCGATTTGTGAACCACTACCCAAAATCCATGGAATTACCTGTCGACCAAGAAGGTCACTACCCAAAGTGCATTACGTCCACGATAAAATATTTGAATCACTAGTTGTGAGACCTCTAACACATCACTTACACCAAAGGGGAAATAAATTGAACCATGGGAGTTTTGAAATTCCAAGACATATGCCCAACCCATAAAGGGAGGTAGCACAAGGCTAACCTAATAAAAGTGAAAAGTAGCGTTAAGCTATCTTAATAAAAGACAAGAGTAGAAAATATGCTTAACATACCGAATGTTCACGACCAGAGTTTATACTCGTGCTCGAGAAAATCGGGTGTTAATGATGTAAGAAGTGGATATCTCAAGGACTACCCTTGAGATTTCTCTTATCAAAATCACATATATTTACATTTGTTATGGTAACCATACACAAGAATTAAATTAACTGTATTTCTCATTCCATAATTAAATATTGGTCAAATGCTCTCACAATGGGAGTTTATTACAAGGTTCTAAGATGCATAACAGAAGCATAAGTAAAGGAAATCATAAACTATGTTTCTACTCTATTCCTCATGCTCGTCTATCGGGAACGGATCTTCTAGGTCCTCAACTTGTATGTCACCTACATCATTTGCACGGTTGGAGAGGGTCAACACCCTACTCATAATGATGGTTATCCTTTAAGATTAACATTAATTTAAGATATTAATAAAAGTAAAGGTTTCAATATGTCTCATATTCTACTATTACAAGGAGTATCAATATGCGCAAACAACCTACGTGAGATGCATGCCTAGCAAAGTATGTGCTGCTCGTCATACATAGTGATCACCACAATGTAGAATACGATTCATACTAAACCCAGATCGCCCTGCATTCTCACACCACAGAGATTCATCGGCATGTCCAACGCTACCGTAGATTTACATGAACACCTCGAGGCGCACAACACATGAGTAAGATGAATTATATGATACGATTTGTTCATGAAACTACTATTTATGACATCCAATCCCGAAAGTGATGTTACACTGTATTTGGGAATTACACACATCGATTTGTGCACCACTACCCAAAAACCTATAGAATTCTGTGACGACCAAGAGGGTCTCTGTTCACAACCCCAAGTGTAGGGTTTCGATGTAGTAATAATCTCGGTAAGACCAAGGTCGAATCTATAGGGACTAAACCTTGTACATAATCTGAAAGTAACTAGAACTAGAACTAAAAGAAGATGTAATCTAAATCAGGAAAATTTAAGGGAATAATTATAAATTATTAAACTAAAACTTGTAAAATTCAAAGGTGGGAAAACTAGGGTTTCCAAGGATCCACTTGTAGAGATCAGGGAGATCTATGCTTGATTCATGAACACAACTGGAATCAGAGTCCTATCTTCATCCAATTGGAAGATATGTCATTAAAAATCAACTATGAACTTCCTTTGATCTAGTTCTCAATATTCGAGCGGTATTAAAACTAAAATTGATTCCATGTAACGCCCCGTGTTTTCAAGACCCGAGTATATGACTCGTTTCCCAAAAACTCGAGTGTTAACCTTAAAGAATGGCCAAATTCGAATATTTTTTTTTCCTTTATCAGAGTAAGCAAATGAGCGTAGAGTGAACAAATCAACATAAGGGAAATTTCATTATCATTCAAATATACAAGCAGACCATAACGACTTATACAAACCCATGTCTCAACATTAACGATTACAAGATTTGCATATATAAGAAATAATAGAAAGCATATAAATGTAAGCCGCGTGACCATGCAGCTCCTCTTAGCAATACGGTCGTGCATCCATGGCACCTGCACAACTCCTCATCAAGTCTGATCATATACATCACCTAGGACACCTGTTTTACCTGTACGATTGTATATTTGATGGATGAGTGACCAACTCAATGTGAATTCCCCTCAAGATTACACACCGCCACATTAGGTAAACATAATTATAAACAACAAGGCAATCAACAATACATGATGCAGTCTTTTTAAATGCATGGATGCGTGAATGCACATCGACCTAGAGATGCACATCCAGTTAGACTTGAGCTCGTCACCCATGCAAATCATCGACATGGGAAAATCATCCAGTCGGACAAGGGTCGATAATCGGTAGTCTGGGAGCTAGCGAAACGATACCCCAAAGATCCTAAAGGCACGTGCTACAGCATCCAGAAAAGCCACCCGTCATCGCTAATATGTTATGGATGCATGATTAGTCAAACTATTATTAGTCCAGTTACAATCAGCCAATTTAGGTAAGCTCAAGGTCACTACGGGGAGCTCAGAGCCCACGTAGGCCGACAACTCAGGCATAATGTCCCATTACCACGATCCCCGGCTTATGAGGCTACCACCTTAGGATGTTTAATGGAACTCAATCGACTAGTGGCTAATCATATTCAGTATATGGAGCTTACCATCACACGGTTGCACGATATAAAACATCGAACCCATATAGGGCAAATACCAAAATAAAGCCACATAGGGCGAGTATCAAAACCATGCGATAAAAGACCATCCTTGAAAACCAATGGACACAACAACCCTAGATGGTAGGCCCACATCAATGGCTAACTTAAATCATCATTCAATAACCACTAAGCCAAAGGTCCATTACTATCACAACTAGTTGAGTTACATCCCAAGTATGGGGTGTACACATATAGGTGGGGGGGGAGGGGGGTGTTTCCTACTGGTGTACCAGTTTAAGTTCCATAAGCAATCCACAAACAATCCACAAGCATGAATAAATATGCAGGATAAACATTAAGCACGTAATATACCAATTTAATTCCAACAATTAACACATGTGACTATGAAATGGAGATATCAATTATAACTTTAAATAAAAACTATAACTTAGGCTAATGGAAAATGGAAAGCTCGAGGGGAAGAATCATCACCTTAAAGAGTTACCTAACCATCCTTGGTTCATGTTCCCGTACACGCCTTGTGGTTCAATTCACGCAACGATCACCTACGGTTATAGCCAGAGATTTAAAGGGTTTAGAGTTGCGTGAGTTGGGAGGGCCCATAAATGGGGTATTTAGGACAAAATTTGTGGTGCCTAGGCCCCCACCAGATCTTAGTCCAATAAATGGCCCAAGTTGGGCCCTGGTTACTTTCATAACTAAGGCCTAGACTGGGCCAAGAGTTTACCCACAGATAAGGCCTAAATTGGGCCACAATTACATCAAGGTGGGTCTCATGGATGGGCACACCATCTACACCGCTTTATCTATCTCAAGAGATTATTTTAGAGTATTATCCCAAAAAATGAATCATGTCAAAAGGTCATCTAGACCACATCACAAGTAACAGTGGAGATAATGGTTTCCACGGTTTAAACCACACAGGGCCATCATAATCGTTATTTTCCATTCAATCTTATTGTAAGGTCACAAAGACTTGAATTATGTGGAAAAACAAATATCACATTGACCCAAACTTCTGTGCACCCAAAGGGTTTCAAGGGTAGCCGTTCCATCTCTCACTGTTCACTGCAATGTGGTCCGCTTGGTAGATGGTGTGGATCAACGTATACATATCAAGGTAGGCCCACCCGTTTAGATTGTTGGACGACTGGATGGAACACATGAATCAGGTGGGAATCTACGAGTGTGGCCCACGCAGTTGGATGGTTGGATGAAAATACATCCATCAGCTCTGAACGGTGATAATCTCACCCACGTCTGGTAGCTGACGTTATTTCAGCTATGATATAGCTGTTATAGGTACTGTGGGCCCACGTGGGAGTGGCCCGCCATCACATCTATTTAAATATAACATGATATATTATATAATATTCTATATTATACATAAATACATAAAAAAATGGCAGGAGGCTGCCCAGCACCCACCGTCCAAACGGTGCAGATTTACATATTAAAGGTGGGTCCCACGTGGAAGTGGCCCACCATAGCATGCGATAATATAATATATTATATTATATAACATTATATAACATTATATATATATATATATATATATATATATATATATATATTTCATTTATAGGCAGTAACGTCCAGGGCCGGACGTCCCTGATGGACGGTCTACAGCAATTGCCAACACCTGACGTGGCCCACTGAGATTTAAATCTCAGGTGCGACCCACTGTTTTAATGGTGCGGCCCACTGAGATTGGAATCTCAAGTGCGGCCCACCAGCTAACGTGGTGCAGCCCAACTGTAGTGCTGCAGGGTGCAGCCCACCTACAATTTGGTGAGGCCTATCAACTATCCCTGAACAGGGCCCATCCTCACGTTGTATCAGTCCTCTACTTGGGCTGTTAGAGACCACCTTTCAGCCCCAGAAACAGCCAGGATCTGGCATGTTTTTCTGCCCACTTTGTAGGATTTCGTTACCGACATGTAGTTGATCGGATGTCGTGGAAGCTTCAGGATCCGATCGGATTCTCCACCAGGACAAGATGGACGATTCAGATCTCCTGTCCCGATCATGGAGGAATGTCACGGTGACCATCAAATGGACGACGCACATAAAAACGTGCATTCACGCAGGATTTCAGGGAAAACCCTCCCTTCTTGCGGAAAGGCACGGGTCAAACACAATTTAATCGTGTTTGGCCAGCCGGTGCATTGGGGTGTATACATCCCTTGGTGTATATGCACCAATTTGTGGGCCCACCAAGACTTTTGTCGAGAATCTATTCCGTTCATTTGTTTTGGTGGGATTTTAATACTGCCCTATAACACCCCGCACCCTTGGTATGCGGGCGTTACCATTAAAACCTTTGGTAACATGATTATGAGTTTAAATACTAAAGGAGAACCAAGACAAAAAGAAACTAAAAGCTCACACAATAACACACACTAAGTACACTTAACAGGCCAAGTAGCCATCCTGAACGTACCTATGACCCCTGGGCCCCTTTTTAACCGTTGATAACCAATCTTAGAGGAATTAGGCCTTCATCACGCCACTCCACACTAATCGAAAGGAATCCTCTCTCGTCCGTCATTCCCTCTAACAGGAGATTTAAACGGGCAACTCAGTAGGCCTTCATCACGCCACTTCACACTAATCAGGACCGTCAATCTGGAAGGTCTTGCACGGTCGACCAAAACCATGCTTTCACCTCGCAACCCTGCACGCTCACGGACGCACAAGCATAAGCCCAAGCGAGGTAGGGAATCACACGATTTCTTTCAGGCTGGATTTATGTCATGCTAGGGATCCACGTGCGGCCTCTCCTTTAAATCTCAACCTTTCATCTAGGATAAATCCCAGCCTCTCTTTCAATGCCAGGAAAGGAGAAGCACCCTGCCGCTAGGAAAAGGTGGTCGACTGGTTTCCCTTTCGGGAAAATCGTGTTGGCTCCATCCGAGCCTTCCACCTAGGCTCCAGAGGTGATCTGAACCCTATGCGTTAGGGCAGTAGCAGCGACCAGTAGATATACGAGAAAAACCCTCCGCCCGCACGAGAAACAAGTTGCGGCAACAAAATCTCGTGAGTCGATTGTAAGTCGATCAGGGACAAGATAAATGAGCCCCACAACAATCCTAGGGTGCATCCGATCCCTCCAGATGGGTTGGATCGACAAGACTACCACCAATAAAAATCTGCCATTGGCAGGCAGTCATCTTCCTCGTTTAGCCGGGAAACCCATCATGAAATAGGGGGCCCCACTTCTTGATATAAGGCGCCCGTTCAGTGGCTCATGGTGGCAGGAACATCTCTCCACCGTTAGATCATCTTCACACTAGATAGAAATGGAGTAGATGTAGGGCCCAATCCAGCTGCACATGGACCATCCATTGAGAGATAGTCGCGGCTCTGGCTTTATAAATAGAGCCCTATTTCCTCGAGATTAACAATAAGCAATCTTGTAGAGAGAGAGAGGGAGAGAGTGAGAAAATAGTCGAGCGGGTGGAAATTCTGGTGTCGTATAGCACCGGGTCGAGCCGTCTGAATTGGATCAATACGGGTCAGTGCAGCCCGTAATCACCATTGAGAGAGAGAGTGAGAGGTGTGAGAAGATACAAAGAGAGTAGGAGGAAAGAGAGAGAATGGTAGGGGAGCGCGACTGTTGCCAGGCGTGGTGCTGCACTGCACCAAGACAACTATTTGGAAACGGAGTGAGTTGGCTCAGTGCGGGCCAGGGGCAACGCTGTAGGGAGAGAGAGGAAGGATAGGAGAGGATAAACAGGAGAGAGAATAGGAGAGAAAATGGGAGAAATAATAGGAGAGAAAAAAAAGGATTAGTACGTTCCATATGCACGCTCTCCCCTACAATGAACGACAAACCCAGACCTATTGCAATCTGATCCGAGTCGAGTCCTGACTCATTCGGTCGAGCTCAACTCCGTTCGAGTACTGCTAAGGTCGAGCAGTTACTCTTCACAACCGGAAAAAAAATCCCCAGGCCAGCTCCAATCACCGGCTTGTGCTGACCTAGTCGACTCGCCTGAACTGACTCAGTCGACTGAATCAGCCTGACTCAGACAGAGTTATGACTTCAGAATCAGGGGCCCATATTCTTAACCCCTGACTTGAGCTAAAATTTCAGGTAAACCTCATAAGGCTCACTATTTCAAATAGATAGTTGCAGGCCATCATATGTGTAACTATCTAACAGTGTTGTATGGACATCAACACTTAAGGGGCAACTGCAAACTAGACCTCTAGCCAAGTGTGTTGGATCCGTCATCCCCCGGTGGCAGCCCTGAACACAACAAAGAATTCCCTGCAAGGCCAACCTAAACCCTACCACCTCACTCCAGACTTGAGGAAGGCAGATATGACTCAACCTTAAACATCACACTCACTAAGCATCACCATTGAGGTCAACAACTCCCAGGTGATGATTTTTCCCCTTAGGCTTTCCATTCCTAAGTTAGTTCAAACATAGTACCTAAGCCTTAAACCTTATTCAAGGTTCAGATCATTTTTTTTTTTAAAAATTACGGTCTTATCTTGATCTATACATTCACATGAAATATTGATGACATGGTAGGTTCACATACTAATTCTCAAATATTGTTTATATGCAATGTTCATTGATTCCCATGTTTTAATATCACGCTACTTGCTAGTTATACTTCAATTTCATGATGTTACTTTATAAATCTTGTAGTATTGTATAATGTACTTTTACCGCTAGTAGATTGTTGTGGGTCGCCTTAACATTTAACTCACAACATTACATGTGGGAGATTTTACCATTGCATGTGAGCCACACTTGGGATGCAACTGGACAAAATACATGGGGAATAGAACCCTTGACTTGAAAATCCATCACTTATAGAGGGATTCCATTGAACATTCCAAGGTGGGACAAACCTCATGAGCCGGGGATGGTGGTCATGGGACACTATGCTCAAGCTGTCGGCCTATGCTGGGTAACGAGCCCCCCATAGTAACCATTGAGTTGTTCAAAATGGCTGATTGTAATTGAAATAATAAAAGTTGGCTAATCATGCATCCATAGCATATTGGCGATGACGGGTGGCTAATTCTGGATGTTGTAGCATGTACTCCTCATTTAAGGTATCGTTTCGCTAGCTCCCAGACCATCCACTATCGACCCTTGGTCACCATGTTGTACAAGTTATGTTACGCTAGTGACCTACGTATGAGATATGTACGATGACTTGGCACCAGGCTGTACGAGATATGCTATGCTAGTGACCAGTCTCATGCATGGGTGATGAGCCCAAGTCTGACTAGATGAGCATCCCCAGGTCGAAGTGCATTCACGCATCCATTCATTTAAATAAGACTGCATCCAGTATTGTTTGACATGCTTGTTGTTTTATCTATGCTTAACTAAGGCGAAGGTGCGAAATCTTAAGGGGAATTCACACTGAGCTGGCAACTCATTCATCGAATATACAACCATACAGACTATGGAGGTGTAGATGGGGAGAACGGTGACGCTGGCCTTGAGGACGCAACAGGGAATCCTTAGGAAGGGTACTATGATGACGAGCCGTAGCAGGAGGCGGCGGAGTACTTCGGAATCAATCAGTAGACGTAGCATTTTCCTTATAGTTGTTGCCATTTAGAAACTTATAAAATTTTGTACTATGGCTCCCAGCTGAGTGGGCCGAATATTCAGATTTATATGATTTTTCCATGCTTCCTTACACTATCACACTCTGACTTGAACATCTTTCGTTTAATCTTTGATTTATTAACTCTCAAGTTTCCAGACTGAGTCCCGTACTCGGGTTTTGGAAACCGAGGCGTTACAAGTTGGAATCAAAGCAGAGTCTGAGATGGCCAGGTCGTGGGATAAATGTACAAAATTTGTAGGGAAATAACTTAAATGAAACTTAGGAAAATTCCCTGTAAAATGTAGATAGGATGAACAAACGTAGAAACGAATATACTTAGGTCCCCCATAGATGTCAGTAAACCAAGACATTTGAACTTACAAGGAGGCCCCGAAATTTAGAAGAGGTTTAGGATATGGATGGAGATCTGCATGCATTAGAAAGGCCTTCTAAACAATGTTGGCCACGTTGCGTATGGCGCATTTGGCCTTATCTGAAACGGTGCAGTTTATTCAAGTAGGGCTTATTTAATGTTCGACAAATACTCAATGTTGTTGTTATAGTCGTGCCATGTTAGTTCACTACTTTATCACCTGAACCATGAAATTCTAATCTCTCAGGAAGTCATGCCGCCCGTACTACGGTCCTAACAAACCAATACGGTTGATATTCACCCCATTTCATCAACTGAGCACCAGAGGGAGCGTAGCCCTGTCTACACACCAGGCCTTCCACTTGGGGTGGCAAACGGGGACAATGGGTCCGAAGCTGTTGGGGATTCTCCTTCCCCTCAGGTCTTCGCGTCAGGACTGCCCTCACAATACTTTGGGCGGCGGACACCCTCGGCGGAACCTTCAGCCAACGCACGTGCAAATACACCTATAGGGGCAGCAGCCTTTTCAGCCTTCGCGTAAATGGCCGCAGCAATGCAGCAACAATAGGACACGTTCACACGGCAGCAGCAGGACATGCATGCATTGATGATGGAGACTCTATAAAGCAGGGATCGCAGGGGGTCGTCACGAGACAGAGAGGGATGGGGTGCAGATATCTTTAAACGATTCAAGAGGTTTCGACCACCCACGTTCGAAGGGGTGCCAGATCCATTGCAAGCAAAGCACTGGCTAGCAAGGATCACCAAGCTAATGCGGCCTCTGAAGTGTTCTGATTCGCAAATGGTAACCCTGGCTACTTACCTATTGGAGGGCGAAGCAAAAAATTGGTGGCAGAGTATGCAGCGGGGTGTCCCGGCCACGTATGTCTGGACCTGGGTAGGCTTCCGGTCAAAGTTCCTGGAAAAATACTTTCCCCAGTCATGCAAGAATGAGAAGATAGCTCAGTTTCTAAAATTAGAGCAAGGCAGTATGACAGTTGCACAGTACGAAGATCGATTTGATGAGCTGTCTCGATTCATGCCCAAGGCTTTGGAAGATATGGAGTACAAACTATAGAAGTTCAAAGAGGGACTCGGGCCCGGAATTCAGTCACGTCTATGCACTTGGGACTTCAGGGACTTTATGGAGTTGGTAGACAAAGCCATGAGGGTGGAGAAGGACTTTAAGTGCACTATGAGGAGTCGCCCTCCAGCTAAGGACACCCTAGCCCGATTTAGACAGGCGCCCCTTGCCCCACCAGTACCAGAGAGTAAAGCTAGGGCCCCGCCCATGCCTCCTAGGAGGGACTGCGACTACTGCCACAGAGGTGGTCATGACGCACAAAACTGTTTCAAGAGAATGAGGGACGAAGGCATCCCACCGCCAGCAACTCACCCCCAGCCGAACCCAGGAGCAACCAAGGCAGCACCTAGGCCACAACCGCCTAGATCAGGACCTCCAGTTCAGTAAAGGGTTCCCCCAGCTCGCATGTTTGCAGTAGCTACTACTGAGGCTGAGGAAGATTCTCACCAGACGATCCATGGTAAAGCTCACATCAATGGTGACCCTGTATTCCTCTTATTTGATTCTAGCGCAACTTTATCTTTCATAGATTCTACCATTGCAAACAGGTTAGAATTGAACATAACTCGAATGCACGCCCCCTTAGTCGTAGCATCCCCCATTGGTAAATTCATCGAAACAAATAAATTATGCAAAGCTTGCCCCCTAACTCTTGCAAGCCATGAAGTGACTGTGGACCTAGTCATGATGCCTATAAAACGGTTCGACATTATCCTAGGTATGGATTGGCTTTCACAGGTCCGTGCAGTGATGGACTGCCACGGCAAAACGGTCCCTGAGCAGGCTTCCTTTATAGTGGAAGGAAGAAATAGGCGTGCTACGCTTGAAAGATTACAAGCCCTAGGTGAATCAAAATCGGTCGAGTCTACCATCAGCTCAATTCCAGTAGTGCGAGATTTCCCCGGGGTATTCCAAGAGATACTAGGACTGCCCCTAAGACGAGCAGTAGACTTCTGCATAGATCTCAAACAAGAAACTGCTCCCATATCATTGCCCCTGTTTCGTATGCCCCCTTGCGAGATGGAAGAGCTAAGGAGCCAGATAGATGAGTTGTTGGCCCAAGGTTTCATCCGCCCCAATGTTTCTCCATGGGGAGCGCCAGTCCTTTTCGTGAAAAAGAAGGATGGGTCGATGCGCCTTTGCATTCACTATCGGCGACTGAACGAAGTCACGATAAAGAACAGATACCCTCTGTCACGTATCGACGACCTATTCGATCAGCTAAAGGGTGTCAGGTACTTCTCCAAAATCGATCTGCGATCGAGGTATCACCAGCTGAGAATCAGGGATGAGGATATCCCTAAGACAGCGTTCAGAACTCGCTATGGGCACTACGAGTTCTTAGTAATGTCCTTCAAACTAACAAATGCTCCGGTGGTATTCATGGACCTAATGAACCGAGTTTTCATGCCATACCTGGACCGGTTCGTAATCGTGTTTATTGACGACATCTTGGTTTACTCCGAAAGTCAGGCGGAGCATGAACAACACTTGTGCACGGTCCTGAGTACGCTGAAAGATAATCAGCGGTATGCTAAGCTGTCCAAATGCTAGTTTTGGGAAGAGGAAGTGTAGTTTCTAGGGCATGTAGTGAAGGCAGAAGGCATAGCGGTCGATCCCGCTAAGATGGAAGCCGTATCCAAGTGGGAACAGCCTACCACGGTCACCGAGGTTCGAAGCTTCTTGGGCATGGCAAGGTACTACAGGCACTTGGTCAAGGAATTCTCAAGGATTGCACGGCCGCTCACCCAGCTGAAGAAGAAGAACGCCCGGTTCACTTGGGATGAGAATGCGGAAGAAGCCTTCCAGGAACTAAAGATGAGACTGACATCCGCGCCAATGCTCACTCTTCCACAAGAAGGGGAGACGTTTATAGTGTATAGCGACACTTCGAAGTTGGGTCTAAGCTGTATTCTGATGCAGAACGACTGGGTGATTGCCTATGCTTCTCGTCAGTTGAAGAAGCACAAGGAGAATTACCCGACACATGACCTAGAATTGGCAGCTGTGGTCTTTGCTCTAAAGATATGGAGATATTATCTCTATGGGGAGGAATTCCAATTATTCTATGACCACAAGAGCCTAAAATATATATTTACATAAAAGGACTTGAATATACACCAACATCGGTGGATGGAGACTCTTAAGGACTTCCACTTTGATATATCTGCCACCCTGGTAAGGAAAACTCTGTGGCCGATGCTCTAAGTCGGAAGAATAAGCACGAGCTGATAGCCACTTTGATGATCAAGGAATGGGAGATGATGGAGTTTGTCCAGGACTTCAATGCCCAAGTCACACTTGATGAGCTAGATGCTTATGTGGCTCTTCTAATGGCAGAGCCGACCTTGGTTCGCCAAGTGATATCAGCACAGGAACAGGACGAATGGCTTACCAAAATGAAAGAGAGGTGTAGGAGCGAGGAAATGCCCGATTGGAGAATTGGTGGTGATGGCGGTCTCCGATATCAAGGATGAGTATGCGTACCAGACAATGTAGATTTAAGGAGAGAAGTGATGGTAGAGGCCCATCACTCCAGAATGGCCATACACCCAGGGAGTACCAAGATATACAATAACATGAAGAGACAATATTGGAAGGGTAACATGAAAAGAGACATCGCAGGTTTCGTAGCAAGGTGTATGGTGTGCCAGAAGATAAAAGTCAAGCATCGCCAGCCTGCAGGCCTTCTTCAGCCACTACCGTTGGCAGAATGGAAATGGGACAACATCTCTATGGATTTCATTGTTGGACTTCCTAGGACTCAGAAAAGACATGACTCGATATGGGTCATTGTGGATAGACTGACGAAGTCTGCCCGATTCCTTCCCATTCCTATGACGGACTCAACTGATGATCTGGCTAAGCTGTACGTTCATGAAGTCGTTCGAGCATACGGGGTTCCCCAAGAAATCATATCAGATCGAGACTCCCGGTTCACATCCACTTTTTGGAGAAGATTACAGGAAGAACTCGGCATGGAACTCAAGTTTAGTACGCTTTTCACCCCCAGACGGATGGGCAGATAGAGAAGGTGAACCAGATTCTGGAAGATATGCTAAGAGCATGCGTCCTCGGCCTCAAGGGAAATTGGGACGACCATCTGCCTCTTGCCAAATTTGCGTAATAATAGTTTTCAGTCTAATATAAGCATGGCTCCTTATGAGGCTCTTTATGGTCGCCCCTGCCGAGCTCCGCAGTGTTGAGCAGAAGTAGGAGAGAGAAGTTTGCTAGGACCTGAGCTCGTCCAGGATACCACTCAAGTGATCGATGTTGTTCAGAAATGACTTCGTGTCGCCCAAAGCAGACAGAAGAGCTATGCAGACAATAGATGACGCAACTTGGAGTTTACAGCAGGCGATCACGTATTTCTAAAGGTTTTTCCTATGAAGGGCTTGATGAGATTCAGGCAGAAGGGAAAATTAACACCTCGCTTCGTTGGACCCTTCGAGATCTTGGATCGCGTAGGAGCTATAGCATATCGCCTTGTGCTACCTACTGCATTGGCCGGTATTCACAACGTCTTTCACATATCCATGTTAAAAAAGTACACGCCAGACGAATCACGCGTTGTTAGCTGGGAACAGATCAAACTTACAGACAACGCCTCTTACACCGAGGAACCTATCCGCATCTTGGACCACGAGGAGCAAGTCCTACGAACAAAGACTATACCATTGATCAAGGTCCGTTGGTCACATCACGGAGAAGAAGAGGCAACTTGGGAGCGGGAAGCAAAAGTCAAGGAGAAATACCCCCACCTATTCAACGACACACCTCGGGTAATTTCGAGGATGAAATTTTTTTGTTAGGGGGGTAGATTGTAACACCCCGCACCCCTTGTACACGGGTGTTTCCATTAAAAACCTTTGCTAACATGATTATGAGTTTAAATATTAAAGGAGAACCAAGATAAAAAGAAACTAAAAGCTCACACACAATAACACACACTAAGTACACTCAACTGGCCAAGTAGCCAGCATGAATGTACCTATTACCCCTGGGCCCCTTTTTAACCGTTGATAACCAATCTTAGAGGAATCCGACTCCCAGAGTTCCCGAAAGGACCCAAATAACACTTCATTCACAACTCGGGGACCTTTCAGATATCTGATCATCTTGATTTGACGACCAAACGCCTTGAGTATGACCACCAAGGACGGTGGATGGCTTAGATCACGAGATCCCGACACAATGGGGTTCACTCTAGATGCACGTGCACTATATGTGCGAGTGCACGACGCGTGCTAGATGGCTTGGGAGGTCAAAACACCTTTGACCCGACAGACTTATGAAAAGGAGAAGGACTCTCCCGCTGCAACGAGGCAGACCGAGTAACGTCCACTCGCACGAGACGTGGCCCACCCCTGGCCATTATCCGTGAGATCCGGACTATCCATCAGCCTTGCACCGTCAGGACGACCAGACCCATGTCAATCCACCAGGCCCATGATCACATGGCCATGATGACCTGAGTGGCTCATCAGTCAAGATCCACAACACAAACCGAGGGATTGGACTACAGAGGTTAACTACGACCTTAGATCGGCCCCCATCCTCAAGATCAATGGCCAAGAGACCTTGACAATGGCCCCCAAAGAGGAAAGGACAATGTGGATGAGGCAGATTCACCGCTGTGGACCCCACAGCAGGGTGAGCATGCACCACAAGGCCCGCACCCGAGGTGCACTGGACAATGGACTAGGTCAAACAACATTTGACCCAAAATATTTCTAAATCGAGAGGAATCCTCTCTCGTCCGTCATTCCTGCCAACGGGAGATTTAAACGGCCAACTTAGTGGGCCGTCATCACGCCACTCCACACTAATCAGGACCGTCCATCTAGAATGTCTTGAACAGTCGACCAAAACCATTCTTTCACCTCGCAACCCTGCATGCTCACGGACGCACAAGCATAAGCCCAAGCGAGGTAGGGACTCACGCGATTTCTTCCATGCTGGATTTATGTCATACTGGGGATCTGCGTGTGGCCTCTCCTTTAAATCTCGACCTTTCATCTGGGATAAATCCCAGCCTCTCTTTCGACGCCAGGAAAGGAGAAGCACCCTACCACTAGGAAAAGGTGGTTGACTGGTTTCCCTTTTGGGAAAATCATGCTGGCTCCATCCGAGCCTTCCGCCTAGGCTCTAGAGGTGATCTGAAACCCTACACATTAGGGCAGCAACAACGACCATTAGATATACGAGAAAAACCCTCCACCGCACGAGAAACAAGCTACGATGGTAAAATCTCGCGAGTCAATTGTGACTCAATCAAGGATAAGATAAATGGGCCCCACAATGATCCTAGGGTGCATCCGATCCCTCCAGACGGGTTGGATCAACAAGATCTACCACCAATAAAAATCTGCCATTGGCAGGTAATCATCTTCCTTGTTTAGTCGGGAAACCCATCATGAAACAGGGGGCCCCACTTCTTGATCTAAGGCACCCGTTCAGTGGCCCATGGTGGCAGGAACATCTCTCCACCGTTAGATCATCTTCACACTGGATAGAAATGGAGTAGATGTGGGGCCCAATCCAGCTGCACCCGGACCATCCATTGAGAGATAGGTGCGGCTCTGGCTCTATAAATAGAGCCCTATTTCCTCAGGATTAACACCAAGCAATATCGTAGAGAGAGAGAGAGGGAGAGAGTGAGAAAATAGTCGAGTGGGTGGAAATTCTGGTGCCGCACTGCACCGGGTCGAGCCGTCTGAATCGAATCGATATGGGTCAGTGCAACCCATAATCACCATTAAGAGAGAGAGTGAGAGGTGTGAGAAGATATAGAGAGAGTGGGAGGAAAGAGAGAGAACGGTAGGGGAGTGAGACTGTTGCCAGGCGTGGTGCTGCACTGCACCAAGACAGCCATTTGGAAATGGAGTGTGTTGGGTCAGTGCGGGCCAGGGGCAACGCTGTAGGGAGAGAGAGGAAGGATAGGAGAGGAGAAACGGGAGAGAGAATAAGAGAGAAAACAGGAGAAAGAATAAGCGAGAAAAAAAAGGATTGGTGCGTTCCGTATGCACGCTCTCCCCTCCAATGAACGACAAACCCAGACCTATTGCAATCTGATCCGAGTCGAGTCCCGACTCATTCGGTTAGGCTTAACTTTGTTCGGGCACTGCTAAGTTCGAGCAGTTACTCTTCACAACCGGAAAAAAAAATCCCTAGGCCAGCTCCATTCACTGGCTTGTGTTGACCGAGTCGACTCGCCTAAACTGACTCAGTCGATCGAATCAGCCTGACTCAGGCAGAGTTACGACTTCAAAATCAGGGGCCCAGGTTCTTAACCCCTGACCTGAGCTAAAACTTTAGGTAAACCTCCTCATAAGGCTCACTATTTCAAATAGATAGTTGCAGGCCATCATATGTGTAACTATCTAACAAGGTTGTATGGACATCAACACTTAAGGGGCAACTGCAAACTAGACCTCTAGCCAAGTGTGTTGGATCCGTCATCCCCTGGTGGCAGCCTTGAACACAACAAAGAATTCCCTGCAAGGCTAACCCAAACTCTACCACCTCACTTCAGACTTAAGGAAGGCAGATAGGACTCAACCTTAAACATCATACTCACTACGCATCACCATTGAGGTCAACAACTTCCAGGTGATGATTTTTCCCCTTGGGCTTTCCATTCCTAAGTTAGTTCAAACATAATACCTAAGCCTTAAACCTTAGTCAATGTTCAGATCATTTTTTTTTTTTAAAGAAAAAAAAAACTTACGGTCTTATCTTGATCTATACATTCACATGAAATATTGATGACATGATAGGTTTACATACTAATTCTTAAATATTGTTTATATGCAATGTTCATTGATTCCCATGTTTTAATATCATGCTACTTGCTAGTTGTACTTCAATTGCATGATGTTACTTTACAAATCTTGCAGTATTGTATAATGTACTTTTGCCGCTAGTAGATTGTTGTGGGTCGCCTTAACATTTAACTCACAGCATTACATGTGGGGGATTCCACCATTGCATGTGAGCCACACTTGGGATGCAACTGGACAGAATACGTGGGGAATGGAACCCTCGACTTGAAAATCCATCACTTATAGAGGGATTCCATTAAACATTCCAAGGTGGGACAAACCTCATGAGTCGGGGATGGTGGTCATGGGACACTATGCCTGAGTTGTCGGCATACGGTGGGTAACGAGCCCCCGTAATAACCATTGAGTTGTTCAAAATGGCTGATTGTAATTGGAATAATAAAGGTTGGCTAATCATGCATCCATAGCATATTGGCGATGTCGGGTGGATAATTCTGGATGTTGTAGCACGTACTTCTCATTTAGGGTATCGTTTCGGTAGCTCCTAGACCACCGACTATCGACCCTTGGTCACCATGACGTACGAGTTATGCTACGCTAGTGACCTATGTACGAGATATGTACGATGACTTGGCACCAGGCTGTACGAGATATGTTATGCTAGTGACCTGTCTCATGCATGGGTGACAAGCCCAAGTCCGACTGGATGAGCATTCCTAGGTCGAAGTGTATTCACGCATCCATTCATTTAAATAAGACTGCATCCAGTACTGTTTGGAATGCTTGTTGTTTTATCTATGCTTAACTAAGGCGGAGGTGTGAAATCTTGAGGGGAATTCGCACTGAGATGGCCACTCATTCATTGAATATACAACCGTATAGACTATGGAGGTGTAGATGGGGAGAACAGTGACGCTGGCCTTGAGGACGCAACAAGGAATCCTGAGGAAGGGTACTATGATGACGAGCAGCAGTAGGAGGCGGCGGAGTACTTCGAAATCAATCAGTAGACGTAGCATTTTCCTTATAGTTGTTGTCATTTAAAAACTTATAAAATTTTGTACTATGGCTCCCAGCTGAGTGGGCCGAATATTCGGATTTATATGATTTTTCCATGCTTCCTTACATTATCACACTCTGACTTGAACATCTTTCGTTTAATCTTTAATTTATTAACTCTCGGGTTTCCAGACTGAGTCTCGTACTCGGGTTTTGAAAGCCAGGGCGTTACATGCCCGTCTTGAAGTTTGAGGACATGTGGGCCTTAAGTGGATCATATTGATGAATTTTTTGCTTAATCTAATTTATAAGTCGTTACATAGGCTAACTCAACAAGAATAAGGGGAGAGGAGTAAAAGGCCAACTCAATATAGAGTGGAAACATGTCTCGCTCTTAAAATTGGTAAAGGGCAATGCTTGTATCCATCATCCCACATAAATTCATAAAGATTACGCATAATTATAATCATACACTAGCCATAATTTCCAAAAGGATAAATAATTGATAGTGGTAAATCAATCAATTGCATGAAAAATCACAATAATATGAAAGTATGCAAAAACAAGATAAATCATATCAACTCAAATTAGCGTAAGGTTAAAGGAATCTCTCACCTTATCCTTAGATATAAACCCTAGGTAGATATTTATGTAAGAAAGCTTTTATATGAATCACGACATCGCTTGAGTAAGAGGGAGACACCACACATGTGGAGAAGGAAGAGGATGATGACGTCTAGGCTTTCTCTTTTTCTCTCTCTCTCTCTTTCTCTTTCTCTTTCTCTTTCTCTTTTTTTTCTCTCTCTCTTTCTCTCTCTCTCTATCTCTCTCTTCCTTAGGCGTTGGAGATTGGGTGTGTGAGTGGAGAGGAGAACGCACACCCCCTTTAGAAAAGGAGTGGGTGTGTGAGAGGGGTGTGTTTCACATCCCACTTGTATTGGGTTTCTCCAATTTGCTCTTTTCTAATGATCTTTCTTTAAATCCAATTCACCCAATGTGTCAGGGTCATCGAATAGGGCATAGGTATATAATTTTCATGGTGATCCAAAATTTAGATTGACCTATCTTGAAAATTCTCCTAACGGGTGCCAAAACGAACTTGATCTCAATTAACGGTCCACACTTAATGATTAAGGTCCAATTTTAAGATAAATGTATAGTCAAGATAGGCAAATGGTTAGACAAAATTTGGTGGTCGATCGTTGATGGAAAAAGCGTAAATCTAAAATTTCACCTTTTATACCAAAAGGAATGAGTTAGCTTTAACATTCAACGGTGTAGGATCATAGATCGGAGTTTAAATTTTGTATAACCTCATAGTCATATGAGACCAAAGTGTGGTCCAAATTTGAGTTGCGATGGATGGTAGAAAGTGGTTAAATTGGAAGATCCATATTTATAAGGAGTTGGTAAGCCTCTAAATGATAACTTTGCGTCTAAGGAAAAGCCTACCAAAGTGGGGTCTTCATATTTCACACTTGGTCCATATTATGGGCAATCCAAGTCATTAATATGAAGGAAAATATCCTACTACGACTACCCATGAGGTTTCTTCACTCGATGGACACCAAAATCAACGATTAAAGAGTTGATTTGTCAATTGGGTCACTTTTATAATGATCTAAGGGCTGAAATTTGACATGTATGGTTAATTTATGATATATAGGCATGGTATAAAACTTCACATTAAACAAATCGTGAGAACTATATGATCTAGAATTCAATGGTGTAGGTTAATGGCATTTTCATAATTATTGCTGATATGAGAGTTTTGAAAAATCTAATGGTTCTACATGGTTATATGCACATCTTTATGTACTTCTTACAAAAGAACTTATACCTAAATCATTATGAATAAAGAATAATTCATTAAATTAATTAAGAGAATGTACATATATCAACCAACATAATCGATG
This sequence comes from Magnolia officinalis, assembly GCA_021015155.1. Lineage (NCBI taxonomy): Eukaryota > Viridiplantae > Streptophyta > Magnoliopsida > Magnoliales > Magnoliaceae > Magnolia > Magnolia officinalis. Next base: position 22,437,743 of record JAJHSJ010000008.1, read on the forward strand.
GTCAGATGACATGTTAAAAATAGAAAAACTTGATGGTTAATACTCTGATCATGTATCTAAGTGAGTATACAGTCAGTTGTATAAACGGATGATCAAAAGTGGGTTTTTAGAGTGATCCAAAGACAGAACATATATACCGTTAGATTCAAGTGACTTGTTCACATGTGTAAGTTTCTCATATTGTAGTTTTGATGGTGGGTTAAGCATACTCATAGGTGATGAACAAGATGAATAAATTATAATTTTAATTTGATATGTGTACGAGCGGATGCCAATATCAAGTAGTTAGTTTATTATGATCGGGTGGTCGAAACTTAAAGTTGACGGTCTGATCTCTTTACCTATCGGTGGATGGTTGGTTGAACAGTTGGTTATGATGGACAAGTGGGAATACTTGGACATATAATGATCTTGTCTTAAAATCAACGGTCAGATGGCTTGATCTATGGATGAAGATCATTCTCAACGGTCAGATTCATATTGGAGAATAGGTGTAAGGTAAAGATAGATTAGTATTATATATATGTACATATTACGTTAAATTTCATGGTAACACTCGAGAACTTTCAATATTCGGGTATTGAAAAGTTCGGAGTGTTACAATCTACCCCCCTTAAACAAAACTTCATCCTTAAAATTTCATTATATATGTTTAGGTGTGTGTATAATTGGCTACATGAAATCGGGATGCTACAATTACATCACAAAACCCTGCCTCTTGAGGGGAGAAAGCATAGGGCTCCAACTGGTTAACCATCCTCATGACGTTTGAATCGGCCGGTCAATCTTCTTAGAGTGCCGGTCTGAAGAAAAAGAAAAATGTGCTTGTAAATAGACATTTGTCCCCCAGGCAAGACCGGGATGAACACTAGTTCGAAACGCCCGCTTGCTCGGTGTTCGATAAAATTAAAACACCAAAAAATCTTTAAAACATTGAAAAACCAAAAACAATGGAAAATCCTCAAAAACCAAAAACAATAGAAAACCCTCAAAACCCAAAAACAATAGAAAACCCTCAAAAACAAAAAAAATAATAGAAAATCCACAAAACCCAAAAACAGAAGAAAATTTATAAAAACCAAAAGCATCAAAAAAATTTCAAAATACCAAAAAATCAGAAAACTTTTCAAAAACGACAAGCAATAAAGTACCAGACTCATCTGAAGAGCTGCATAAAGCCGAAGTTGACATCTATGACTTTGACATAGAGCTAGACTTCGAACTCATGTGTTTAGAAGAGGTTAAGGACAAGGGAAATGATGATCTGACTCCCGAACTTGAGGATCTCCTCAATAAGTTCGATTGAAAAGCGAATGTTGCACCTGATGATTTTGAGGTGGTCAATCTCAGAACCCCCAAGAATCATCGGGAAGTATGCATTGGAAAATCTTTAACTCTAAACGACAGGAAGAGGATGATCGAGTTTTTTGAAGCCACAATTATCAAACTTTGCATTCTCTTACAAAAATATGCCTGGACTCGATGAAGATCTGGTGGTACATCGTCTACCCCTAAAGCCAAAAATCAAGCCGGTCAAGTAGAAGTTAAGGAGAATGCGACCAGAATGGATCCTGAAAATACAGAAAGAAATAATCAAGCAATACAACGTCGGTTTCTTGGTAGTATCCAACTATCTGGAATGGCTTGCCAACATCGTTCCCGTTCCGAAGAAAGATAGTAAGGTTCAGATGTGCATTGACTTCCACAACCTCAATAAAGCCAGTCTGAAGGATGATTTTCCACTACCCCACATTGACACTCTGGTTAATAACACGACAGGATACAAAATCTTCTCTTTCATAAATGGTTTCTCTAGCTACAGCCAAATCAAAATTGCCGCAGAAGATAGTGAGAAGACATCATTCATAATGCCGTGGGGAACCTTTTGCTACCTAGTCATGCCATTCGGGTTGAAAAAAGCCGAAGCAACATATCAACAAGTCATGACAGTACTATTCCACGACATGATGAACAAAGAGCTAGAAGTCTATATGGATGATATGATCGTCAAGCCCCGAAGCATCAAAGGGCATTTCCAGGATCTCAAAAAACTCTTTGAGCAATTGGAAAAGTTCAAGCTCCGCCTCAATTCGCAAAAGTGTGTTTTTGGGGCAACCAGTGGCAAGTTGCTTGGTTTCATCGTCATCGAGGATAGCATTAGAGTCGACGAATCAAAGACAAAAGCAATCCTAAAGATTCCACCTTCAAAAAGCGAGAAAGAAATTCATAGTTTCTTGGATAGAGTCCAGTATATCAGTTGCTTCATTGCCCAACTTACGCCCATATGTGAGCCTATATTGAAGTTTTTCCGTAAGAACATGCCAAAAGAATGGAATGAAGATTATCAAGAAGCCTTCGACAAAATCAAGATGTATTTGCTAGACCTACCAGTGCTAGTCCCATCGGTGCCGGTCGGCCCTTGCTACTCTATATCTCAGTTGCCGCAAATGCCATCGGGTACATCCTTGGCTAGCAATCTACTATCTTAGCTATTGATTCACCGATTATGAGTCCCGGTACTCACTAATTGAAAAGATATGCCTCGCCCTCGTATGGGCCACCCAACACCTTCGCCAATACATGATCGATTATCTAATCCTCCTGCTCGCATGAATGGATCCACTGAAGTACTTGTTAGAGAAATAGGCTCTAACTAGAAGAATCGCAAAATGACAATTGTTACTTTCTGAGTTTGACATCACCTATGTCACTCAGAAAGCAATCAAGGGACAGGCTTTAGCCGACCATCTCGCAGCACACTTGTAACATCCCGGATTTTTGCTAACCTGGGATTAGACGTCCTTAGGCAATGGGTTACTCCTAAGACCTTATTTATTCGTCAGAACTGAACCCCACAGTCTAAAGTCGCTTCTGAACCCATTTTCTTCACAAATCTCACCCTTCACTACCTTGTTCTTTCAATTTTTCTAAGCACTTTCATTCTAGACACTATCCTAAACTAGCTAAGTAGTATAACTTGGATCACTTTATATACAAACTTCAAAGGCCCAGGTACCACCTCAGACAGAAATCTTATAGGACTAAATCCTTTAGAAATGAGACAAAGTAACTAAGTGCAAAACTAGATTAGCTACGAAATCTGCTAGAATCGCTTTAAATACGATCTGCAAGACCCAAAACTTGTAGAATCATTGACGTTAGGTTACCCAAAAATCTAGGATCAATCTCATTACCCGATTGCTCTCGGGAGCATCTCAAAACTCCGTATCGGATCTGGACCGCACGTCGGAAGCCCGATTAACACGAAGTTAAGAAACTAGGACTACCTCACTGGGCTTGACAACCATCTCGGAAATCAAATCCAGATAGTGTCCCAGCGCTATTCGCTTGAGCTCGAAGTGAAGAGTGTGAGAAATGTGAAATTAATTCAAAATAAAATATCTTGAATAGTAATCTGGCACCACTCGCTTGCGGATCAGTATTAAGCAATCAGACCGTCAGAATCAGACCAAATTACACCCTCGGATCAGGAGAAATTTCATACACATTTACATGTACTCAGAATCTCCGATCGAGATCCGCTGACCGTTGAACTGAAACTGGTCCGCCACGCGTGATCTGGAAATCCCACTAAAACGAAAACTTAATAGAACATAGATCTAGCGTTAGTGAGCTTAAGTCCGACCTTTGGCTCAAGGAGGCCCGCCAGAAACCCTCTTTTGAGCTGAAACAATGCCGATTTGATTATAATGTAAGTATACCTTGAACATAAGTCTATTTTGGTGAATTTTTAGGCTATATAAGGACCTTAAACCCTCTCTCATGGTAGCCATACGAATTTGAGATTGAGAGAGAGAAAGTGTGGGAGCAGTAGGAGAATCTCCCTACCACTCTTCCCAGCCGCTATTCAGGCTCCACTGCCTGATTCTCATCGCTTTTTCGGCGTTTCCGGCATCATTTCTAGGTATGAAACCCTAACCCTAATCTGTTTTGGGGTTTAGACAGTTGTAGGTTGTGAAATAGCTAACCTATTTCGTTTTATAGGTTGCCAAACTGCCGAATACAGAAGTTTAGCAAACCTATTGACTTCGTTACGATTCTACGACAAAAGGTGCGGACTTTAGGTGTATAGGTTATGGTTTTCAACGCTTTCAATGTCAGATAATGATAGATTCATGATCTGCATGCAATTGCACATGTACAAAGTGCTGTCTGTTTTCCGTTTCGATTAAAGATGAAAAATATGGAATTCTACATACTCTAGGTATTTGTAGAAAGTACGGTATACGTATATTTTTTGGAAATGTATTTGACATGTTTTTTTGTTATATGGATATACGATATATGGATAAAATACTTATTTGGCAAAAGGATTCGCCTAAATACATGTTTTACTTATATACACTATGTATGTTGAAATTGCGTATTCTAGAAAATACTGTATACGTATAAATTTTGGATATGTATTTATCATGATTATTTGTTGTAGTAATATATTATACATAGATAAAATACTCGCTTGGCTAAAGGATAGCCCTAATACATGTTTTGCTAACATACACCATGTATGTTGTAATAATGTATTCTAAGTATTTGTGAAAATAACTGAATGAGTATAGAATTCTCATTTGTGCTCGCAATGACTAATTGTCATGGATTCATGATTATTGTATTGGCGATACCCCTTTGACGAAAGGATTTGCCCTAAATCACGCCACGGCCAATATACACTATATATGCTAAAATGTGTGGCCCAAGTGTTTATGGAAATGACTGAATGAATATGGAACTTGGATTCCTGCTTGCCATGACTATCCATCGTGGGTGTACGCGTGTTATGATTGGGGCAACTCCCTAGTGAAAGGATTTGGCCTAATGCCTATGTGATCGACATATGTCATGTATGTTGATGTAGTTTTATTTAAGTGTTTCTTGAAATGTCTCGAGTAGTAGTTAGCAAATTGTAATGTATAAGGGTGTTGAGATATGATTCTCAACCTCTTTTAACTATTTGTATGATCTCCTTGGATAGTTGTGTGATTAGGAATTGAACATGTACAAACTCATGCTTGTGTTGTGATTCATAACATGCTCAACTGCTTTATGATTTTAACTATGTAATGCATATGTTTAAATTTATATTTACGTTGTATGATCCGTCATGGGTGATGGGGGAGTGGAGCAACGAGTGCGTGCAACAGCCTTGGCAGCCCTAAACAGATAATACCATACCTTGATTGTATGAGTTGAATCTTGATCCATTACTGCTTTATCTATCTACAATTGATTGTGTTTGGGGCTATGATTATAGTCCAGACAATCGGTACCAGAATTGAATTCGTGGCTGTGATTCATTTGCCACGTGAGATGTGTTCGACGAACCCGAGTCATACTTCGGTTGATGATAGTGGTTAGCCACACGAAGTACTTATGTGCTTCATATCGTCCAACTTGTTGTGCGCTCGGGCTAGCCGAACTCGTTAAGTAACCCGATCTGTCTATGTATGTTTACCATGTTTGGACGCTACTACTTGAACCTAGGGTAACTTACCAGTGACTTACCATGGTACCTAGATCCTTTACATGGTATAATGAGGTCTGCACCGAATCGAGTCTTAAGCATATAACACTGTACATCACTTTTAACATTAAGACTCAGACCGTGGTGATGGGACTGTCGAGCTGTCGGCCTATGCTGGGGCCACGTGCCTCCCCGTAGTAACATTAAGCAACCAAACTCGTGAGCCGAATACAGTGGTATGGGACACTGTATTCGAGTTGTCGATACTTACGGCAAGAGCCGAGTACGGTGAGACCTGTACTCGTGCTGACGGGCGATGAGTCCTTTGTAGTATCTTCGAGTATACTCCGAGGTCTGTGATTGGCGACGAGCTCTTCACAGCAACTAGAGTATGAGTTGAGCTGAGTACGGTGAGACCTGTATTCGAGCTGACGGCCAGCGATTGAGCCGAGTACGGTGAGACCTGTATTCGAGCTGACGGCCAGTAATTGAGCCGCATATGGTGAGATCTGTATCCGTACTGACGGGTGACGAGCCCTTTGTGATGCCTTCGCTATGCCTCTCAAACCATAATATCGTATGAGATAAACTAGGACTGACGACCCTAGAATGGATCATGTTTGGGAATGATACAAGGGAGGTACCTTAGTTTCCCAATACTACTGTTTGAAATGGACTAATAATAACTCGGTAATCATGCTCATCATCGCACCGCATGTGCCTAGTAGATGTGGAGCACTAAGGGAGGTATGCATTCGCGAACGTAAGATTTCGCATGAGGGTGGTTTGGCAAGGGCATACATTATCATGTCATTTCATACTTGCATTTAATAAGAGTAGCTAAAATTGTTTGGTTGTACTGCTTTATCATTACTGCTTGACTAAATTGATAACATGTTAACCTATGCTTTATTGTTCTACTGAGTTGATCACTCACTCCCACGTTACAGGACGGTGTTGTACACACCAACCAGATTTGTTGAGTTTCAAGTGATGGCGATGCTTGTGAAGCAGAGCCGGACTACTTCTATGATGATAGGAGGAGTTCTCCTATCTGTATCTCTCTAGCAGGTCAATGAAGACCTGATATTGTATTGACGGGGCTATGGTACTTGGGACAGGAGACATTACACTTCCTCACATTTGGTATATTTTAGAACTGTACTTGTAATTATTTAACCTGGTAATGTTATCACACTCTGGAGACTCATCATAGTTTATATATTTTATCTATCTATCAGAGTCTTCCGCTTGTAAATTTAACTGTCTCTGGAATATGATATGTTGTTTTAGCTTAATCTCACTCATGTTCAATGCACGAATACAGTCAACATTCAATCATCATTCATTTTGTTGCATAAGTGATGTTCTGGAACTCAGGAGTTGAGTTTATGCTCGACCCCCGATTTTCAGGGCGTTACAACACTCCCTGCTTAACTATCAGCCACTGAAGACCTTCTTCCCTGATGAGGACATCCTATTCCTTGAAGGAGAAGGACTGGAGGTAGATAAATGGACCTTTTTAGGTCAACAATGCAGCTAATGCCAAAGGAAGTGGAATAGGGGCAATCCTCTACTCTCCAAATGACATCCCCATCCCTGTTTGGAGAAGGATATCCTTTGTGTGCACGAACAACATAGCCAAGTATGAGGCATGTATACCAGGCTTAAAAGAAGTAATCATTTTGGGGGTGAAAAAGCTACGGGTCTTCATTGACTGTCAACTCATCATCAATCAAACGAACGGTGACTGGAAGACGAAGGACAAGAAGCTGATTTCGTACTACGTTTATCTCGAGAATCTCATCGATGAATTCTACAAAGTTACTTTTACATGCATGCCACGTGCCAAGAATCAATTTGCTGATGCCTTGGCCACATTAACATCTATTCTAAACATTCCCAAGGGAGCGGCACAATGGGAACTCACAGTCAATCTACAAGAAGATCTAGTATTCTGCCTGCACATCGAAGAAGCCGAAATGCCACCTGACAAGTACCCTTGGTACTTGACAAGAAAATGTGGTTTCTGTATTAAAATGCATACCTATAGACCTATAATAGGTCCATAAGCCAATTAAAGGCCTATTTAAGGTCCACAACAATGATCCGTTTGAGAGGCAAATGGTTGAAGAGAGGTCCGAGAGCAAAGAATGATAAGGGTGGTCGAAGTCAATTAAGGAGGACGCTAAGGTGAGTTGAAGCTAATGCCTTGCTGATATCTAAGAGTTGCATTTGCTAGTATTTGTTGGAGTTAATTCCCTACAAACCATCAATGCCCTTATCCACTAGCCACATGGATATGATTGGGCGGATCTCAACCATTGATCATCGTGACCATGGGTTCTTGATTGGACATGCAATATGCCTTAGACAGATTTAATGTTGCTCTCATTCATTGGGTTTGTTGAGAAATGATTCCTTTGGAAGTCCTTGGGAACTTGAGATTGAACGTGACAGCTTTGACTTGGGAGAGTCGTGGTCCATGGATATCGGTACCCCCTGTTAGAGCATGACTATCACAGGTGCATGGGACACACCTGCAGATATCACTCATGAGATGTATGGTTATCTTATGTGAGGGTCGAACTTAAGTCAAGATGGATAGTCTCTACTATCAGTAGCTAACTTAGTGTCGGTTTATGCCTTGTCATTATCCTGCACAAGAGTGTGAATGTGTAATGAACACATGAATCATGTTTGGGCCTTTAGTTACTCACATTGATGGATTGGGATCAAGTCAATAGTTTAGGGTCCCATTAGCTTGGACTGTGATTGTGCGATTAGGACTTGATGATGTATAGAAGATTATTTGATCCTTAGACCTGAGGACGTGTAAGGGTCACCATTTTGACTAGTCGAATAAGACTCTTCTTATGAGGTTCATGTAGGGGCCAATAAAGTGGACGTAATTACGTACTTCCATCAAGAACCATATATTTTTATACGGGCCAACAAGGGATCCACTAATTTGCCCATAAACATATGTATGAGTTTGAAATGGATAAATCATGGAATCATCAAGTAGTTTTTTTCGCTAGACTCAACACTTCGAATGTTTTTATCAATTTTTCAGAGGTTCTTAACCATCGAATTCTTATTTTAACCGTTAAAATTACTTTGATCACACTTAATGAAAACCTGATGGCCCAGATCTGATAATTCACTTTTGATTGACATGTGATATGATCATTAGTGGATAAGCCACCGTAGTGGAGGGATTGAATCATGAGTATATGCATATATAAAGTGGATTGAAGGGTTTCCTTCACAGTAGGTTACACCGAAGTGAACACTATATTGGGTGCATTCTGAAACCCTAACAGCTCCTTATTTATATGATTATATCCTAGAGGAGAGATAGAACTAGCCTTGGACATTCCTCATCCTATGGGACGTATTAGTGTGAGGAAAAAGAGAAAGTTTGAGAGAGAGTAGAGATCAACTCCATCCTCTTATATTATCCCCATGTATATGGTTCACTTGTGTAGATGGTATGTGTCTTTTTTAAAACCTATTAGCAGATTAGATGTTGGGCTATCTTGATTTTCTTGTATTGGTATAGATCAGGGAGAGACTCATTGGTTTAAAAGATCGTTATTATAGACATCTCTTTCATGCACATTGCTCGCAGGTATGATCTCCACCATTTATATATATATATATATATATATATATATATATTATATATATATAATATTCTTATATAGTAGAAAATTTGATGTTACTACACAACGAGGATTTTTGAGATGGGTCCAATGATCAATTTGTATTCTACCATATTCCGTTGTGTTTATATGCTAGGGACCCAACACCATCCAATCCAATTCCTTGCCAGCTCGGATAAAGCTTGACTACGCCATTATTCTTCCCAAATGAAAATACAAAAGCCAAAAAAAAAGTTACTAAAGTTAAAGAGTAGGGTTAGAATTGAGGATATCCAGCCGTCCCTTGTATAAGAATAGGGTATGTGCTTTTCTCTTTTACTTCCCACATCTTGAATCGATTCATATTCCACTTCACACATTCTATGGACATTTACAACATCTGCATACATGTACTGAATTTTTTTATTCTTCCTCATTTTGCTTACCCGAAGTCCTGATACTTATGAATGGCATAATGTAGCAATGCTAAAGCTTCATTGAATCCTCCAAAACCATAAATTTTCATAAAGCAAAGACCACCATTGTGTGAGTAGAAAATGTGCCTAACCAATTCCTTTTTTGTTAACCAATGTCCTTAAAATCTATGGTGTTGATCAACCCCAGGAGTCATGGGGGTAGAAGCATCTCACAGTTCTTCGAACCTAGGTTTCTAGTTGACTATAGATTCTTAAATTTATTTGGCTAGTAGTAACTCCGGTCAAAAAATCCAAATTCATACTACACCCTATTACATAGCACAACTAGTGGTGCCAATGGGCTGGGCTCAGGCTTGAAAAATCATATTTTTAAATAGTCCCAGCCTAACAGCCTGGCCCGAAACAGTTCAAAATCCGGGCTAAGACCTATCCCAGGCCTGACCCCTTGACAACCCTAAATACAACCAAGAAAATAAAAGTAAACGCCGTAAGGAATTGGTCATGCTACATGCACTTCTGACGCACTACGACATTCACATAGCCCATAAATAACACAAATCCAATGCTTAAGTGAACCATGCAGTGGGGATTGAAAGCCCATTATTAAAACTTCTTAAAAGCAACATAAATTTTGGCGAAACAAATATTTGTGTTTTCCCTTCATCTAGGTTTATGTGACCTTTTGAACAGGTCGAATGGTCCTCTCTTCAACAGTGCACATAATTATCATTTGTTGCTTGGGTGTGGTCCACTCTGGCTTGGGACTCAGATTCGGTAGTGAGCCCTCCACCTTGGTACTGGTTAGTGCTCTGTGAGCCCCACCATGATGCATGAGCCCCACTATGATGCATGTGTTTTATACATGCGGTCCATCCATTTTGGCATCTCATTTTAGAGCATGAGCCAAAAATGAAGTCAATTCAAATCTCAGGTGGATCACACCCTAGGAAACAGTGGTGATTGAATGTCTGCAATTAAACACTTCATAGGACTCGCTGTAATATCATCTTGATCCAAAACTTCACTATTTCCTGTGGTGTGGTCCACTTAAGATTTAGATCGGATTAGTGAGAACCCGGGTCACTTAAGACGGTGCAGCCCTTACAGTGGGCCCACATTGATATATGTATTTCGTATGTACGCTGGCTATCTATTTTTCTAGATGATTTTAGGGTATTATCCCAAAAATGAAACGGATCAAATTATCACGTGGACCATACCATAGGAAACAGTGGTGATTAAATGCCCCACCATTAAAAACTTCTTAGGGCGTATCTTAATGTTTATGTGGTGTTTATTTTCCATCCATCAATGTTGATAAGGTCACATAAGACAAATTAAAGGGAATATATTATATATATATATATATATATATATATATATAAGCTTGATCCAATTGCCACTATTTCCTATGGTATGATCCACCTAATAATTGGTTCTACTTCATTTTTAGATAATGCCATAAAATGATCGGAAAAAAATAGATGGGCAGCATATATACAAAATACATAGGTC